>VZSU01003281.1:74428-104730 GCA_013398715.1 Nesospiza acunhae | reverse complement strand
AAAGTGTCTGTGGGGTGAAACACCACACACCCAGCCGGCCAAAAGCGTCTGTGGGGTGAAACACCACACACCCAACCAGCCAAAAGTGTCTGTGGTGTGAAACACCACAGCGCTGCTGTTTGGTTCAGCACCAAGGGCCAGACAAGTTCAGATATGTCCCATCCAGCTTTATTGGTAATATTCCAAAAGTGTAGGATTTGTAGGAAGCAGCACTTTGGTGTTTTGGAGCACAGAGGGGCTTTGGACTAGGTCTACCAGCCATGGCCAACCTGGCTCTGGTTATTTGAACTTCAGCTGAGGGGTAAGAATTGGCATAGCATGACCAAAAACACCCAAAAGAAGGGTTTTTCCAGAAGGGAGAGTTGCTGCCTCTGCCCCGCAATAACTGAGCAGCTCCAGCCCAGCTGGCTCTGGGCTGTGCCCACACAGGCTCTGAGGTGGCAGCAGTGACCTTCAAGGTCTGTGTCACAGTCACATTTTCTGAAAAATCCTTTCACGCAGGATTTTTCTTTTGGTAAGCTGAGAAGCCTCAGAGAAAAAGGAAAACAATTCTTATCTCATTTGCTTCTCCTGTGTTGTGCTCATGTGGAATGTGTTTGGAGATTGTTCACCCACAGGTGAGTGTTCCATTGGATTCTGCTGTGAGTTGTTTTCACTCTTTGGCCAATCAGGGCCAAGCTGTGTCAGGACTCTTTCCAGAGTCCCAAGTTTTCATTATTATATTTTGAGTTTTATCTAATGAGTTTTCATTATTATCTTTTTCATTATTATCTTTTAACTTACTGAGTAAGTATCCTTTCTGTATTCTTTAGTATAGTACAGTATTCTTTAATACAAAACAGTATCATAAAATAATAAATTAGCCTTCGGAGAACATGGAGTCAGATTCATCATTCCTGCCTTCATCTGAGGGGAACACAAATCCAATAGGTGTGCACTGGGCTGGGAGGGCACAGACACAGAGTGTGAACACCAACACCCACAGAGCAGTGACAAATTCCTCCTGCTGCTGCTGAGTCAGAGCCAAATGACAAATCAGTCCCAAAGCCAGGCCAGAAGTCACTTCAGAGTCCTGCAGACCTCCCCTATTTCCCAGAACAAAATCCCATCCCTCCCAGCCTTATGGAATAGAACTGTTTAAGGAAGGACAGCTATTTTTACATTTCAATTTCTCTTGGCACATGTCTAAACAAAGCAACATGAACAAAAAGGACCTGTCTTCAGCTGATCATAATGCCATCAAATTAAAAGTTTATGTTCTTTAAACACAGCAATTCCTGTCTTTGATGCCTCCACAAAACGAAAAAGTGGCTCACAGAGGAAATCAGAGTGTGAGCAGGAGTGGAGGTGGGAACCAGGTGCATCAAAAGGAGGGGTACAAGCACTGAGCTAATGAATGTAAAGGCTCTGACTTGGCTGAGTGGGATGGGATTTGTCATCCTCCAAAGCATTGTCTTTGTACTAGAAAAAGAGAATATTTCTAGGAGGTTTGGTTTTTTTTTTTATTTCTAACAGGACAAAAGATGACATGCACCACTGGCTGTCACTCTGAGGCTGGAGTTGCCACTGAATCTATCAGCTGGACGTAAGAATTTCCCCTGGACTGCTCATCACTTTAATGCCTGCCCATTACATATTGGATTTGTGGGGTGCCCCATGGCAGGAAGGAATGATGAATCTGACTCCATGCTCTCAGAAAGCTAATTTATTATTTTATGATACTATATTAAAGAATACTATACTAATTATACTAAAGAATACAGAAAGGATATTTACAGAATGCTAAAAAGATAATAATGAAATAAAATATAATAATGAAAACTCTGACTCTTTCCAGAGTCCTGACACAGCTTGGCCTTGATTGGCCAAAGAGTGAAAACAACTCACAGCAGAATCCAATGGAACAATCACCTGTGGGTAAACAATCTCCAAACACATCCCAAAGGAGCAAAACACAGGAGAAGCAAATCAGATAATTATTGTTTTCCTTTTTCTCTGAGGCTTCTCAGCTTCCCAGGAGAAAAATCTTGGGTGAAAGGATTTTTCAGATTATGTGAATGGCACGCATCACACAGCAGGAAGGACCACACTCATTCCCAAGAGAAAACGGCATCCTAAAGGCGTGGAAAACTGCATCCTAAAGGTTCCTCACTCCCCACTCCATCCCATCCTCCTGGGAATGGAGTGAGGAACCACTGGAAACACCTCGGCAGGGGATGAAGCTGCCTTGTCCTCACCTGGAGGCTCTGAATCCCACCTGGGTGGGGCTCCCTGGCAGGTGAGATGATCCTAAAAACCTCAGGCTCCCACAGATTCCGTGGCATCATTTCCCAGGATGTGCTAAAATTTGGCGGGGGGGAAAAGGTGCCCTGTTTGAAATTCACCCTCCAGGCAGGCTCATTTCAGAAACTGCAGCTACACACTCTGAAAACATTTTGGTCTGGAAAATCTTATGAGATTCCAAATGTTTTATACATTTTACTGCTGAGTGGGCAAGAAATACAGACTTGTCCTTTCAATTTTATCAGCTCCTGTTCAAAATGATGGAGAACAGGGAGAGCTGTGACAGGGAGGCTGCTGGAGCTCTGCTGCAATTTGGGAAGTGTTGGGGTTCTCATCAGGCACCTGCTGAAGATTTAGGGCTGCTCCTATTTTACCAAGCCTCACTCCTGCACCCCACAGTTCACTGGAATTGTGCCCTGTGCTGGGAACAAGAGAAATAAATAAACCCAAACCAGACACAAAATAAAAGTCACCTCCACGATGATCACCCTTCCCTGGCAACAGCCTCATTGCCTTCTCCTCTCAGCTAGAAAAAAGAAAAAATCTAATTGCAGCAGCACATTTAGAAGGGGAAATAAAAGGCTTTTTATGCTGCTGCTGCTGCCCACAGGGTTAACATTTGCAAAAGGCTGAGAAAGAGCCTGAGGACATTGTAATTAACGGCTCTGAGGGCTCCTCCCAGCACTCTCGGGGTCACCGAGGTTCCTGCAGCTCTCTGGGCTCCACAGAACTCCAGCACATCCCGATTGTTCCAAAAAACCCACGAGCCTGGCTGGGGCTCTGAGCTGAGTGGATGCAAAGCTGCAGCACCCAAGCAGCAGAGCCTTGCTCCAGGACCTGCCTCAAGTTGTGCCACGGGAGGTTTAGATCACATTTTAGGGACAGAATTTGTCACAAAAAGGGTTGTACAGCATTGGAATGGGCTGCTCAGGGCAGTGGTGGAGTCACCATCCCTGGAAAGGCTCAGAAATGTTGGGATGCAGCATTGGGGACATGGCTAAGTGGTGAACAGGGTGGTGCTGCTGAGCTGAGGGTCAGACTTGGAGATCTTAAAGGTCTTTTCCAGATTTATGGATTTATGAACCATCTCCCAGAGGCCTTGGGCTTGCCAGGGATCTCCCTTGAGCTCTTCTCAGGGACAGCAGCACCTCCCTGCATGCCAGGGCTGACATCCACCCTATCCTTGCCCTCTTCCAGGTACCCAAGAAGATCAGAGCTCCTTCCCTGCATGCCAGGAGTCAGAGCCACCCTGTCCCTGTCCTCCTCCAGGTACCCAGGAGCATCTCAGCTCCTTCCCTGCATGCCAGGAGTGACAGCCACCTTGTCCCTGTCCTCCTCCAGGCACCCAGGAGGATCCCAGCTCCTTTCCTGCATGCCAGGAGTGAGAGCCACCCTGTCCCTGTCCTCCTCCAGGTACCCAGGAGCATCTCAGCTCCTTCCCTGCATGCCAGGGGTGACAACCACCCTATCCCTGTCCTTTTCCAGGTACCCAGGAGCATCACAGCTCCTTCCCTTCATGCCAGAGCTGGCCTGGCTCTCAAATTCTTATTTCTGCCTCTAAAGGGAACAAGTTTGCTAAGATGAAATCAAGGAAGAATGAATGTGGAGCGTTCAGGAGAAATTTCCATCCCCACCACACCTCCCTCACTCTCGTGCCTGCCTCATTAAGGAGGTTTCAATGAAATCCTTTCAAAAACACATGGCACAAAAACAATGGAGTGATTGCAGTTTGTAAGGCACTGGGATGCAATTAGCATATGAACATCAAAATGCTTCTGCAACCTTCAGCAGCTCCCTGCTGTCTATATCTTTTTATATTCCCAGGTTTGGGGTTTCTGGGGTTTATTTTTTTGCAATTCTATGCCAATTCCTACCTCTCAAGTGAAGTTGAAATAAGCAGGGCCAGGTAGGACAGGGCTTGGAACTGGTCTAGTGGAAATGTCCCTGTCTTGGAATGAGATGGGTTTGGAGTCCCTTCCAACCCAAACTGCTCCAGGATTTTGTGAACAGCAGGAAAAGTGTCCTGGGAGTGGTGCCAAGCAGCACAAACTCCCAGTGGATTATCCAGGAGTTCCTGTCACCACTCCAGGAGTTCCTGTCACCACTCCGGGAGTTCCTGTCACCATCCAGGAGCCCCAGAGCACAGGGAGTGGTTCAGGTAACAGGGACAGATGAATAAAGTGTCACCAGAGAGCCTTGGAACATCTCCCCAGGTCTGGAAACAGCTGCTTCTCCTGGGATCTGCCAGAGCCAACTGCTCAGGGGGTTTGGATCTTCACTGCCTGTGACCCACACAGGAGTTGCCTGGGGGCAGAGCAGGGGTGCAAACCATTAAATCTTTTGCAAATGTCACCGAGTGTGATATGGAGTGTGCAGATCACTGAGTATGACACAGAGTGTGCAAATCCTGGTGTGACACAGAGTGTGCAGTTCCCTGGTGTGACACAGAGTGTGCAGATCCTGGGTGTAATTTGGAGTGTGCAGATCCTGGGTATGACATGGAGTGTGCAGATCCTGGGTGTGACACAGAATGTGCAGATCCTGGGTGTGATTTAGGGTGTGCAGTTCCCTGGTGTGACACAGAATGTGCAGATCCCTGGGTGTGATTTAGGGTGTGCAGTTCCCTGGTGTGACACAGAATGTGCAGATCCTGGGTGTGATTTGGAGTGTGTAGGTTCTGGGTGTGACAGTGTGCGCAGATCCCTGTGTGACACAGAAAGTGCAAATCCTGGGTGTGACACAGAGTGTGCAGATTCTGGGTGTGATTTGGAGTGTGCAGACCCCTGAGTGTGCCCAGCAGGGTGTGCAGCTCCTGCCTTTGCTCGCCCACACAAACACAAAGTACTCTGACCCATCCAGGCACACCCAGAGCAGCCCTGCCCAGAAGGGCTGGGGGAATGAGGGGCTGGAGGTGCCCAAGGCCAGGCTTGTGCCTCTACAACTCATCTCCATGTGGAAATCTGTGGGGAAAACTCAGTATTCCCTGTTCCAATCCCATTTCCCCAGAGTGGCTCCATGGCTGAGGCGGGAAGGCCAACACTGGCAGCACTTCCTGGGCACTGATGGCATCTCTGGAAAAGTCTGGTGTTGAGGTGACTTCAAATGGGCATAAATAATTAAAATAAACACCCTGCACACGTTGGACAGGGTGGGGGAAACAAAAAGAGGCTGCAAAACTCTTTGTGTTCATTTAAAAACTCACTTTCAATCTACCAGGAGTAGAAATAATGCAGTTAATTGGCAGGAATTTAGAAATCCTTTCATTTTGGAAGCCCCAGGACAAACAGATTGGGAACTGCAACTCTCTGGGTGTCACCAAGGGTGCTGCACATGGCCTGAGATGCAAACAAGCAGGGAAAGGATTTTTATTTATGGCTCATCCAGCACATTACTGTACCTTGCATTAAAGATCCATCCCCAAGCTGGTCAGATTGATTCCTCCCCTTCGCATTAATGCACAAACAAAGAAATTATTGTCATTTCTCAGTGCAGAGTGGCTCTGGAATGCAGTGCTGTTGAAGCTGTAGCACAAACACTTGCAGCTCTCAGAGAACACAACAGCCTGGAGAAGGTCACCTGCTAGGTCACAGATTTTTCCTTTTACCTTGTTCACTCAATAACTGCAATATCTGCCTTTTTCCCCCTGATGTTTGTACGTTTCCCCCGTGCCCTTTGTGGTGTGTGTGATTTTCCACATTAGCATCGAGCCCTCTGTTGTCCAAATGACAAGTTCCACTCCAGTAAAAGCCACACACTGCATTTTGGGGCAATTTGGGGGAGGTGCTGTTCCAATCCCGTGCTGGATGGAAGGAACAGCACCTCTGACTCCTTCTGCAGAGGCAAAACATGCTTTTGGACATGCAGGGGTTGCACAATGAGATGCAGAGCCAGATTTGATATCCTGGGATGTGATTATCAGCCAGATTTGCCATCCTGGAATGTGGTATCAGCCAGGTTTGATATCCTGGGATGTGATTATCAGCCAGATTTGATATCCTGGGATATGATTATCAGCCAGATTTGCCATCCTACCTCCTGCCTACTGCTAACACGTTGAGGCTGACCTTCCTCATGTGATTCCCACATTTCAGAGGGTCAGTCCTGTGCTAAAGCCCTGAGCTCATCTGACCCAGAGGAGTGCTCCCAGCATCCTCCTTATTTTGGACATTGAAGAGAACCACAGCGATGAATCCCACACGTGGATTATGATCCACAGCTCAGCTGAGCCCAACAGAGAATCCTCACACCCCAAAAACCAGAATTTTCCACAAAAAAAAGAAAAATATTCAGAATTCCATCGTGGTTCTCTGCCCAGAGCCAATTCCAGAATTTTCCAGGGGAATTTCCTTGGAGCAGACAAATCCAGCCCTCCCCGCCCCTGGTACCACAGGCAGAGCAGGAGTCCTGGCTGCTGGAGCTGCTTGCTGCTGGTTCTGTGAGGATTCTTCTGAAGTTCTTTCCAAGCCCTGTTTTGGAAACCAGCCAGCACTATTTGCTTCTCAGGCAGAGGATATGGAATTACCGTAAATTATATTGAAAAATTAGATTTATTCACCGCTGTGATAATTGATCTCCCAATCGGTCTCAGAGAGTTAGCAGCTGGTAAGAAAATAAAATGCAATTTAAATTTTTATTTATTTTTAAAACCCCCCACTTTAATTCAAGTATGACAACAAACAAGGGGGAGAGGAGAGGGTGAGTTTCTCACTTGCCAGTCTTCATATTAAATCCTGATGATAAGAAGACAAAGCAAGAGGTGATTGCAGAGGTGGTTGAGAAATTCACAGTTTGCTGGCATTAAGCAGCACAGGCTCTGCAGGGGGGTTTGATACCCTTGCACATAATTATGTGTAATTGTAGCTCAGCCCTGAGCAAAGGGATTATGGCCAAGGACGTGCCTGGAGTAGAATCCCCGGGCTGGGCTGTCACTCTGCTGGAGCTGCTGCTATTGATGCTGACAAACCAACATTCCACAAGTGACTCCAGGAATTCAGCTCCTCTGTCAAAGCCTCTGTAACTGGGCCCATCAAATCTCTGACTGTTTTCTCTCAGGCCCTCCGAGGGAGAAGAACCAGCCCCAAAATCTGGCGCTGGGGATGGCTCCTCTCATTAAGGCTCTTCTCTGTCAGCCCCTGCTCAAATCACATCACACATTACAGATGGAGACAGGATTTGGGTTTTACACTGAGATTAGCTCTGAGGAAATGTATTTTTATCTGCTAGGAGCAGAAAGAAAGAACTCCGTAATTCACCATAACCCAATCACTTACAAAGTGATTGGCCAAACAGTGTTTGCAGGGGCTTGAAAAATCTCATGCTGTCATGAGTAATAAAATAAGAGTGATAATCCTGGTCCCTGGCTGAAGGGAGCACAGCAATGGACACGTCATTAAAAGGCAGGAGAATGGCGTGAGGGAGAGGGGGAGATCCTGGCTGGAGCCAGGGCAGTCTGGCAGCTCCATTTACAGCAGCAGATAAACACCACAAGTTCCTAAAATTGCCAAACCTGGAATTTCCAGCGTGGAGCAACTCTGACTTCATTTCACAGATTCTCTGATGATGTTCTGGTTTGAAAGCAAAACCATTGAGAGGCTCCAAGTCAGAAATACAATTTATTAGGAAAAGGAAAAAAAAAACCCTAAAATACATGCAATAATACAAAAGAAAAACCACTGCTAGAGTCAGAACACAACCTGACACCCTGTTGGTCAGGGTGTTGGTAGCAGTCCAGTTGGATTGGTGCCTGCAGTCATCTTGGAGTGGCAGATGTGGTTCTGTTGGAGCAGGGATCCTCTAGAAAAGCGTGTAGGTTTCCTCTGGGAAATCCAGTGGAAAGATTGTTCTCGTGTCCCAGAAACTCAGATTATATCCAGGTAGGAATGCCTGGCTCCTCCGAAAGGCTGTGCTGGTGTCCCCAAAACCTCAGATTATATCCAGGTGGGAACGCTTGGCTCCTCCAGAAGGCTGTTCTGGTGTCCCCAAAACTCAGATTATATTCAGGTAGGAATGCTTGGCTCCTCTGAAATAATTTTCTGGTGTCCCAAAACCTCAGATTGTATCCAGGTAGGAATGCTTGGCTCCTCCCTCTGGGCAGAGCATCTCCAATGGGATGCTGGAATTTTATCAGTCATGCAGTGACACTCAATGGCCCCTTAACAGCAGATTCTCCTCAGAGGGAGGACTGGTTTGTGAAAAGATAAAGAAAACTGCCCGATGAACAGAAGATAACTGCCACACCCCTAAGAGAATACACACTGCCATTCAATCTAGGACACTGGAAAAGCCCTGCAAGGCCATCAAATCCAACCTGTGATCAGTTCCCACCCTGTCACTGAGTGCCACCTCCAGCCCTTCCTTGGACACTTCCTGGGATGGGGAACCCAAACCTCCCTGGGCAGCCCCTGCCCATTTCCTTCTGTCCCTCATGGGCATGAGGAGCAGAGAGGTTTGGGGGAATTGGGCACTGAAAGGGAGGTTTGGAAAGACCTAGTTCTGCCCCAGTCAGTGTGGGAAATAGAGGGGGAAACAGAAGGAAATAGAAAAGAATTAGAAGGATACAGAAGGAAATAGAAGCAAACAGAAAGAAACAGAAGGGAAATAGAAGAAAATAAAAAGAAACAGGAAGAAACAGAAGAAAATAAAAAGAAACAGAAAAAATAAAAGGAAACAGAAGAAAATAGAAGGAAACAGAAGGCCTGACCCTGACACTCAGGCCAGCAAGTCAGACTGAAATGTTTCACCAATAATTCATTACTATTGGACAAACAGAATTCATCCTGGCTGTGTTAGAAGATTTGATACATCAGGAAACAAATTATTAGCTGGAGTGACCTTTTATTTTTTAAATAATACCACAGAAATAAAAAAATGGGGCAGAGAATCCCAATGTAGCAGCAGTGCCACTAAAATCCAACCTTTCTAGTGGCACACAGAGGGTTAATCAGTCTGAGAATTCAAAATAATTTTCTTTCTTCAACACTTGTGCTGTGGCATTTACACAGATTATCAGTGGGGTACAGCAACAAGAGCAGATCATGTAGCTTAAAAAATACATTATTTATATATATATATAATATATATAATAACACATAATAAAATAACAAGCACCCAGGCAGGCCAAGTGTATTTTTGTTCTCTAATCTTCACATCCAGAAGCCACCTCACTTGCAGGATCATCCTTCTCTGTCTGCAGTATTGTTCCAGCAGTTGAGTAGGTTAAGAACATTTGTATTATTATTATTATTCCCACTATTTCTGATTTGCATGCTAATAGTTATCTAGCAGTTCAAATCTCAATTAGGAGCCCACACAGGCAAGAGCAGCACAATTCACGGCGAGGTTGTAAATGCGGAAATGTACTCAGGCTCACAATGAAGGCAGCTCATCACCCAGCACTGGGGTTTAGTATTATTAATTTGGTGTCATTGAAAGGTTTCAGAGTGCTTGCTTCAGTTAATGCACGTTCCTGGATACATTGGCTGCTTTTTATTGTGATGGATTTTATGTTTCAATCACACAAAGTTGCCCAGGGCCTTTCAGCAGGGCTTTTTTTTTTTTTTTTTTTCCTTTCATAGAATCAAGGAGAATGAAATGTGTTGGTCTAACAGCGCCTCTCCATCAGGATTTGCCTCGCCAGTACTTGGGATGGAGCAAACCCTGCAAAACTGCTACAAAAGATGGAATTCCCCAAGCCAGTCCTGAGCAAGAGGTGAGGGGGCTCAATGGGGATTAATTACTGCCTGAATAAGCTCCCATCCCTTAAGATCACATCATCATCATCATCATCATCATCATCATCATCATCATCATCATCATCATCATCACCTCACACCCCAAGTCGTCATCCTGAACTTCCCAATTCTGCCCTACACCTTTGGAAAAATCCTGTTGTCCTCCAGCACTCAGTTTTCCCTGGTTTTTCCCATTTTTGGGGGCCTTCTCAGCATGGCCAGCATGACCTGCAGTGCACTGAGGGCTGTGGAAAAATCCTGTTGTCTTCCAGCACTCAGTTTTCTCTGGTTTTTCCCGAATTTTTTGGCTTCTCAGCATGGCCAGCATGACCTGCAGTGCACTGAGGGCTGTGAGAGCAGGAGACAGCGCCAAGGGCAGCACCAATCTCTGCAGAGGAAGCACAAACACTGAAACAAAGGGAGCTCCGCCTGGCTGAGGACAGAGCTGACTCCTCCTGCTTATTTAGGATGTTTTAGTCATGGTGTCAACAGGTTATTGGGACATGATTTCAGTGCTGTGTCCCCCAGCATGGTGACAAGAGCCACCTCAGCATCTTCTGACACACAGGAGCTTCTCCTTCCTCCCTTCCTGCACTTCCAGCAACCTCCAGGTAATTATCCACAAGGGCAGAGCCCCAGGAAAAGCCATTTCTCACTCCACTGCTGCTCAAGGGCCAGCAGGTTAAACAAGTGATGGAAAACCTCAGGGAGCTGCTCTCCTGCTTCCCCCTGTGCACGTGGGGGCCGTGTCCTCCACCCCAGGCAGGGTTTGGAGAGGGTTGATGGCACCTTGGGGAGGCAATAAATTGGCAGCAGCACAGGAGGCATCCAGCTTGTGGGCAAATAACTGTCGGAGACATCTTTTATGAAAAATCCTTTCCTTAGGATTTTGCCTCCTGAGAAGCTGAGAGGCCTCAGGAACAAAATGTAAACAATGGTTATCTGCTGCTCTTGAATGCAACAGGTGGATCTTTGATTGGGCAATTTTGGTTGTTTCTAATTAATGGCCAATCACAGCCCAGCTGGCTCAGACAGAGAGTCTGAGCCATAAGCCTTTGTTATCATTCCTTCTTTTTATATTCTTAGCCAGCCTTCTGATGAAATCCTTTCTTCTATTCTTTTAGTGTAGTTTTAATGTAATATATATCATAAAATAATAAATCAAGCCTTCTGAAACATGGAGTCAGATCCTTGTCTCTTCCCTCAACCTGAGACCCCCTGTGAACATGGTCACAAATAACAGCTGCAAGGAGGGAGGAATTGGGTAAAAAAACTGCTGAAAATGTTTTTGTGATAGTCACTAAGCAAAAAAAAAAAAAAAAAAAAAAAAAAAAAAAACAGGTTTTGGGGGAAATCTCATTCCAATTTAGCCAACTGCAATACTGGAAGTGTTTAAGGACCAGCATAACCACACAGAGCTTCTGCTTCCACAGGCACTGGAGAGAATCCCGTCCCTGGGACAAGGGGTATTTGCAGATGGAAAATCTGTGCTCCTTCCCACCAACCACCTCTGAAGGACTCTAAAAATGCTCAAAAAAGCCCCAAAAGGCAGCAGAGCAAACAGAGGGAATGGCAGGGCTGGAGCAGCACAGGCTCCTCCAGGGTTCCTGCCTGGATTTTGGCACCTCCTGAGCAAAGCAAAGGATCCAAGCACTGGTGTGCTCACCAGAGCCCTATGACCATCAGCCCTGCCAAGACTCCACAGGATTAAACACGACTCAAAAAGATTTCTTAATCGTGACTTATTACTATGGTAACAGCAGGCAGGCAAAGGGAATTATGCAAGGTCCACCCCAGGGGTGGGAGAGGGAGAGGCAGCTCCTCTCACCGAGCACCTGGAGCTCAACAGGTGAGGCAGGGAGGGAGTACAGAGAGAAAAACCTGGTTTTTCCCACTAATTAGCAACTCAATAATTAATCTTGCAGAGGCACCTGCAAGCCCAATCTTTTCCTGGACCACTGGGCTTGGTGATGTACAAAGCACAGGCAGCTCAGAGGCGGAATTCTGGATGCAAATCAAAAGGCTCAGGGAATTGGCATTGTTTAAATGGGAAACAGAAGTTTTGGGGTGTCCTAATTTTGGCCTTGCAGTGTCTGAAGGGAGCCCACAAGAGGATGGCAGGGGGTGGAAGGAGAGGATCCATGAGGTCCCTTCAAACCCAACCCATCCTGTGATCACATCTTGCAATAAACACCAAGTTTCTCACTCCTGAAGTGAAAGAGAAGGAATTTACCTCAAACCACACCATGGATTTCCCCATTTGGACATTCCCTTAGAGCCTGGCTTGGGTAGGGCACTCTCCCTGGCCTCTCCCAGCACAGAAATTGACCTATTATTGTTATTTCTGGGCTTTGTTTCACACCACAGCCTCCAAAAAGCACTTGTTGCTTTATAAGGGGGGAATAAAACCCCTTTTATATCCCTACAAGGAAATGATTAGATAATTACTCAGCACTAAAGCAGAACACATAAGAAAGTGCTGTTCTCATCATCATTCCTTGAAGCATCTTGTCATTATTATTAGGAAATGATCTATTTGTGCCAGGCTAATTCATATGGATTGTAATTCCAGGACATAAATTACCCTGCCATGTGTACTCAGAGCAGAGAAACAGCAGCAGAGGTGCTGAATGTTCAAACCAATTTGCTAACAGGCTTTTCCTCCCCAACCTACTGCCCTCCTTTCTAATCTGCTGCATCCCAAAGAGTTTCCAAGGGCAGATATCCATATATATTTATTAGAAGGCCATGTCCTAAAACATTTGAGGTTACCTCTTGGAACTTATTCACAGGCTCTGTCACAGGGAGAGTGGTTTAATGGTGCAGGAAATACATCTCTATAAAGCTGTGTACATCCTGCTTTAGTGGTGACACACACATTATGGTCCATCAAATAAGTAAATTAATTTAGTGCATGTGAAGGAGGATGGGAGGAAACAGAGAATTCCTCTTGTGGAACTCATTCCAAGCACCAAGCTCCTCTTTCCTTGTCTACAACCATTGGACAGCTTCCAGGAGTTTTCCAGAGTGGCCCAAAAATCCACACAAAGTGTCTGGAAGGTTCTGGGAAGGCTGGGACTGAACCTCTTGCCCCTCAAATCTCGGTGCTCAAACAGTTTTTCTTCCTTGCCCACCTGGTACCTACTCCAAGGTGAGGAACTGCAGGGACTTCTCCCCACAAAAGGATGACAAATTCCTCATCCCTCCTGTTCCAGATTGCAAGGCAGGATGTATTCTATTACCATCTGTATGGCAGTTTTCCTTATCTCTCTCTGAGTGACCACAATCACTCCTCCCTCCAGGGAGACACCTGCTGATAACAGCTATTGAATGTCCCTGCGTGGCTGATAAGAACTACAGCATCCCATTGGGAGATGTGAGCCCAGAGGGAGGAGCCAAGCATTCCTACCCGGATAGAATCTGGAGATTCTGGAACACCAGCACGGCTTCTGCACTGGATTGCCCAGAGGAACAGCAGCTGCCTCTGCCCCTGGATCTTCAGAGGAAGAGACTGCACCTTTCTCCAGGATCCCTGCTCCAGCAGAACCAGCCCTGACACTGCAGGAGGGCTGAGCCACAATTCCAATGGGACTGCTGCCAGCACCCTGACCCACAGGGTGTCAGGCTGGGTTCTGACTCTGGCAGTGTTGTTCTAGTGTACTGCATGATTTCAGTGCTGTGAAATCTGGTATTATTATTTATTTTGTCCTTTTATTTTCTTCCCTATTAAAGAACTGTTCTTTCCTGCTCCCATATTTTTTGCCTGAGAGCCCCTTAATTTAAAATTTATAGCAATTCAGAGGGGTGGGGAGGGTTTACATTTTCCATTTCAGGGGAGGCTCCTGCCTTCCTTAGCAGGCACCTGGCTTTCCAAACCAAGACACCTCCCCATCAGAACCTTTCTCCTCATGCTCTGAACACAGATGGATCAGCTCTAACTGCCTTGGGTATTTTTTTTTTTTTAAAGCCATGTTTCACTTTCTTCAACCATTTCTCACCAAGAGGGCCAACAGAGGCGAATTTCAAGCAACCCCGAGCTGTGACTTCGCTGCCTTTGGCATTTCCCAGCCCTGTTCTCACTCTGTTAAACACCAGCTCTTTGCAGGGGGGGAACGGGGGCTGACAATCCGTGGCTTTGCATAACAAAAACCCCGTTTAGCCGAGCAGTGGGGGACGGAGACACTTCAGGAAACCAGATAATCCAGAAACTGGTGCTAATAAGTTATTGACTTTCCCACTGCTCTTCCAGGAGCAGCTCATGGCTTCCTGTAATCGCTTTGCTTCCACCCTCAGAGTCCAGCTGTGGCTCTTGGAAGAGCTCATTTATGGCAGCTTGTGATAATGGGATATTTTAGCAATGTCAGCTTTTGCACAAGATATAAAAATCCACTGATTTACTGCCCCCTGCTCCCAGTGCAATCAGAAAAGGCAAAGAAACCCATAAAGTGTGTCTCAGTCACGTGGAGGTGAACACGACTCCCCTTTCCTGGCCTGCCGGGGTTTGGATCCAGTTCCCTGTGAGACGAATGGTGGATTTGACTTTCCAAACAAGCTGTGGGTCTGCTGGGAGATAAAACCAGCACTGGGAGAGAAAAGAAACCATGGGAAGGATTCCACTGATTGGCGAATGGAAAAAGAGATTTGATTTTACAAATAAACTTTAGGTTTGCTGAGAAATGAAATTAGACATTGAAAGATGAAAGAAACAATGGGGAAGAAAAACCCCTAAATTCCATAAGAATTAAAAATTAAAAGGGAGAGTTGTACATTAGAGGGGAATCTTTGGGATCAGGTGTTCTGGGAAGTCCGAACCTCTCAAGTACCTCAGAAATGGGGGAAAAACAGAAGGGAAATGCAGCTGGGAAATTGGGATAAAAAGGAGGCTGCATCCTCCAAAAATTGGAGAGCTCCCAGGGGAATGCCCCATGGCCTCTGCCTTGATTGGAATAAAGTTCCAGGACTCCTCTGTCTCCTTTTTGGACATAAACCTCTGGTGTTTGTGGAATGATTTTCCTGACACCTGCCAGGCACAGGGACCTGTGTGTCCTTCCTGCTCTGGTACTGCTGTGCCAGGAGCTTGGTGTGTAGCTGCAGGGGTGGGATGCTGCTACCTGAGAGCTGGGAGAGGTTATTTCTACTCCAGTCTCTGACCCCTCTTTGTCCTGCCCCAAAAACCAATTTGTTACCAGACAAAATCACACCAGGACGGCACAGATCCTGTTCTCCCCCCAGCCTGTTTGGTTTCCTGGGGTTTCTCCTCCCCTGGTGCAGGATCTGTTTTTCCCCTTGCTGAATTCCAGACAGTTTTCTGTGCCCACCCCTCCAGCACCCTGGGGTTCTCCTTCCAGTTTTGTGTCTCGTTGAGGAGGTTCCTGCCCCTTCACCAACTCGGAATTCACATTTATTTATCGATAAATAAATCAACCCTCGGCCCAGCACTGAACTTTGAATAGCCACAGAACAACTTCTGCTTCTTGTCCTGGCTCTCCAGAAGACCCCCACAGCTGGAGCTAAATTTTAACTTTGAGGCTTTCAATCAGGCAGCTTGAGCACGGCCAGATCAGGGTTTGGAAGAGCTGGTTCCTGGATTTATCTGGGTGAAATTCAGGGCAGATCTCAGCGCTGCAGCTGTGAGCAGATGTGACACAGGCACTCTCCCCTCTAATTGCACCAGACTGCATCTTCTTGGGGACCTGGAGTTTATTCTGCTGCCTTTCCAAAGCACCTGGCACAGCAACATGTTGATGCAAGGAAGCTCCCAGGCAAGGATCTGATGCTAATTAAAAAGATGAGCACGCCAGACCTTCAGTCTATAAATCAACAACATCCCCTGCCACAACCACACAGTCAATTTACAGCAGCTGAGCTCTTACTGGGGGGAGTGACACTCCAGCACCAGCCAGAGCTGCCCACAGGTAACCCCAAAAAATGCTTCACGCAGAGCAGGGAAAAAAAATGCTTTGATAGCAGGGCAGGAGGAGAACAGAGGGAGCATTTTTTGGGCTGGTGGCACTTGGGAAGCACTCCTGTAACGTGGGAAGGTCAGGAAAGGCTGCAGAAGAAGCAGGGTCTCTCCACCAGATGTCCTGCTAATGAGGCACATCCATCTCCACCCAGCACAGCCAGTGTCTTTCTGCCTTTGGTGCCGCTGATTTAGGAAAAGCAAGACTGGCACATCAGTGTTTTCAATAAATCCTGACTAAATAATCACAGCTGGGCCCTTCTGCCCTTAAAAGCTGAACATTTTCTACAGTAGTGAGGAAAGCTGATCTTGATATGATGGCAGGAGGGAAAAGGGCGGCAGGGAAGACTCCCTGCATTTGGAAGGAGAAAATAATAAATATATTTTCCCCCTTTAACTGAGGCAGCTTTTACAGCCAAGCTAAAACACTGCAGGGACTCCTGGGGATCAAATCCTGTCAAAGGTTTGCATTTCATGGCTGAGCTTTGAAAGGTGAGGGCAGAGCATTTGCTGGGAGACAGAATGATAACTTTGTCCTTCAGGCTGAAATAACAGAGCTGAACACATTTCCACTCACACAGGAGCAGAATCTCCAGGATAAAGGATGAGAGGGTGTGGATGTGTGCACTGGAGGAGAAGCAGAACACAGAACATCACTGGGAGGGTCACAGGGGACATTCAGTGCCCCTGGCAGGAGGCACTCCAGGGCTGGGCAGTGCTTGACCTCCTGGGCTCTGAAAGCAGGAATTGTTTAACACAGAATCACTTTGGGTTGGGAGGGGACTTAAATCCCATCCTGTTCCACCTGCCACTATCCCAGGAGCAGGAGCAGCAGGGAAGATTGGAATCCCAGAAGAGTTTGGGCTGGAAAAGACATTAAAGCTCATCCAATCCCACTCCCACAACTTCCACTGTCCCAAGCCCCAATGTCCAACTGGCCTTGGACACTTGCAGGGGTGGGAATTATGAGACCTGATAACAACCTTGCCCTTCAGGGTTCAAAGTTTGTGAGATGAGCTGAAGGAGGAAGAGCTGATCCACCAAAAAACCCTCCAATGGCTCCATCCCAGGGAGAGCAGCAGGGGAGAAATCAATAACCCGAGCAAGAAACTGTAATAACAGCTGACATTTATCCAGCATGGATAGCCAGGTGTCCCCAAACACTTGACAGATATTACAGGCTGAGCTGATTTACAAGCAGGGATCTGGCTCCTTGCACAGCATCGATTGTCACGCTGAGGCGAAGGAGCTCCTGGGGATTTTGTGGTAACCTTCAGGCACTGTTCGCTCCTGTGGGTTTTGTGGTAATCTTCATCCACCTGTCCACTCCTGGTGTGTGTGTGTGTGTGTGTGTGTGTCCACTCCTGAGGGTTTTGTGGTAACCTTCAGGCAGTGTCCCACTCTTGTGGGTTTTGTGGTAATCTTTGTCCACCTGTCCACTCCTGGGGATTTTGTGGTAACCTTCAGGATTTTGTGGTAACCTTCAGGATTTTGTGGTAACCTTCAGCACTGTTCACTTCTGGGAATTTTGTGGTAATCTTAATCTACCTGTCCACCCCTGTGGGTTTTGTGGTAACCTTCAGCCACCTTTCCACTCCAGGTGTGTGTGTGTGTGTGTGTGTGTCCACTCCTGGGGATTTTGTGGTAATCTTCATCTACCTCTCCACTCCCGTGGGTTTTGTCGTAACCTTCAGGATTTTGTGGTAACCTTCAGCCACCTCTCCACTCCTGAGGATTTTATTTGTAACCTCCAGCCACCTCTCCACTCCTGGGGATTTTGTGGTGATATTCATCTACCTGTCCACCCTTGTGGGTTTTGTGATAACTTTCAGGATTTTGTGGTAACCTTCATGCACTGTCCTCACCATCCTTGAGCTCCTTCTGGATAAACAAACCTGCACTAAGTTTTCTAGTATCCTAACCATAATTGGGGAAGAAAATGAAAATCTCACTTCTATTTGTTCAGCTTTATAAAAGTGACTGTGTCAGGCCTAACAAGCATCATTAGTTCCACTGAGAAACCTTTCAGCTCCATGCAGGAACCAGAGCTTGGTTAAACACTCATTGAGATGTCCTTGCCCAGCTCAGATTTTGTGATTTCTCAGATTTTGCATTTCAACAGGCTTTCCCTAATTTGTCAGTCACCAAGAGCAACACTTAAACCCCCAAAAAAGAGCGCACAGAAGGATTTTTGGCAGCTCCCAGTGCCTAAAACAGGGCTGAGGTGAGTTCATGTGCTCTCCTTATATGAAAAGCTCTGCACACAAGGGGTGTTATTAAGGAAAAGCAATGAGGAGCAACCCCTAAACTCCCAAAAAAGAGCACACAGAAGGATTTTTGGCAGCTTCCAGTGCCTACAACAGGACTGGGATGAGTTCATGTGCTCTCCTTATACGACAAGCTCTGCACATGCGGAATATTATGAAAGAAAAGCAATGAGGAGCCAAGTAAAGGAGCTTGAATGACAGAAATTATGCTGAATTTTCTCCCCAATGTTAACTTTGTCCAACGTTCTCCAGGAGGCAGGGCTGGGCTGATGGCAGTGGCTGCACTCACCCTCCAGCTGCTCTGATTTAGAGACTTTGAGTTCCCTCCTCAGCACTGGGGTCTCTCCAGCTGCTCCCTGAGACCAAGGGAGCTCTGTTTATCACTCACCCTCCCCAAAGCCTCCACAGCAAACAGCCAGCCTGAGAGGATTTACGAGGAACACACCAAGCCCAAATCCCTCTTGTTAAAGTTTATTGCTATGGCAAATCTCTGCTGCAGAGGGAGGTTGTTGTAGCAACGCTCTGCCACGATTTTAACTTCACCTCTTCTCTCCTCCTGCCCCCAGAGGTCTCATCTCAGTGAGGTGGCAGAGTCAGGGGATGCCCTGCACAGCTCCCTGGACCCTTCCTTCCCCTGCTTCCCCAGCATTTCCCATCCATCACAGGCAGTTCTGCATCGTTTTTGGAGAAAAGCACTGAAAACACATTACAAACACACCCACTGCCAAAGCAGCTCCCCAGAAAGTTAAGGATGCAGCCTCCAACAGTTTGAATTAAGATTTTTTTTTTCCCTCCCTTATCCATTATGAATTTAGGTTAAGAAGAAAACTCTTCATGGACACCTACCTAAACCCAGGTATATTTTGACTATACCACATTTATGGTGGTTATTATTCAGGTTGTTATTATTATTACCAAGAGCAGAGGGTGCAGGCACTTCCACCACTCCTGTTAGCAAGAATATTCCCTTTGGTCCTTCCAAACCTCAGAGGAATTTCAGAAGGAGCCAGACAAACCCACAGATCCTTCTGGTTCACCTCTACACCTCATTCAGCTGTAGCCTCGTGTTCCCTGCATGAAAAACCCAAATTCCTGAAAATGAATTTGGGTTGAAAACCCCAAATGAGAAACCAGCACTCCCATCTTAACACAAGCTCTAAATAACATCTCCCTTTCCTTCCCCTGCTTTTTCATCTTCCTTAACTGCACGCTACATTTCTTCCCTGCAAACACCCAATTTAGATGGCATCAGGAGGTGCTAACAAAAAATGCTTCACTGTCTTGTCAGCAGATTACAGCAAGGCGTCTCATTCAAATTTATCCAGTTGGAAACAGAAGTAATTGATGTGAACTTGAAAAATAGATGATTTGGAAGAAGAGGGGGTGGGGGAAGTGTCTCACCAGCGTTGCTGTTCCACCCAGCTCGTCCCTCAGTCCTCACCCGGGGCTGGGTAATCAGGAGCTCCGTTATCACCTTCCCTCCCCACGTTTAGCTCGGGCACAAGGAGCTGGAGGAGGACAAGGTGTAAATGCAGGTGCTGGGCTGGCTCTGCTAGCTGAAATCCAAGCTGCAGCAAAGGAAAAGCAAATATTAATTAGGAGAGGGGCTGTGTGTGCCCAAGCAGGGATGGTGTCTGAGGGGGAACTGCAGTGAGGTCCCTGCTCCTCCTCCTCTGTCCCTTCTGACAGTGACAGCTTCATTTCCAAAGGCAGGAGCAGCAGGGAAGACGGGAATCCCAGAAGAGTTTGGGCTGGAAAAGACATTAAAGCTCATCCAGTCCCTCTCCCTGCCATGGCAGGGACACCTTCCACTGTGCCAGGTGCTCCAAGCCCTGTCCAGCCCGGCCTGGGACACTCCCAGGGACCCAGGGGCAGCCACGGCTGCTCTGAGAAATCCATTCCAGCCCCTCCCCACCCTCCCAGGGAACAAATCTTTCCCAATATCCCATCTAGCCCTGCCCTCTCTCAGTTTAAAGCCATTTCCCCCCCATCCTGTCATGCCCTTGTAAAAAGTCCAGGGAGTGGTGACTCCTGAGGGACACAGGCCTGGCATGAGACAGAGAAAATGGGGACACAGGATGCAATGTAGGAGAGTAGAGACAAAGGACGGGATATGACAGTGAAGGCCCAGGGCTGTAAACAACTCATCTCTAGCACAGAACTGCAAATTCTGAGCAGAAAAGGGGCAGGAAAGCAGAGGCCCAAGTTTAAACTGTACTGGCATTCCACCAGTCTCCTCTCTGGAGGCAAAGCAGCACTCAGTGATCCCCAGAGCTCCAAACACCAGGAATGTCCCAGATTTTCCTGCCAAAGCAGCACTCCCTGATCCCCAGAGTTCCAGGAATGTCCCAGAATTTCCCACCAAACACCTGCCAAAGCAGCAGTCCCTGATTCCCAGAGCTCCAGGAATGTCCCAGCATTTCCCAAACACCTCCCAAAGCAGCACTCAGTGATCCCCAGAGCTCCAAACACCAGGAATGTCCCAGATTTTCCTGCCAAAGCAGCACTCCCTGATCCCCAGAGTTCCAGGAATGTCCCAGAATTTCCCACCAAACACTGAGGAGATGCCAACACCAAGCACAGCACAAGGGCCTGACACCCCCTTCCCACCTCCCAGGTCACAACCTGACTCTGAACCGTGACAATAAATTAAAGCTCTTTTCCCAAGACCCAGAAGGAGCTGTGGGTGATCACTGACATTTCCCTCATGCAGCTACATCATGGTATTAAACCCAGAATTAATCTGTGTGATCAGCTCTCCTCATCCCAGCTAAACAACCCCTCCCAACCCTGCAGAAGTACAAAGGAACTCTCTCCAAACCACAATTTGAAGTTATTGTTGTTATTTCTATTGCACAGAGACCCCCAGCTGAGAGCCCAAGCAGAACAGGTGCTGCACATCCTTTATTTCAATTAAATACTGGAATAGGGAGAGCAGCCCAAGGCTGCAGGGTGCCAAATTGGAAAATTGCATGGAAAACACAAATAAAAAGTATCAGATTCACTCAGGTGAGGTTCACAGGAAGCTGGCTGACTGCTCCTCAGGGCAGCTCTGCTCTGAAGGAAGGAGGCTGTGGATTCTCAGGGAAAACCCCTCTCACAGTGGTGACATTTTCTGCTGGCCAGCCTCAGCTTTTGCTGAAGGGGAGGAACAAATCCTGCCCCAGATGGACCTTCCCAGTTTTGTCTGAGACTGTCACAGAGCTGAGAACTGAACTCAGGGAACTGCTGTTGAACATCCACACAGGAGCCCAGCAGCTGAAAACCTTTGGAAGGATATTTTTCCAGAAGGCTTTTAATTTTGGAAAGGAAAAATGGACTAAACCAGAAGCTCTCTGCTACCTGCCCAATACAAGCACAGGACTTCACTTTCCAAAGCTCACCTGGAAATGAGGCTTTTTAAACTCAGCCTTAACACTTTGTCCTGCACCAAAGCAGATGAATAAAGCACCCAACTCCACACCCACACTGCCAATAAATTGGGAATTTTTGCCTTGGGATGGAGCCATTCCAGAAGGGAAGCAACATTTACAAAAGCTGACACTGATTTGGGGAAATATATATTTGGAACAGTGGAAACATGGCACTGAAATCCTCCTCTCCTTTTCTTTGAAATTCAAAACCCCAACACAGCCCTTTTCCTCAGATTCCTCCCCAGGAAGATGAAGCCAATTTTCCAGCATCCCAATGAATATTTCAAAGCTGAGTGTTTCCTTAAGCTAATTGGTGCCCATTATCATGGAATTAAAAGCCAAATGGATTGAAGGCAATTGAGCCTCATCACTTTCATTATTCTCTTTTCCCTAAAGACGTAACTGATTTTTAACTCCTCTGACCCTTGGGCTTTCAGACAGGTTTGCTGACAGGTTGTCTCACAGCAGGAGAGCTCAAGGAAAGGTCCATAAACTGCAGAGGGCAGAAGGGACAGGTGGGGAGGCAGGATCCGTGAGAAACAGCTCCAGAGGGAATTCCAGCACACTGGGAACAGTGCTCCCACCAGTTTGCATCTGAGAGGAATAGCGGATTTATCTTTCCAAACAAGCTGTGGGGCTGGAGAGAAAAGAAGCAATGGGAAGGATTCCACTGATTGGTGAATGGAAAAAGAGATTTGATTTTACAAATAAACTTCAGGTTTGCTGAGAAATGAAATTAGACATTGAGAGATGAAAGAAACAGTGGGAAAGAAAAAAACCCTAAATTCCATAAGAATTAAAAATTCAAAGGGAGGATTGTACAAAAGAGGGAATCTTTGGGATCAGGTGTTCTGGGAGGTCTGAACCTCTCAAGTACCTCAGAAATGGGGAAAAAACCCTAAATTCCATAAGAATTAAAAATTAAAAGGGAGGCTTGTACATTAGAGGGGACCTCTGCGATCAGGTGTTCTGGGAAGTCTGAGCCTCTCAAGTACCTCAGATATGGGGAAAGAGAGAAGGGAAATGCAGCTGGGAAATTGGGATAAAAAGGAGGCTGCATCCTCCAAAAATGTGAGGGACCCCAGGGGAATGCCCCATGGCCTCTGCCTTGATTGGAATAAAGTACCAGGACTCCTCTGTCTCCTTTTTGGACACAAGCCTCTGGTGTTTGTGGATGAATTTTCCTGACACATCCATCCCCTGCCTTCCCCTGTTTGTAACCCCCATACCGACCCAGAGCCAGGCTCCCGCTGTCCTTGCTGCTCACCACATGGGCTTTTTCCCTGCTAAATCCCACAATTTATCTTCCAATCCAATCCCTGGATGCATCCCTGCTCCCCAGAACCCTGCCTGGCTGGACAAAGTGCTGGAGCAGGGCAGGTACAGCCTTCACCAGTGGCACTTCACCTTGCACTCATCTCCAAAACACAACTGAAGGACTGGAGGTATTTAAATGTAAATACTGACACAAGCAACAGGTGACAAATAAATTCTACCTTTTCCTGCTGCCACAGCTATTCCACCTACCCAGAACCACCAGGATTTTTCCTTCAGGTCCCACCCCACTTTGTTTTTTTGCTTTTTCTCCTTGTTCCAGGCAAACCAAAGCCCTCAGGACAGCAGCACTGAGCAGCTGCTTGCTCACCAAAGAGCCCAAGTGGGCACTGGCACCTCTTAAACCCTGGCACACAGAACTATTTATTACTCCTCTGAAAGGCTCTCAGGGAAGCTTTTGTGGCTTAAATGTGACTTTTTCCCCTTTTCCAGAAAGGAAGAAAACAAACCCAACCAAGTATTACAGGCAGCTTCCCATTTATTGCCATCTCCTCCAGCAGTGTGCAGGGGGAATTTGGTGAGGAACTCCAGGAACTTTCCTGCTTTTGCCACTGTCCTGGGTTGCAAGATGTGGGTGGGGTTGTGTATTTTATTATGTTAGAGGTGGGGCAATTATCTTCTGTTAATTGTATTTGTATTTTTAGTTTTCCTAGTAAAGAACCGTTGTTGCTATTCCCATATCTTTACCTGAGAGCCTTTGAATTTCAAAATTATAATAATTTGGAGGGAGGGGGTTTATATTTTCCATTTCAGAGGAGGGTTCAGCCTTCCTTAAGCAGACACCTGGCTTTTCCAACCAAGACAGCCACCCACACTCAGGCACTGGCCACTGCACTAAATGGGACTGGTGGTTTGTTCTGGGGCTGGAATTTTCTTACAGAATTTCTTGTGGGAAAAGAAAATTTCTTTTGATGAACAGGCAGGGCTTTGAAGGAGGCCTGAGGAGTGATCTCAAAGCATGCTGAGCTCAGCCTTCCCCCCTCCCACACGGGGTTTTTGTTCACTGGCTGTTTACAGCTCAGAATTATTGTCACTGTAGATGTTGGATCACGAGGCTGGAATTGAGGGAAGGATTCCTGCTTTGTTTATGGCTCCCTCCTCTGTTGCCCACCTTTTCCCCCCCTCCTGCTTTGGTTGTGTTCCTCATTCAGTTTATGTGACACGTTGTAGTCTCAGAGGGAGCAGAGCTATGGCAACAGGAGTTGTGCAGCTAATCCCTGATGCAGAGTGCTAAAAATCACACCAGGCAGCAGCACAGCAATTCACCAGAGCAGCCCTGCTTTCATTCATGCTAAACTCGTGGGAAGAAACCCCCAGAAATTCTGGATGAGGGGGAAAAATCTCAGGTGCGGCGGGTTTGTGAAGCTGGAGCCTGGCCAAGGGAGGAGGTGGGAATGGGGCCTGGAAGGGTCAGACCAGCCTGGAAACCCAGCAAGAAAAGCTAACATGGAAAACACCAGAACAACCTGGAAACCCAGGAAGAAAACCAACCTGGAAAACACAAGAGCAGTCTGGAAACCACCAGAGCAGCCTGGAAACCCAGGAAGAAAACCAACCTGGAAACCACCAGACCAACCTGGAAAGCCAGGAAGAAAACCAACCTGGAAAACATCACACAAGCCTGGAAACCCAGGAAAAAAAAAACAACATGGAAACCACCAAACCAGCCTGGAAACCCAAGACGAAAACCAACCTGGAAATCACCAAACCAGCCTGGAAACCCAGGAAGAAAAACCAAGCTGGAAAACACCACACCAGCCTGGAAACCCAGGAAAAAAACCAACCTGGAAAGCACCAGAACAATCTGGAAACCCAGGGGAAAAACCAACCTGGAAAACACCAGACCAACTTGGAAATCCAGGAAGAAAACCAACCTGGAAACCACCAGACCAGCCTGGAAACCCAGGAAGAAAACCAACCTGGAAACCACCAGACCAGCCTGGAAACCCAGGAAGAAAACCAACCTGGAAACCACCAGACCAGCCTAGAAACTCAGGAAGGAAAACAACCTGGAAAACACAAGACCAGTCTGGAAAACACCAGAACAACCTGGAAACCCAGGAAGAAAACCAACCTGGAAACCACCAGAGCAGCCTGGAAACCCAGGAAGAAAACCTAACCTAGAAACTATCACACCAGCCTGGAAACCCAGGAAAAAAAACAACCTGGAAAACACCAGGCCAACCTGGAAACCCAGGAAGAAAAAACCAACCTGGAAACCACCAGACCAACCTGGATACCCAGGGAAAAAACCAACCTAGAAAATATCACACCAGCCTGGAAACCCAGGAAAAAAACCAGCAAGAAATGGCAGAGGCTGTAAAAGTGGCTGGAAATGGGTAAAGGCTCTCTTCTGCTGCATTTCTGCTCCAGCTCACTATTTCTGCTCATGTCCAGGAGGTGATAATTCAATATTACACCCCTCACAACCCTCCCTAAACTTTCATTCCCTCCAGTTGGTGCCAGTTTAAGCCAGAACTGAGGAACGACAGCACAAATTGAACTGAGCCCCCTGCCCAGCCCAGAGACCCCCAGGGCTTCAGCACAGCCACCAAACCCCAGCTCAGCCCCTCAGCACCACCAGGAAGGGGCCACAAACTCCACAAATATTTTTATTTTTCAGAAAATCCCTCTACTCTATTTCTAGCTGGTGAGATATCAGCAGTGTGAAGCTGTCTCTGCTCCCCAGGATGTTCCTGGCTCCATCAACACCAAGGAAACCCCCCCAGGTGCTGTGGGATACCAGGAAACTGCTCCTAGCTGGGAAAAAAAAAAAAAAAAAAAAACAAAAAAACAAAAAACCAGGAATTAAATAATAGCAAAAAAACAATCAAACAAAAAACCCCAAAAAACAACCTAAAAAGAAACCTCCAAAAAAACCCCAAGCAAACAAACAGCCCCCCTCAAAAAAAAAAAAAAGAAAAAAAAGAAGGAATTATACACTGCACACAGTAAAAAAAACCAAAAAACCAAAAAAAAAAAAACCAAAAAACCCCCAAAAAATAAATTAAAAAAACCCAACCTTCAAACAAACAACAAAAAAAAAAAAAAAAAAAAAACAAAAAACAAAAACAACAACCAAAAAAAAAAAAAAAACCAACCAACCAACCAAACAAAAACAAAAAAAAAAAAAAACCCACCCAAAAACCAAAAAACCCAAGGGAAAATCAGGGAAGCAAAGCTCCCTTGTGCTCTCCATTCAGCTCTGCACTGGGAATTAATCCATGATTCACAACTTCCCATCCGTGGGCTGAGAACCAACTGCTTATGAATGAATATTTTTGCAAACTGAAGAACATGCGAGGTCTACTCTAGGACAGCTTTTCCACCAAAATCACAACTTTACAACCCAAAAAGAGCTGCACAGACTCACCCCAACCTTCACCTCCTTCAGTTGCTGAAGGGCCCACAAATGATGGGATTATGGAACAATCCCTGCCCTCCCCAGCCATAAATAAATAAAGGATGATGCCGCACAGGAATGGGCTGTTCTGGAATTAGGGTGGGATTCAAGCACCACATTTTTGTAATTAGTGAGTGGTATGAATGGAGGGCTGCTACAGAGGAAATAATAATTTATAATAATTGATGGTCTGGTGTAGCTGGCATAATTTCTTAAAGAAATAAATAATTATTTATTAAAGAAAGGAATTATATTTTAAATCATAAAAAATGATTTAATTGTTTATTAAATAAATAAATAAGGGGAAAAAAAAAGAATTTGAGAGTGGCCAATAGAACCAGCAAAAAAAAACTGGAGGAGCTCCCTCAGGGTCCCTGTCCTCAGGTGCCTCTCCTGCCAGAGACCACCTGAGCTGTGTTACTGTTCCCAAAATCCTCGGGATAAATCAGATTCCCTCACAGTGCTCTGTGGTGTCAATGAACCAGGCATTATTTTATTTTTGGCCAGGGTTAAGGTGTGTGGCTGACAAAGTTCTGGCCTCCTCACAGACACTGACCCAAAACTCCTCCGCTTATTTATACATCTTTTAGCAATTAACCATCACTGGCTCTAAGCCACACAATTCTCTTCATCAATGAGCATTTATTGATTATTGATTTCTTGCTCTTCCCACTCATCCTTTAGTCCTTTTATCAGCAGGGACTTTGCAGCTTTCCAGGCCTTGATCTCCTCTGTGTCTCCTGGCTACTCCAACATCCTCAAAATGCCATAAATTTAAGATATATATTCCCAGAATATATATAAATTCCCACATTTCCAAATAATTTTGATTCAGTTTGGTGGAACTGGTCAATGTTGGTTTCAGCAAACTTCAACTTTGGGGTTGATTTCAAGATCAAAGATCTCAGTGTGGGCCTGTGAGGAAACTCAGCTGGTGCTGGCTGCAGGTGGGCATTGCTCATCAGTCATTAAAAAGCTCATTAAAAATTATTAAACAAAGTTATTTCTAATATTGCAGCCTTAGTGAACTTCAGGGAGATGGGTGTGGGACAGAAAGGGGAAGGGGAGGGAAAGGGAATGGAAATAAAAAGGAAGGGGAGGGACCTCCATGCTTCGCTTAGCAGGGGATTCCAGCACTTTCCACACAATCCTGGAAGCTCAGCAGCTTTGGGATTTACCTCCCCTGACCCCTGAGGGTAAGTTTTGTTCTGTTTTCACTTTGGGGAAAGTTTGTTCTTTCCCTTTGGTTCCATGTTAGGGCATGTTTTGGGAGTAATGGATGTGTGCGGTGAGTTCTCCATGGAAGTTGTTCATGTCACAAATCCATGTCAGGATGTGCAGCCAGATCTTCAAACTTCAGGTGTGCAGGAGTGAATTTGGAGCAGAATCAGCTCCTGAGGAGCTGGGTGTGCTGAGCAGGTGCCACATTCTTTGTCAATCCACATCCCTGCAATGGGACGTCTTCTTCAGGTCCCTCTCCTGTAGAGTTACTATCTTTACCAATGTCCTTATTAATATAATTTAATTATTTTATTTTGTGAGTCAACTTCAACTGGGGATTGGCTTTGCAACACCTGCCTTGTGCTGAGTGTGTATAATTCTCTATGCTCAGGTGTTTTTCATTTGAGCTCTGGTTTAGGCTGGAGAAAACGGAACAGAAGCAAAGTTTTCCCCACTTGTATTAGGAAATAAAGCAGTGCAGTTTGGCTGATTCTGCTGCGGGAGACTTGGGGGAAGGAGAGGTGTGAGCACCTGGAGAAATCCCTGATGAGCCTTTCAGCTTGCATAGAAATATGCAAATAAAGTGGTTTTAGGAGCCATGTGGAGAATTTTACTTTGTTCAAGCTGCACCTCAGCATCTGCTGGGTACCTGGGCTGCCTCAAACCACAGGGACCAGCTCTGTGTTTTCAGTGCTTTTGGAAATCCTGCTGCTCTGGCTTGTGCTGCCGTTTTTATTCCAGCAGTGCCTGTGATGTGCTGGGCGCAGGTTTAGGAGTGTGTGTAAAAAAAAAAAAAAAAATTGGAAATAGGAGGTGTAAGGTAGAAACACATTCCCGTCAAATCCTCCTGGCTTCTCCGTGGGAGGCTGCAATGTTTAATTCATTTGTGAAGAGAAATTGGATGTGGGGGAAGCCCAGGGATTCCTGAGCATGGCAGAGGCACTTTAGGAAAAATCAGTGGGGTTTGAGGAGGGGGATGAGGGACAAAGCTCATCCTGGAGGGTTCTGACTGAACTCTGGTGGCTGTTAGGAGTTGTGGAGTGGTTCCCTGACAGGAGCAGCTCGTCCTTGCCTGTTTTCAGGACAGGAAAAGTCAATTTTACATATGCTGCTGATAAACTCTGAGCCTCTCTGCTATCACTTTATGCATGTCAGGATTTGTCAGGGGAGGAAAGCAGGTTATTGCAGATACTGCAGAGCAAGGGGCTCCCCACTGTGGCTTTGGGATCAGCCCTGGGTGGGCACAGAGCAGCTGGAAAAGGATTTTTTATGGCTGCCCTGTGCAGGTGAGGCTGAAAATGCCCCCAGTACAGGCAGAAAATGCTGTTTGTGCTGTCTGACACAAATTGGGAAGTACCTCTCCTGAATTTCCAGGTGCTGAGCAAAATCTGTTTTCTTTACCTGTTGGAACCTTTTGGTAAATGGAGCCTGTCCCCAGGACTGAGGTGTTGGTGGCTCCACAGACCTGGCAGAGCATCTGGAGCCAACAAAAATGCTAAATACACAAAAGCCTCCTTTCTTCCTGGGAGAATCCATGGCAGGAAGCTTCGCTAATCCACAGAACCCCCCAAACAGTCTGAAGATTCCTTTAATGGAATAGCTCCAGCTAATGCAACAATACATTCCACCCAGAAAATCGGAACTAAATCCATCCATGGGAATTAACTGAGAATATCTGAGGTAACTTAATTATTTACCTAATTCTGAGCTTTGCCTGTACCTGGGGGCTCTCATTGTTTCCCCATAAGCCAAGAGCAGCTTGGAGCCTGGGTAAAATTTACTTTAGATGGATTGAAACAAGAATAAATAGAGCAACAGAAGTGAAATCTTTATTTAGAGCAGGTGTGCTGGGCTCCTCTCTGCCACGCCACATTAATCCAGCCTGCAGCCACCACAGCTGCCCTGGCAGAGCTGCAAACCTGGCAGCACAGAGGGGCAGCAGCAAGAAGGGCTTGGAAATTATCAATTCCAGCAAGCCCATTGGAAATTCTCCGTGGTTTTGGTTCCTTCGATGCAGTTTCCATTTTAAAAAGGATTGGGAAGCAGTTTCAGGCTACTTCAAAGCAGTGCTCAGGGTAGAAATGTGCTTTTCTGTGTCCTGGTGAAGGTGGGGAGAGGATGGTCAGGTTCTGTGTTACAGCAGGGATTTTAGTCTCTTGGAGGGGCTGAGCAAAGCTTAGGGAAGCTCAGACCTGCTATCTCCTCTCTTCTGGGGCATTTATTGCCTCTCCTGAGGATTTTCCCAAATCAGCAGGGCCTGGTCTGGGGTTAAATATGGGTTGGAAATGCTGAAATCCTCAAGGTGAGGGAGTGGGGGTGATCTCTTCTCCTGGTGGTAGCCAAAACTCCTGGCCAAATCCCTGCTGAAACCTGATTAACACAGATCACTTATTTAAGATTCTCTGTTAAGGTATTTTAAGGAATTTTTTTTTGTTCCAAGCTCCATTCAAGCTAAAATTTTGCCCTGGGAAGAGAAGGTTTTTTTCTTTCTTTTTTTTTTTTTTTTAGCTTTGGTTTTACTGTCAATGTCTAAGCTGGTCAGTAAAAAAATTCCCTTTATTTCTCTGTTGCATGTTATTCCTCCCATTCCAGCTCATGGAATGGGGTTTGTTTCCTAAAAAGCAAAGATGCAGAAAGGCTTTTGGCTCCTTTCTTGGGATGAGTAATTAGAGTAGTGACTGACAGTGA
>VZSU01003281.1:62011-73604 GCA_013398715.1 Nesospiza acunhae | reverse complement strand
CATTCCTGGGGTGTTTGGTCTGCTCAGGGAGGTGGTGGAGTCGTCGTCCCTGGGTGTGTTTAACAAAGCCTGTGTGCCAGGGTTGAGTTAAGGTGTTGGCGCACGGACTCGATGATCTTTGAGGTCTCTTCCAACCCATTGATTCTGGGAATTCTGTGATCTCACTTGGGTGTTTTTCTTTCCCTCCACCCAACCCATTCCCAGTCCTTTTCCCAGCCCAGCTTTGCCCAGCTCCCTGTGGTCCCAGCTCTCTCCTGTGATCATTTGAGCAGAGACAGAGCTGTGCATTCCACTTCAGTTCCCAACCACGGAAAATGCAGTGATCTGCTTGCAATAAATACAAAATAGAGGTGCCTGTTTTCCAAACCCTCTAAAAATCCCACTGCTGTCTCCAGAGAAGGAGGAATGCTTTTGACACACAGACCCACAGACACAGCCCTGGCAGACCTCTGGATCTGGGAATATTTAAATTAATTTATATAATTTCAAAATATTTTTATATTTTTAAACTAATTTATATAATTTAAATATTTTTATATTTATAATTTTTTTATTTTAATATTGTATAGAATTTATATTGGTGTTGAGGTGTAGGAGCTCTCTCAGCTGTGCACACCCCTCTGGATTCAGCTGGAGATGTGAGGCCACAGACACAGCTGTGCACAATATTTGGGATTTTCTGTGAGGGGTGAAATGGCCACTGCTCTAATGATCTGCATTTCTCCGTCCTCTGCTGATGGCAGCTGTGAAATGAGGAGGTTCTGACCTGTTTACTTGGCTGTGTCTGATGTCAGGAAAGCAAAACAATGCCAGAAGCCCCAAGAATCCTGACTTGGGCTTTGTGCTTAGAAGGCAGGAACTGAATCTTTCCCTGGGTGAGGAACTTGAAACCTACAGCCAATTAATAACTGCTGTAAAATAGTGCTTTAGTCTGGAAATACTGACAGTGAGTTTAGTGCACCTTATGGAGGGCAGGGGGGTTACAGATTAATTAATTAAGTTTTGGAAAGTCTGTAATCCTTGGACAAAGGGCTCTGTAAATGTAATATGCAACAGCTATTACTGCAAGCTCCTGTGGTTTCACATGGGCTGGGGACAGAGGTGCCTTCAAAAGAGAATCCCTGAGGTGACCAGCTTGAGAATGGTGGGAGGTGTCCTTGCTGTGGCAGGGGTGACACTGGATGAGCTTTGAGCTCCCTTCCAATCCAAACCATTCCAGCAGGGAGAGCCTGGCTTGTGTTGGGGTCAGGCAGGAGGCTCCAAGGTATTTTTTCTGGGCTGTGTTTGGGATTTGGGTTTCTGGGACTCCTGGGCCTGCCTGGGCTGATCAGGCTCCTTTGGGCTGCCTGGGAAGGTGTGTGGCATTCTCAGTCTCTGAACAGGATTTCTTCACCCAGGATTTTTTCTCCTGGGAAGCTGAGAAGCCTCAGAGAAAAAGGAAAACAATTCTTATCTCGTTTGCTTCTCCTGCGTTGTGCTCATGTGGAATGTGTTTAAAAAAGAAAACTATTCTTACCTCATTTGCTTCTCCTGTGTTTTGCTCCTTTTGGAATGTGTTTAAAAAGGAAAACAATTCTTATCTCATTTGCCTCTCCTGTGTTGTGCTCATGTGGAATGTGTTTGGAGATTGTTTACACACAGGTGATTGTTCCATTGCATTCTGCTGTGAGTTGTTTTCACTCTTTGGCCAATCAAGGCCAAGCTGTGTCAGGACTCTGGAAAGAGTCACGAGTTTTCATTATTATCTCTTCAGCCTTAGGAGACCCTCCTGGAGTGGTTTTGTGTCAGGAAAAAGAGACCCACTGGATCTTTTCGGTCTTCAGGTTCTTGTTTGTTGTTACCTTATTTAGAGTTTGCATGCTATCCACACCAGGAAAAGTGTTACAAAATGGCCAACAATCTCTGGTTACAAGGTCTTTTAAAGCTAAACTATCCACTTTAGAACTGACACCTGGATTATTTTCCCTTTTAACCCAATAACTGATCCCAAAGAGCCCCCAGTGAGGACTTTTCTGCCCAATTACAAAATGCCATCCAAACCCATGAGGAAGAAGGAAGAAGCAGCCCAGGATGACACCCCGTGCCCTCCATCTTGCTTCCATCCATAACATCCTAAAAATCCCAAAACCTAAATTTCCCTAAATTATTTCCCTATTTTCCTTATTTCCCTAATTATCCCTAAACCTAAATTGCCACCTATGTGATACACCCACACTACTCTCTATAATCTATTTCACACTTTTGTGGATTCCAGTCTATTCTGGAGTTTAGGAAACTTTCTCCATGAATGAGGGTCAAAGTCAGAGCTCCCCTGGGGGTCAGGGCACCCCAGAGCAGACAGGGAAATATTCCCAGTGCCCTGGGTTTCCACACTGTATTCTTCAGTATAGTATCGTATTCTTTAATTAATAAGAGTATAATAAATTAATAAATTAGCCTTCTGAGGACACTGAGTCAGATTCATCATTTCTTCCTTCATTGGTGACCATGCACTTAGAATAAAGGTGTGGATGCTGTTAAAGCCTGGCTCTGCTGGATTTCATTCCTGCCGTGGATAACAGAGCAGAAGTAACCAGGGGTGCTCCGTGTTGGGAGGAACATCAGCATTGCTGCAGCCAGAGCAGTGCTGAGGAATTGCAAACAGATCACTCTGCACTTCAGGTACAAGCTCAGCTCTTGTTGTACAGGTTGGGCTGGCCTGAGGGATGTTTTGACAGACTTAAATTCTGGAGTAGAAGCTCAGATGCCGTGATTTGGGTTCACTGGAGCTTGAAACAGCCTGGGAGCAGAAGGTTTGATTCTGTCTGGTTTGGGAGGGGCTAAAAGATCTCATTCCTCATTTCCACATGTTTGTCTTTGCATGTCAGAATCCAGATGAAACCTTGAGCTTTTTCACTGACCAGGGTAATTCTTCAGCCTTAAATTGCAGTGAGAACGATGGAACTGAGCTGAGATGTTCCAGGGCAGCAGTGAATCTCAAATAAACTGTTTTGTAAAGAAATAGTTGATTTGAATTGTTGAATTGTTGTTTATATGGATTGTTTCCGGGCTGAATCTTTGTTCCACCGGCCCCACCTCCTCTGTTGGAAAACCTTGGCCACTCAAGCTATGCTGCCACTCCAGGGAGGGATTTCCAGGACCTGGAGAGGTTCTTTGATGAACATTTTCTCAGAAGGCACAAACTGGAGCAGTAGTTTTGCATTTGCTTGATGAATCTTCTCCCTAGCACATGCTCAATGCTTGGATGAATGAGTTATTTAAGTGTATTTGAAGGTTATGACAGACACCTGTAAACAGACAGATATTGATAAAAATGTCATTTGGAGGCTGATCTGTGCTTTTCTTGCAATCCAATTACTCCTGATGGCGAGGAGCCCAGAGCTCCCAGCTCTGTGCAATAACCCAGAGTGTGATGGACAGGATGCCCTCAGAGGGGGCATGAGCAGGACCTGGTTCTCCTCTGGCTCCAGGAGTTCATGGAATTATTTGTAATTCACACCAGAGCAAAAAGGAACTGACTCCAGCTGTGTCCATGGGCTCCCTGTGGGCCTTATGTCAGCGATCCAGCCTGGGCTACACCTGAGGGCTTCCAAAATTGGATGATGGCGCTGGGATTGTGGGTGTTGAGTTGATTAGAATAAATTTAAAAAATTAATAAAACTATATCAATAATAATATAATGAAATAATAAATTAGCCTTCTGAGAACATGGAGTCAGATTTCATCATTCCTTCCTTCATCTGGGAACTCCACAAACACAACTCCGCAGGTCCGTCCAGCCACTGATGTTCTTGACCTCTTGGTGTCCTGAGAGGAACTTCTCCCTCTTGTTACTGTCAGGAAAATTCATCCACAAACACCAGAGGTTATGGCCAAAAATGAGACAGAGGAGTCCTGGAACTTTATTCCAATCAAGGGAGAGGCCATGGGGCATTCCCCTGGGAGCTCTTCAATTTTTGGAGGACGCAGCCTCCTTTTTATCCCAATTTATCCCTTCTCTCTTTCCCCATTTCTGAGGTACTTGAGAGGTTCAGACTTCCCAGAACACCTGATCCCAAAGATTCCCCTCTAATGTACAACCCTCCCTTTTAATTTTTAATTCTTATGGAATTTAGGGGTTTTCCTTCCCCATTGTTTCTTTCATCTCTCAACGTCTAATTTCATTTCTCAGCAAACCTAAAGTTTATTTGTAAAATCAAATCTCTTTTTCCGTTCACCAATCAGTGGAACCCTTCCCATGGTTTCTTTTATCTCCCTCAGTGCTGGTTTTATCCCCCAGCAGACCCACAGCTGGTCTGGAAAGTCAAATCCACTATTCCTGTCAATCTCTTCCTCCAAGCTGGAGAGTGATGGAGTGAGGATGGAGGTGGTTGTGCTGTGCAGTTCTCTGGCAGGGCTGGAGTCCAGAGCTGCCTGCAATGCAATGATTGTTTGGTGGCACTGTGAGCATTCAGAGAAGTGAAAACAAAAAGCCAAGGTTAATGGAAGTTGCATTTCATCTGGATTGCTCTTATTTCCTGTTTTATAAGCTCATGCTGCATGCAGGTGCTTGGCTTATATCTTCATGCTGTCAATAAAGCCAACGTGTTTGAGCAGACAGGATTAATGCAGATTTTAAGGGCTATATTTAGAAGTAATTTAGCTATCATCAGTCAGTAGGGTGGGGAGAGATCTGATGGTTATTCATACTGATTGAATATTCTATTGATAGAGATACTTATTAACCCTAACCGTGTCTTTCCAGCATGTTTTCAGGTCTTGGACAAAGAAAAAAATTGATTTTTTTTTTTTTTTTTTAATTTGAGAGAGAGGCAGAATTCAGGTGCTGGAGTGGGCTTGGAGGGAAGCAGAGGGTGCTTAGTGGGACCCTGAATGGGACCCCTGGCACTGTGGGACAGGTGCTGGGTGAGGTGACAGGAGCAGGGAGGGGCTGCCTGATGGGCTTGGTGGCACAGGTGCTCAGGGTGTTCAGACTTTGGAAATGTGTTTGAATTTTTATTCCTGATTGGGCAGTGAATGGACAAGCTCAGAGCAAACCTTGTCCCTTTTTTTCCCTTTTCCTTTTTTCCCTTTTCCTTTTTTCCCTTTTCCTTTTTTCCCTTTTCCCTTTTCCTTTTTTCCCTTTTCCTTTTTTCCCTTTTCCTTTTTTCCCTTTTCCTTTTTTCCCTTTTCCTTTTTTCCCTTTTCCTTTTTTCCCTTTTCCTTTTTTCCCTTTTCCTTTTTTCCCTTTTCCTTTTTCTCCTTTTCCATTTTCTCCTTTTCCTTTTTTCCTTTTCTTTTTTTTCTTTTCCTTTTTTCCTTTTCTTTTTTTCTTTTCCCTTTTTCATTTTCTTTTTTCCTTTTTTCCTTTTCCCTTTTTTCTTTTCCCTTTTTTCTTCCTTTTCCTTTTTTTCCTTTTTTCCTTTTCCTTTTTTCCTTTTCCTTTTTTTCCTGTTTTCCTTTTCCTTTTTTCCTTTTTTCCTTTTCCTTTTTTTCCTTTTTTCCTTTCTTCCCTTTTCCTTTCTTACCTTTCCTTTTTTTCCTTTTTTTTTTCTTTTCCTTTTTTCCTTTTCCTTTTTATTTATTTCCTTTTTTTTTCCCCCTTTTTTCCCCCACTCCCTGCAATTCCATCCCTGTTCCCAAAGCCTCTGCCCTGCACTCAGTTCCCTGAGCAGAGATTTCATTTCAGATAGTGCAGCCACTGCTCCGAGCTTCCAGGAGCATTTGTAAAATGGAATTGCCAGAAATAATCACGGTGATTAACATACAGAGGTAGGAAAAAAAAAAGGGGGAAGATTAATTACAAAGCTGTAATTCATCTGCAAATATGAACAGTGAGGGAAGCTGGAGGAGTTCAGCAGCGCTGAGGTGCCCTCAGGGTGGGCACCCATGGAATTTGGGATCTGCTGAGCTTCCCAGGAAGAAAGAAGGAAACTGAGGCACTGAGATGGAAAATCACAGGTGTTTGCTATCCAGCACATCAGATGGGAATGGGATCTGAAAGCCCTGCCATGAGCAGGGGACAGAAATCCGTTTTCATTACGCTGAGTGTTCTCTGCATCAGAATTTGTAAAAGTTGCCCAGGAATGGTGGCACTGCTGAGAAATGACTCTGTCTCCAGGCTGCTGAGCAGCTCCGGGTGGTTTTATGAAGGGAGGAGGGTCTGGAGGTGATGGGAGGCTGCACAAAGCTGCTCCTCCCAGGGCAGGGGTTTCGGGTTTATTACCTCCAGTGTAGGGGAGGGCTGATTCCTACAACTAATTGCCTTTTTTTTTTTTTTCCTGAAGATGCAAGCAGTTGATAATGGCAGTAATTAACACCGTAGAAACAAGGTCAAACCCAAGAACATTACCCACTAAAAGTCACTTTCCCGAAAGTCGTGGCAAATTCATTGCCTTAGAGTAGCTTTATAAAAAGAAGGAAAAAAAAAAAAAAAAAAAAAAAGGAGGCAACTGATGATGAGCTGTTTGAATTATGTAAATGCTCAGGTATCCATGGGGTTTGACCTTTTTGCAGATGTAATTTAGCATTCAAGACACTGTCATCTTGCTGCCAAAGTCAAATTAGATGCTTGCTACTGCAATTGATAGCTGATAGCAGATCTCCTTCCAGAACAGGCAGTCCAGAGAGGCAGGGATGTGTTTGCTGCAGGGCTGGGGAGCTGCATTCTGAACTACAAACTGCTGGAAGGGTTCTGGATGCAGTTCAGGTGAGCAGTGTGCTCTTAGAAAAACATGCACCTCCTTCCTGAGGTGGTTACACCCCACTGGCAGCGTCCACAGTCCTGGAGGTGGCTCAGGAGCTCTCTCCAGGATTGTTTTGGGGCTCCTTTTCCCAGTGGGATGGCTCGTGGCCAGATGTACTCCTGGACACAGCAATGGGATTCCCGTGGCATGCTGTGGTGCCATTCTGCAAGATTTGATTTCTACAGGATTCTGCACCATTTCCTGGGGCAAATTCTACAACATTTTAGTGCCCAGAACTGCTGTGTTCCCACACAAGGATGTGAGGGCTCCTAAGCCAAGTGAGAAGGTTTTGGGGAATGATTTTGCCCATGAAGTGCAACCCTAAAGATTGATGCCCATAAGTGCAACCCCAAAGATTGATATCCATGAAGTGCAACCCCAGAGATGGATGCCCATGAAGGCAACCCCAAGGACTGATGTCCATGAAGTGCAACCCCAAAGATTGATATCCATGAAGTGCAGCCTCAAAGATTGATATCCATGAAGGGCAACACCAAAGATTGAAGTGCAACCCCAAAGATTGATACCCATGAACTGCAGCCCCAAAGATTGATATCCATGAAGTGCAACCCCAAGCATTGCTGCCCATGAAATGAACCCCAAATCTGTGCAGGCTCCTGCTGTCCCCAGCCCCTGGGTTGTGTTTTTTTGTGTTTTTCTCTTTTGGCCAATACAGCAAAGCCTCCCTGAAGCTGTGGTTTCACAGGTACCACTCCCTGGCCAGAACAGAGTTACCCCAGGACTTCTGATCCTTTCCTGGCTTCTGTGCAGCACCTGGGAGTGTTTTGGGTTCAGATGTCCCACAGCAAATGCAGGCAGGAGAAGGTGTTTGTGTGCCTGGTTGGAATGAGGGCAAGGAGTGACAGGAGAGGGGAATGGCCTTGAGCAGGGTTAGATGGGAATTTGGGGAGAAAATCTTCCCTGTAAGGGTAGGGAATGGATTTCCCAGCAAAGCTGTGGCTGCCCCACCCCTGGAAGTGTCCAAGACCAGGTTGGAGAAGTGGAGATGTCCCTGCCCATGGAGGGGTGGGATGGGATCATCCCCAAATCCCTCCCAGCCCAGCCCAGTGTGTGACTGGAAATGCCCTCACAGGGGCACGAGGGACAGCCAGGGAGCAGCTTTGGGGTTCCTGGAGCCTGTGCCAAGTCCCTGGGAAGGAGCAGGGATGGAAGCTGAGGCTCTGTGTGTGTCCCTGGCTGTGTTTTTCCCCAGCATTATTCCCCTGGAGTTGCTCTGTGTTTCCACAGGAGCACAGAGAGCTGTCCTGGCTCCACATCCCTGGAATTGCTCCTTGGCTTCTACCAGGAGTAACTTTGGACCTGCTGCAGCCTGTAACTGTTCAAGTGCTCCCCACCCCTGTGCCTTCAGCGTCTGCTGCTCTAAACAGAGAATTTGGTGGGTGGCATTTACCCCACCAACTCCTTTTCCCTTTCTGAAGGCTTATTTTGGGGTGGGGGCTGCCCTGACCCCATTTTTCCCCAAAAGTGACTGGGTGTGAGCTCTTCCCTGGCTGCAGCTGTGCTGCTCTTGCTGTTTCATGGTTCACCTCCAATGCAGGGTTTGCATTTCATGCTTCATTATTTTTCCCTCCCCGTTGTGTGGCCATTTGTAAACTGAAGGTGAATTGCACGATGTGTTCCTGCCAGGCATGCAGAGAGCACAAAACCTGAGGAAAACCTGGGAATCTTTGCCCTCCTGGATGTTGGGGGGATGTTTTTGTGGGTGGTTTTTACCGCTGGCGCTCCCTGCTGTCCCTGTCCCCTGCTCCAGGATCTCTGGGTGGGTGTTTTAGCCGAGGGATTTTCCCTCAGGGTGGGAATTCTGCTGGGATCGGGGAGGGAAAGGAGCATCCTGCCTGTCCTGGAGTTGGAGGTGCCCATCCTGGCTAATGCATGTAATATAATATAATATAATATAATATAATATAATATATAATATATAATATATAATATATAATATAATGTAATATTTATGGGAATGGTTTGGGTGGGAAGGACCTTAAAACTCATCCAGTTCCATGAGCAGGGACATTTCCACTATCCCAGGGTGCTCCAAACCTGGCCTTGGGCACTTCCAGGGATCCAGGGGCTTCTCTGGGAAATCCATTCCAGCCCCTCCCCACCTTCACAGGCAAGAATTCCTGCGCAATATCCAGTCTAAACCCACTCTCAGTTGGAAAATCTGCCTGGTTTTCTGAGTAAATGTTTGCATTTTTCTCTCAGCAGCAGCTGCTGAGGCCCCACGCACCTTTCCAGCTGACTCTAAGTAGGATCCTACAATAATCATCAATATTTAACTAATAAAAAAGGTACTTTCATGTTAAGGAAGTGTTTTAAACCAGCCAGATTTTAATGTGTAAACTGTTTTTACTTTTCACACGTTCTGATGTGTGTTTCCCGTCCATTGTGGATTTAAGGGCTCGTGTTCCATCTTTCTTTTCCATCCCCCTCCCTCAGAGATTTATTACAAAGTGAGCTGGATCTCAAACACTCCCTCAAGTTAAACTGAAGTGGTGCCTCCGCTTTAAAAAAGAAAATGTAGAAGGAGAGGATTCAGTTGTGCGCAGATGAGGAGTTTATTAATTCAGCATTTTCCCCTCCATATTTTGGAAATCAAAACCATTCACTGAGATAGAATAAAAATGGGGGAGGGAAATAAATAAATTCCAAAAGATATTTTATCCAAAATATACAGCTTGTGGAGCCTGATGTTGCTGGACCAAGGCAGGAGGGGAAGAGGAGAAAAAAAGGATTATTGGAGTTTTTTCTGCACGGGTTCCTTGTTCATATCAATGATGTTCTCTGGGGAACAGATGGTCCTTGTGAGCACACAGTTATGGGTGGAGAAGGGCTCCAAAAGGGGGATGATTGCATCCATAACTCCATGTGGGGGTTGGATTGTCCCTTGGCATGGGAAGGGGCAGTGCCAGAGCAGGGGCAGAGCTGCCATTGCCCAGCTCCTGAGGTTTCCAGTGAAACCATTTGATTTCCAGGCTGGAAATGCTGCAGGAGGAGCCTGGCTGGGTCTGGTTAATTCAGTTTTATCCCCTCTTGGTGCAGTGCTCCAGATCTGGGCAGTGCTGCCTGTGCTGTGGGAGCTGGGACAGTGCTGTCCCACAGATCCCAGTTCCCAGGGGGTTTTCCAATAAAACCACTCCAGTTTCCCAGCTGGAAATGCTGCAGGAGAAGCTGGGCTGGGTTAGGTAACTCAGCTTTATCCCCGCTTGGTGCAATTCTCCAGATCTGGGCAGTTCTGCCAAACTCCATCCTTTGCTGTGGGACAGTGCTGTCCCACAGATCCCAGTTCCCAGGGGGTTTTCCATTAAAACCGCTCCAGTTTCCAGGCTGGAAATGCTGCAGGAGGAGCTGGGATGGCTCTGGGTAACTCAGCTTTATCCCTGCTTGGTGCAATTCTCCAGAGCCAGGCAGTGCTGCCAGCACCAGTTTGGGCAGTGGGAGTTGGGACCATGCACTGGGTTTGGGAACTGAGAGGTGTTGAACAATGGGATCCCAGTTCCTGCGGGGTTGCCAGTGAAACCATTTGATTTCCAGGCTGGAAATGCTGCAGGAGGAGCTGGTGGAGCTGGGCTGGGTGTGTTTAACTCAGCTTTGCCCTCACCAGAGTCTGAGTTCCCTTTTTGAGCATCCCAGGGATGAGCTCCCCGGAGCAGCTGAGATAAGGAGGATTCCTCGGCCAGGATTAACTTGTCCTGACAAAAAACCATTTCCCAGCCAGGCAGGGCTGGCTTTTACCCTGGAGCTGTGCCTGCAGAGCAGAGACAGAATAATTTTTGCTCATTAAAACCAAGATTTGATAGCAAAGCTGCCTCCCCCCCTCAGCTGGGCTGCCCAGCACAGACACAAAGAATTAACTGGAGGAAAACCCAAAAGCACAGGAGTTTGTTCTCCCTGCCAGATCCAGACAATTAAGGATGCTCCTATCTTGGCATCTGCACTATTATCTCCTCGTGTTTCTGTGTTTGGTGTTATCTACTCGTGTGTCTGGTGGTTGGAGCCTTATTTATGGATAAAATAATTCTGGCGATACTGAATTTTGCTGCTGTTTTCTGGCCCTGCCAGTGGGGTTTGTGAGAAGGAGAATCCTCTGAAAGGGACAAAAAGGGTTTTGTGAATATATAGGGAGGTGCAGAGTCCAAAATTGCCACTACAGGAGTTAATTTACATTATAACACCCCCATTTTTTCCCTGTGTCCCGCCTGGCTTTGTCCAGGAATATCAGCCTCCACAAGCTGTAGTTTGGATAAAAGATCTCTTGCAATTGAGATCTTTCCTCCTCCCTTTTTACAAGATGTTTCTTTCTGGGTGAATGGTTGGGCTTCAGCTTACAAAATATGGAGGGGAAAATAGTAAAGTCAATAAACTCTTCATTTTCACACAATTGAATCCCCAGTTGATAAGTGGCATCTTCAGAGAGCAAGACAAGAAATGGCAGCAGCAGCAAGGAGTCATTTTTAAAGAAAAAAAGCCTCTCAGAAATGAGCTGCTATTTACAGGGCTCAGTGCAGTGGCTAATAGTCATTCATGAAATAACACAATAAAATCCAAGTGCACTGTCAGCTCTGTCACTGTGACATTGAGCTGTACAGGTAATGTACAGCAGCCTCATGTTACACCCAGTGACTTCAGATTTTAGCTAAAATTAGCTTTGTTTTCTCCTTTTAAACAGGAGATAAAAATTCAGGCTGGAGCAGAGGAGACAGAGGAGCAGGATTTCTTGAGCTGGAAAAATGGAATTAAGACTCTCTAACTATTCTGTTGCTCCAACAAAAGCTTCTAGGCCAGTTTTGTGGTGTTTTGTAAAGGTCTAAGCCATGTCTCTGTCAGTTTTCTCAGTAAACTCAGCCAAA
>VZSU01003281.1:19139-42657 GCA_013398715.1 Nesospiza acunhae | reverse complement strand
CATTTCCCTTCTCTCTTTCCCCATTTCTGAGGTACCTGAGAGGTTCAGACTTCCCTGAACACCTGATCTCAAAGATTCCCCTCTAATGTACAACCCTCCCTTTGAATTTTTAATTCTTATGGAATTTAGGGGTTTTTTCTTCCCCATTGTTTCTTTCATCTTTCAATATCTAATTTCATTTCTCAGCAAACCTGAAGTTTATCTGTAAAATCAAATCTCTTTTTCCGTTCACCAATCAGCGGAATCCTTCCCAGTGTTCCTTTTATCTCCCAGCGCTGGTTTTATCCACCAGCAGACCCCCCCAGCTTGTTGGGAAAGACAAATCCACCATTCCTTCCATTTGTGAGGTTCCTCCTTGCAGTTTGGAGTTTATTGTTGCTGTGGAAGTGCTTTGTGGGGTTCTCCCTTGCAATTCACAGGGATGAAATGGGCACAGGGCTCTGGATTTGCCTTTGGCTGTGGGCTGGTGGTGAACCCTGCCTGGCCTCTGGAGTGTGATGGTTCTGGAATTCTGTCTGTTGGTTCTGGAATTCTGTCTGTTGATGGTCAGTCAGGTGGGCACAGCAGTGCTGCTCACCCCTTTCTGGTGCTTTCTGAGGAATCAGCTCAGCTCCGGCACTGCAGGGTCCATCAGGGGCATGTGCAGGCCCTGTGGGTGCGGATAAACACAGATAAAATACATTTTAATGGCCTGTTCTAAAAGGGTCTTGACACCATTATTTACACACTGTGCTTTATTAGTCAGCACCTTGCTTGGTACTGGGTTAAGGGAGGATGCAGCAGCTTAAAACACCAGCTCATCAATTTCAAACCCCTGTAATTATTATTTTTTCTCGATGGAAAACATTTTTTTCCAGACTTCTCTTCTAAAGAGCAGGAATCTGTCTGTGAATTTTGTTTATGATGGGTTTGTGTCCCAGGTGTGGCTGAGTGTTGACCAGGGGGATGTCAGCGCTGTGGGGGATGTGCAGAACTGAGCATTCCTCAATTCTCTGCACCCAGGGAATGGTTCCTGCTCTCAGCCAACTTCCAGCAGCATTCCAGGGATTTCCAGCCATGGAATTATTGCCGCCCTTCTCTGCTTTCTGAGAGCCCAGCTGGGTGGGAAATGCCAAATTTCACAGCTGTGCTTCTGTTCCTGCTGCTGCCCTCCCAACCCCTGCCAGAATTTGGCCTGGATCTTGACCAGAGGAAATTGTTATGATAATGTTGAGGGTTAGTTGGGGGCAAGGTCAGGCAGCCTTAACTGGTTTTGAGCCCATAGCATTGCAAGAAAAGTCTTTTTAACTCCATTTTTATCAGGAGTATCCTGAGACACAGGGCTGGAGTAGTTTTTCACAGGCTTTAGTGAAATTATAACAAAGCTCTGTTTAGCTGAGTGGATTTTAAATAATACTTCTTTACTCTCCTCCATGTTTCCAGGCATTGGGAGGTTCAGAAACACAATGAATAGGCCTAAATTTAAATTAGGCTTTTTTTTTTTTTTCCAACAGAAAATAGAACAAATTCAAATGGAAGGGCAGAGATAAGACTTTAAGGGCTACAAAAAAAAAAAAAAAAGAGGGAAATGATTAAGTAGTAAAGATTCTCTAATGCTGGAATTGTTGAATGCAGCATTGAGCTGTCTCTTTGACATCCACAGAAATGTCAGAGGTGCTGGAATCCCATTGATTGGCTCCAATATCCAGGGAGGAATGATGGGAAGGGAAAAGGAATCAGGCTTTAAGGGGAATTTAAACCAGGTGAAGCTTTTTGCTTCCCCTGGGAGGAGGTGGAGCAGCTGGTGTTGGTGTGTGAATTACCAGCAGTGTCGTTACCTGAGGTGTGAACACCCCAAATCCCGGGATCAGTGAGGCTGGAAAAGCCCTTCCAGGTCACAGAGTCCAAGCTGTGCCCAATCCCCACCTTGTCCCCAGCCCAGAGCCCTGAGTGTCACATCCAGGCCTCCTTGGACACATCCAGGAATGAGATTCCAGCACCTCCCTGGGCAGTTCTGATATCTGACCACCCTTTCCATGCAGAAATTCCTCGTGGATACGCCTGGAGGTGGCCCTTGTGTGGCAGAGGGAACATTCTAAACTACCAACAAGTATTTTGTGTAATTGTGGAGTGAAAGAGGTGGAAATCACAGCCCAGTGGGGCTTTCTTCCAGAATTCTGCTTGCCAAGCAAGGATTGCCTTAGGAGGACACAAGAAAAAGGCCACCAGTGCCACCAGAGCCAGCCTGGTTTGTGTGGGCACCACCTGGGCAGGACTGGAGCTGCAGCAAAATCCTCACCAAAAAAATTTCTCACTCCTTGCTGGTGTTTCAGCTTTTTCCTCTGTTAATCCTGGGTGTCCTCAGAAGGCAGCTCCTCTTTCCATCCAACCAGCAGGAAGCCCACAGCGCCCCATTTCCTGCTGTGAGAAAAGGCATTTCCACTCCTGTTTCCCTCCTGGGCACAGCAGTGGGTGCCCCAGGAGGTGCTGGAAGTCATGAGGGAGGCAGGAGCAGGAGGGCCTGGGCCAAGGTCACCCAGCAGGAGCAGCCTGGATGTCACTCCTGCGTCATCCCACGCTGAGCACCAGCACGGGGATGTGATGCTGCAGCTCCTGAGGTGGTTTTTGAGAAGCCTCCCTGCTGCAGATGAGCTTGGAGCTGTGTCTGTGCAAAGGCATTTCACAGTGGTTACACTGGAACAGAACAATTCCTGCATCCATTTATCAAAATGTCTGTGATTCCCATTTCCAGACAGATAAACCAACGGTGAATCTCAAATAAAGGCGTCTTTGTCCAGAACATTTTAACACAAAAGGGAGGGAAGATTTGTTCCTCTGACCTCTGGGATGGGAAGTCTGTTCTGCCCTGCTGAAACGGCTTCATTTGGGTTTCATCCACCTGCCTTGGTGCTTTGTTTCAGTGGAACATTTTTACCTGGTCCTCAGCTGTCACTTCAGTGCAGAGCAGGGCACGGTCACAGGCTGATAATCCCCAGCCCCAGCTGCACGAGGAGGTGCGAGGAGGGCTGCAATAGCCAAGAAAGATGAGTTAATCACAGGCAGAGAATTAACCACAACTGGGGATTTGCTGCTTCAGTGCTCTGCTGTTATTTGCACACTCTCCTGACTTGCAGGAGTTGTCAGAGCCCAGTTCCTGCTGCCTCCCATGGCTGGCGGCACTGGGGGATCTTCCCTTCCCCATCCCTGTGTGAAAAATGCACATTTTATTCTTGGCTTTTTGCAGATATTCAAATGAATGTTATATGTGTTACGTTAGAAAGTGATGCTGTATTAATTTTTTTAAGTGATGTGTTAAATGGAGTTTTAGGTTATAACAAAATGTTAAAATAGAAACTGTGTATGTGGGATATTTTTTTTTTAAAGAAAGGAATGAGGTACTTGCACCAGTTAGAAGGCACAGGACACCTGAATCTTTCAGAGAAAAAGAATTTATTGCTCCATTATCAGAAGAAATGAACTTTTTTCGCTGTCAGGATTCAGAGGAAGAAGCTGACACTGACCAGACAGAATCTATTTGTTTGAATGGAATTTATGCATCATGTATGAGGTGCGTGAATATGCAACAGGCTATTGCTTTTAAGGGTTAATACTCTGTTAACATGGGTGCTTTTTTGGGCTTATTTTGCCCAGAAAAGGTACCTGGACTGTCCATAACTCTTTGTTTCTATTGTCTCATATTGTCCGAAATCCTAATTGTCCAAATTTTTATTACTTGAATTATATGACTATTTTTATAACCATTTTATTACTATGAAACTTGTAAAAGTTTAAAAACAAGTGATTGGCATTTTTCACAGCTACAACAGGGATAAACAGAATTTGCAAAATGATTTACAGATTTATTCTGCAGAGAGAGAGAGAGAGAGATCTTGGGATGTTTGTGAGGAGCTTTCAGCAGGTACAAATTGCACGAGGTTGATTAACTGCTCAACTTTTATGTGCTCTTGGTTCTCTCCCTTGATTGCATGGAGGGAATTCAACCATTTCATGTACAATTTGGGATTAATTGTGAATGACATTTTGAGGTGAAAGTTGTCTGTCTGCTACTGATCTTCAAGCAGTACTTTCAAAAAAAGTCAGCAATAAAACCAAGCGCAGTTTCTGTTGCAGGGAGGATTTGCACAGCTCCTGTAGTTTGCACAGAATTGCCTTTACACTTTTTATACCTTTAGACCCATGTTTTATGCAAAGACTGCAGCTTTTAAAAGCAAAGTGTGCTCACTAGAGATGGGGAGGTGGGAGGTGTGCGCTGAGAATTTGCCAGATGCATCAGGGAATTGGATGCTGGGCTTTAGAAAAGCAGGATATTGGCAGAGAGGATGCTCTGGACCTCCTGAATTTACCCTGCCACACACTCTGCCTTTGAAGCAGTTGCTTAAATTATGTGAGCTCCAGCTTCTTGTCTATGGAGGGGGGAAAGTAGTGCTGTACTAATAGTATTATCTAATTAATTATGAAGATGAATGCCTGCAGGATGGCAGAGATCAAATGGAGAACTTGTTTCCTCGTTACAGTTCCTGTTATTTATCAGCAGTTTATCAATATTTTGTTCAGTTAATTTAGTGAAAGCAGAGTTTGAAATAAGATTTTTTTTTTTTCTGGTGGCATTTATGTCATTACTTTTGGAGTTGCATGGCCTGAGGTGGAGCTTTATTCCCTGAAAAAACGGGAGGAATGGGATTTTAGGCACAGGAAGTTTGCTGAGGAGCTTTGTGGTGCGGTGTGGTGGCTCACGGGGGGTCACATCCTGTCCCCAGTCCTTCCCTTTTCCACGTGTTTAAATCCATCAATCCCAGCAGGATTCTCCCCTCCTCTCACTGCTGTGGGAAGCTCTGCACCTTGCAGGGGCTGTGGAGAGCTGCTGAACTCAGGGGTGCAGAAAATTGCAGCTCATTTCTCCTCTGACAAAGGCACAGTTCAATGTTCCTTTCCCCTTTATCCACCAAATAATAACACCCAGGAAAAAAAATCCATTTCCTCCTGGAAAGGGGAGGAAAACATCCCATCCTGCAGGAGGATAATGGAGCTGGTGCTTTTCCAAAGGTGATGCCATTTTTAAAGATGCTCCTTGCATTCCCACAGCATATTGTTTATATCCCTCTATTGTTGTTTTGTCTCCATTAGGGAAAGGTTAGGCACAATCCTGGACACTGGGCAGCTGTCAGCAGCATTCCCAAGGGGCTCTCATTAAAGTTAAGCACCACTTGGGCTGTTAATATTAAAATAAGTTTCACCTGCTGGAATAATGAAGGGTTTGAAGGATGGGGAGTTTGTCCCTCATTGTGTGGGATTTTTTTTTTTCCCTGAGATGCTTTAGGATTTGTTTTTTTTTTTTTATTTTTCATTTATTTGTAATCCTGCAATTCTTTAGTGTGCAGCTCTAAACTCCCATGTACAGTGTGAGCTGCTGCTTTCCCATTTTGGGCAGACACAATGTCATGATTTGGCATGAGAGATATTTAGGGAAGTGATGCAAACCTCAAAATCTCAAAATTTAACCTCAAAACCACTAAATCCTCTCCAGGCCTGGCAATCAAGGACACCTCAGGCCCCAAGAGATGGAAACCAAAAGTGAGTTGGGGGCAGCAAACTTGGGGTCAGTGGCTTCATTACCTGAAGCTGTAATTGGAATTAATTAACCCCAATATGCAAACGGCCCAGACTTATACAAGTGGGAAAACCCATGACCCATCACCCATTTTTTGGGTGTAGGCTTTGTCTGCCTAAATGCCCCTCTGAAGGCCCTTCAATAAATAGAACTTTATATTTATTTATAAGCTTTTTATTCCCTTAATTTTGTCCGGCTTGTGATTTTAGGTGGCCCCAAAAAGGCATCACCAGCGTTGGGCCTTTCTCCCCAGGGCTGGCTTTGGCCCAAGCTCTGGAGGACAATTTGTCCTCTCTGAGGGCTCTGGTGTCCCATCCTGCAAATTCTGCGGCTCCTCAAAGAGCGTTAACCCAGCCAGATTGGAATTTCTCTACTTTGGTGGGGGATTTAATGAAAATCTGATTTTAAAAGCCCCATCAGGGCTCCTGTGCTGAGGGAGCAAGGTGTGGGATTGTCGCCGTGCTGCCAGCGGAGCCCAGAGATAAAAGCCCAGGGTGGGTATTGGGTGAAGTTCTTTGGGCTTGATCAAAAAGGGAGAAATCCTTCCCTGGGAGGGTGGGGAGGAGTTGGGATGGAATTCCCAGAGGAGCTGGGGCTGCTCCTGGATCCCTGGGAGTGCCCAAGGCCAGGCTGGACAGGGCTTGGAGCAGCCTGGGACAGTGGGAGGGGTGGGATTGGATGAGGTTTAAGGTCTCTTTTGGGTTGGGTGAAATTTAGAGTCTCTTTGGGATGGGATGGGATGAGATGAGATTTGGGGTCTGCTTTGGATGGGATGGGATGAGATGAAATGAGATTTGGGGTCTGTTTTGGATGGGATGGGATTTAAGTTCTCTTTTGGGTGGGATTGGGGTTTAAGGTTTCTTTTGGATGGGATGAGGTTTAAGGCCTCTTTTGGGTGGGATTAGATGAGGTTTAAGGTCTCTTTTGGACAAGATTGGATGAGGTTAAAGCTCTCTTTTGGATGGGATTAGATGAGATTTAAGGTCTCTTTTGGATGGCATGAGATAGGATGAGATTTAAGGTCTCTTTTGGGTGGGATTGGATGACATTTAAGGTCTCTTTTGGATGGGATGGGATTTAAGGTCTCTTTTGGATGGGATGGCATGAGGTTTCAGGTCTCTTTTGGATGGGATTTAAGGTCTCTTTTGAACGGGACTGAGTGATATTTAAGGTTTCTTTTCAACCCAAACCATTCCAGGATCCTGTTTTTAACTTGGCCCTGGTGTCTCACTGACCCAGGGCCCTTCTCCAGTGGCACTGGCAGGGCTGGCTCTCACCCTGGGCAAGATTAAAGGCAGAAAACCCAACCCTGCAAGGTCCCTGCTGTTGTCACCTCTTGCTAAACACCTGCACTTCCTCCTACTGAATTAACTAAATTCATTTAGCAAGAGCAAGTTCATTTTACTGGATTTTAAATGCCGGCTTAGGGGAGGCTCTGTCATTTGTTCCTCCTGGGAGCACTTCCCAATCTTAAATTAGAGAACAAGTGATGACCTTTTTTTACCCAAGAGTCCAACACTGAGGGCTGTTACAGGGAGTTTTTTGCCTTTTTTCTTCCACGAAATGCAGTTAACAGATGAGACTTTTGACAAAAAATCCCCAATTTGAACGTGGAAGTCGATGCAATTCACCCCCTGTTAGCTCCTTGATTGAGAGCTATGTAGATTGAAGAAGAAAGGTATTGATCTGCTTTGGGGATTGAAAACTAAGATGAAGTGGAATATGTCTGTGGGTGAAAATGAGGTTTTAAATGGATGGAAGAGGCGAGAGAAAACTAAAATACAATGTGATGTTAATAGGAAGAGTTTTGGGTTTCTCTGGTGGTTCTACAGAGGTGGAGAGGGCACAGGATGCAGAAGTCGTACAAGTCATGGAAAATCAGTGCCTGGCACAAGAGTTTTTCTAAGTTGGGTCAAAACAGCACAAAAAAATCTGGTTTTGGGCTATCAGAGCATCCATCAGTTCCCAAATTCTCTTTGGACAGGGGAACATCCCTTGTTGAACAGAGCTGACGGATTTCAGTGCCCACGGCTGAACTTTAACATCCCCTCCAAACCATTCCACCATTCCTGAAATAAAAATCGAGGTTTTGCCATTGTAAACGTGAAACTCAGGTCTAAATGGACTGAAAAATTCAGTATAATTGAAATGTTTCACTCTTTTCTCCAGATAATCTGCTAGGAGCCTTCTGTAGCTATTATTCTTTGGGGCATGTGACTGGCTTGTTTTTTTGGCTCATTGGGTGAAGTGAATTATTAACTTTTATTTATTAACTTTCCTCTGTACTGTCAACTCCAGGTGACTTTCATTGATTGCTCAAGGTGACAAGGAGGCATTAGGTAATAAATATCAAGTGCTGCAATACTTAAAGGAAGTGAATATGAAAGTGCTGTTAACGGAATCAAGTAAAAATTGGATTTATACCCCTAACAAAAACTCCCAGGAGAAATTGCTTTCTGTTGGACTCTTTTTGTAATTCAAATCCAATCACACAAGTGTGAGCTGCTGTAATACAATTGCCAGGCAGAGGGGTTTGTTGGAAGATCTCAGAGCACTTGTAAACACGCAGAACATTTCACTTTGCGGAGCGTGGGGAGATGAGGATGGTGGTGCAAGAGTGAAGAGCTTTTAATAAGTGCAGTCTCTGCTTGTTCCGAGTGATATTTTTAATTCAGTTCGGATCTGGAGGTGGGAGATGCTGGGGATGGCAGTGGATGAAGTGGTTTCTTCTGTTTTGGCTGCTGCAGAGATTTCTCTGGGTCCCCAGGGGCTGAAAAGGGTCTGCCAGGCCCAAAAGGGGACTCGTGTAACTTCTGGGCTTTTAGGGAGTAAAAAATGCGTGGAAATACAAGCTGGTTAATGAATTGACGTGTAAAATCTAAATTAGAATCCAAAACGTGGTGGGCAGGGGGAAGAACCCCCGTGGAAGTGCCTCAGATGGAAAACTTTTCAGTGCAGATTTAGTTCTAAAGGAGCTCTCCCCGCTGGGCTCTCTTTGAACCATCAGGGAAAGGATGGAATTGTTGATATTGGGAGAATTCCAAAGGCTAAGGGCTTGGAAATTCTTAGGGAGATGGGATTTGGAGCCCAACATCTCCCTTGGGCCTTGAGGGAACATTGAATTTTACAGCTGGACAACAGAGCTCCAGGGGCAAAGGGAATTCAAGATGGTTTTAAGTATTTAATGGTGACAAAAAGAGACCAATAATGAAAGATTTTCATGAGGAATTCTTTAATTTTGGCTCCACTCTGACTTGGGATGGATTTCACCTTGAGCCTTCCTTCGCCTTCTTCAATTTTTCTTTTCTTTTTTTTTTTTTTTTTTGAGATAATCCTAACACCCGAGATGAAAATGCCTTTGAGCCCCCTGGATAAACCATTTAAATGCAAATATTATTTTACTGCAAAATAATTGAAATACAAATTGAAAAATTTGTTTTGGCGATAATAATTAGCACCTTGTAAATGAGACTGAGTAAAAAATGCTGCACATGAGTGGGAGTCCATTTGCAGACACTGGGAAAAAAAAGTTTTTCATCAAATTACCTTCTGTTTTCTGAGTTTAATTTCAACTGGGGGTTGAGATGATCTGTGTCATTTTTACAGATATCTGCAGTGGAGGTGAGAAAAAAAAAAGAAATCTTTGCTGTGTTCATCTTAGAGCGAAAATAACAGTAAAATTTTCAGAAGGTTTTGAATCAGGCTGAACATTTTAATTGAGGCTCTGACTCTCAGGACAAGATTTTCAAGGATATTTAGATGCCAAAATAAGTGGAGACTTGCCCAGGGGGGTTTTATAAAGGAAATGTGGCTGCACAGCTCAGGTAGGGTTAGGAAGGCTCCAGAGGATTATAAAATATTTGTGAACCTGGGGCTCTGAAATTCCTTTGGAAAGGATTCGTGAACTTGCGTTTGGTTTTGTGGCGTTTGTCACAAAGGGGTCACCAAGGGGGTCGGTCAGAGCATCCCAGCTCCCATCTCAGTGCCTTCACCACATCTTAAACCTTTTTTTTTTTTTTTTTTTTTGAGGATAACTCTTGGTTTGACAGGAAAAGTGCAGAGGAGCTTTGAGGTCCCTTCCTGGGCAAAGCATTCAGCAATTCTGAGGTTGAATCCAAGGGCACTGGAGGAGCTGAGAGGCCACAGAGGGAATTCCCAGTGGGGCTGTTCCTCACCCCAGAATCTGCATTGTGAAAAATGCCTATTTGAGGAAAAATAGGCAATTTTATGACAAATTTGAAAAATTTTTAATGGAAATTTTAATGAAAATATTATATTGGCTTTTTGCAAATATTCAAATTAATAATATATGTGTTGTGTTAGAGAGTGATGCTGTACTAATTCTCTTAAGCAGTGTGTTAAATAACAAAATGTTAGAATAGAAACTGTGCTATGTAAGATTCTTTTTTTTTTCTGAAGAAAGGACTCACACTGAGATAGCAGCCACAGGACAACTGAATCTTTCAGAGAAAGAGAACAGAATCCTGTGTTTGAATGGAATTTGTGCATCATGTGTGAGGTGTATGAATATGCAACAGGTTATTGCTTTTAAGGGTTAATCCTCTGTTAATGTGGATCCTTCTTTGGGCTTATTTTGCCCAGACAGAGGTACCTGGACTGTCCTTAACTTTTTGTTTTTATTGTTTCATATTGTCCTAATCCAAATCGTCCAAATTATTATTACTCTAATTATATTGCTATTTTTATAACCATTTTACAACTGTTAAACTTCTACAATTTTAAAACCGAGTGATGGGCGTTTTTCACATGCATTAATTGGGTGATGCCTGCGGAGTGCTCTGGAGATGGAAACAGCTCCAGAAGTGCCTGGGTTTGTCATCCTGTGGAGAGGAGTGGCCAAAATTGATTAAGAGACAATTCTGGAAGGGAAAGGGTTTGAAGGAAGGAAATGACATCCCTGGAGCAGGAGATGGCTGAATATCCTGGCTGAATATTGGGATGACTTCCTTGAGCACCCCCAGAAGCTTTCTGCCCCTGCCCTGCACAAACCAGGGGAGTTTTCCTATTGAGAGGAACGGTGGATTTGCCTTTTCAAACCAGCTGTGGGTCTGCTGGGAGGTAAAAGAAGCAATGGGAAGGATTCCGCTGACTGGTGAATGGAAAAAGAGATTTGATTTTACAGATAAACTTCAGGTTTGCTGAGAAATGAAATTAGATATTGAAAGATGAAAGAAACAATGGGGAAGAAAAAACCCCTAAATTCCATAAGAATTAAAAATTCAAAGGGAGGGTTGTACATTAGAGGGGAATCTTTGGGATCAGGTGTTCAGGGAAGTCTGAACCTCTCAGGTACCTCAGAAATGGGGAAAGAGAGAAGGGAAATGCAGCTGGGAAATTGGGATAAAAAGGAGGCTGCGTCCTCCAAAAATGTGAAGGACCCCAGGGGAATGCCCCATGGCCTCTGCCTTGATTGGAATAAAGTTCCAGGACTCCTCTGTTTCCTTTTTGGACACAAACCTCTGGTGTTTGTGGATGGATTTTTTGGTTTTTTGTGCTCAGGGTGTGGGGTGAATTCTGTGCAGCTCCTGTGACACAGCTCCAGGATTTCACCTGAATCTGAAGCTGCTGCAGTGCCACAGGGGCCAGACTTGAAATGTGGAACGTGTGTACCAAGAAATGGATTTGCTGAGAAATGGAGAGGGCAGAAACCTGGCATTGTGTTTAAAGTCTTATCAACTGGAGCTGCTTCATTTGGTTTTTCAGGTGTTGCCCTTCCTGGGGCCTTCAGGTTTTTGTTTGCTTGGGTTTTTTTTTTTTTTGGGTTGTAAATGTCTGAGCTCCTTCAGCCAGGGTGCCCTGTGGAGATCAGTGGGCCTGGCAGAACGAATGTCCCTCGTTCTCCGTGCCCAAAGCACCAAATAAAGTCACTTTTGTCACAGCACAGACACACCTGTGCTTAGATGGGGTCCAGCACTGAGGGTTTGCTGGTTTGCCTGCAGAAAGCCCAGGGGTGGGTGCTGGGCTCTGTGCAATTTTCCTCAATTTTTCCTGGACATTTAAAAGAAATTTTTCCTAATACCCAACCTGAACCTCCTCCTAATTAGGAAAATTAGGATATTTTCCTAATATCCAACCTCCCCTCCTCCTGGCAGGGAGGAAAACTCCCTTTCCCTGTGTGTTTGTGGTTTTCAGGTGTGTGGTGCCTCAGCTGGGGCTTCTGTGGAATCCCAAAGGTGCGTAGGAAATTCTCATAACTGTGCAGGACAACATTTTTCATTGGGAAAGGAAGGGAAAGCACACGTGGGGATGATTTTTGCATCTTTTGTTCCTCTTCTTCCTGCTTGGGAAGGCCTGAAAATGGAATTGCTGGGCTGGGGCAGTGCTGGGGTGTGGGAGCTCTGCAAAGGAGAAGAGTATTTTATGAAGCATAATTTCTATTTTAACCTTATATTATAACCTAAAGCTATACTACCTAAGGAAATTAATACAGCATCACTTTCTAACATAGCACATGTAATATTCATTTTTAACATTTGTGAAAAGCCGATAATAAAATACGTATTTTTCACATGCAATAACAGCCTGGGCAGCAGCAGAAGGGACAAAGTGGTGGCAGGGGACAGTGAGGGGCTCCTGGACTGGGAGGGAAGGGCTGTGTGTGCCCAGACTAGTGTAATATTTGGGGATTTTTGGAGTTGTGCAAATCTGGGTGTCCTCACTTGAGCTGAGCTGGGGCTTTTGGGTTCTTCTGTGTCACTGACACAACGTGGACAAGCTGCTCTTTTCCAGGTAAAAAGAGAGTTTTTAATTTCTGACTCCCACCATTTGTAGATTTCCAAAAGTGACAGTGGATTGGAGGGTGACAGTGCCACCTCTGCAATGACACTGGACAAACCAACAGCCCAGCAAATTTCTCCTCCTCCACAAAAAAATGCAAACCACTGACTTATTTACAGAAAGCGTGTGAGAAAGTTCATTACAAAAATGTAAACATCAGAAGGCTTAGACGTAAGAGCCTAAATGAGATGTGGGACTCCAGGCTGCTCTCCAAAATGCAGTTTATTCCATCCAAGAGGTTACAGCAGTCCATGGTCATGGGTGACAGAGCTGTGCCCACAGCTGTCAGCTCCAGCTGCAGGCAGGCCTGGAGACCCTTTGGTTTTGGTTACAATGCATTCTGTACTTTTCTTTAGGTTACATTGCATTCTATACTTTTCTTTGCTGAGCATCTTAATACAGCAGAACCAATCTATACCTTAACTTTTATCTATAGCCTATCATAACTGCTATAATTACCATATTCATGTTACTGTTCTCCAGTCACTAAAAGTTAGTACATTACAGTTTAAGCTGGAAGTTGGTTTTCAGTTTTCTTGCAGTGGAAAATTCTGAGACCTTTTTTTCTGCTTGCAGCATTTGCTGACTTGTTTGCCTGTGCTGTCTTTCTGCTTGGTAAAAACATCTTCTTGTTTGGGGTGGGTTTATCCTTTGCTCTAAGCCATAAAAACCGCTTCTAACTAACACTCTGCCTCCTTGGTTATCCAGTAAGACTGGCCCAGCAATTCTTTTCTTCTTCTTCTTCTTTTCTATATCAAAACTTGCTTTCATCTCTATTCCTTCTTCAGATTCTACATTTAAAAATCTTCCTGCCAAGCACACGTATCTGTGAGACTTCCTTGTCAAACTTTCATCCTTCCCAACATTAGAAAATCTTAAAAAATCAGGGCAACACTTCAGGGCTTGGCAGTGCTGGCACGAGCTGAATTCAGCTGAAATGCACTTTTTTTTCTGCCCTTGCATTGCCCAGCTCATCGCTCCCCGTGCTCAGAGGGAAGCGGGCTCAAGCTATCTGAGATGGAAATCATCCCCTTGATGATGCTCTTGGATCCACGGGCTTTTGATGAAGTTACAGTTAATGGAATGACTCTGCATTATTTATTACCCAGCAGGCTTTGATAGGAGACTGGAGGTTAAGCTCCAGCTTGGAGAAGGTGAATCCTGAGGGCAGCAAGGCTCCCATTGATCAAGTGCGCAGGAATCGAATTTGCGGGTGTGAAAAGCACCAATCACTTGTTTTTTAAAATTTTGAAAGTAATACAATGGTTATAAAAATAGTAATATAATTAGAGTAATAAAAATTTGGACAATTAGGATTTAGGACAAAATGAGAGAATAGAAACAAAGAGTTACAGACAGTCAGGTATCTTTTCTGGGCAAAATAAGCCCAAAAAAGGACCCATGTTAACAAAGGATTAACCCTTAAAAGCAATAACCTGTTGCATATTCATGCACCTCATACATGATGCATAAATTCCGTTCAAACCCAGGATTCTGTCTGGGCAGTGTCAGCTTCTTCCTCTGACTGCTCTTCAGGGCTGAGGAGGCAGGAAGAAGTTGGTTTCTTCTGATAATGGAGCAGTAAATTCTGTTTCTCTATCTATCATTCTACTGTCATTTTCCTCAAACTCTTGTGGCTTGTGAATCCTCACAGAAAGTTGGTAATTGTTTCCATGGGCTAAAATCAAAGGCCCAGGTGTTTGTGACTCCGTGCCAAGGTCTCTGAACCCCTTGCCAGGGTCTGGACAGAGCAATGTCCTGACACTTCAGTGCCTGATAAATGCTGCACAGCACTAAACAATGTGCACAGGAACGTTTTTCCTATTTAGAAGGCAGTGCAAAACAATGAGGAGCTGGTGTGGGTGGGTTTGGAGAGCTCTGAGCATTGGGGTGTGTGACGGTGTTCACAGGGGCCTGAGGATGAGGGAAGAGACGAGGATCTGACTCCATGTTTCAGAAGGCTTGATTTAATATTTTATGATATATATTATATTAAAACTATACTGAAAGAATAGAAGAAAGGATTTCATCAGAAGGCTGGCTAAGAATAGAGAAAGAAGGAATGAATAACAAAGGTTTGTGGCTCAGACTCTCTATCTGAGCCAGCTGGGCTGTGATTGGCCATTAATTAGAAACAACCACATGAGACCAATCCCAGATGCACCTGTTGCATTCCACAGCAACAGATAATCAGTGTTTACATTTTGTTCCTGAGGCCTCTCAGCTTCTCAGGAGGAAAAATCCCAAGGAAAGGATTTTCCATAAAAGATGTCTGCGACAGGGGTGAGGTGAGCAAACCTTGGAGGTGCTGCTGGACAGGCAGGGTTTGCTCCTGGTGTTTCAGTGTTTGCCTGTGCATTTCCATTTTGCTGGGGAAAGGTTTTTTTATGTGCCTGTGGTTGTGGAATGGGCTGTAGAACAACAGGGAATAACAGCATTTCTGTGTGAGTAACAGTAACTACAGCAAATGGCAAAACCCCAAACTGCTGCATTAGGGAGGAGGCAGCCATGGATCCTCCATAACTGATGCTGCTGAGAGCAAGGCACTGTGCATGATTTGATATTTGTTCCCACTGAACTGTGCAGTGACCATGCATCAGCGTTTGCTAAATTAGATTTTGTTTCTGCTGAGGAACAAAGTGCAGCGACTTGTATTTCAGGAAGCACTTCAGAGATAAATTCAGTCTCCCTCTCTCTCAAGCACGGCCTGGATAATAACATGGTGTAAACCAACAGCTGCAATTCTTCCTTGCTTTACACCCCCCCTGGATCTGGCCTGGGATTGAAGTTTAAGGAATTGCAAGTGGGTGGAAGATGATTTTTTTTTCCCCCCCACTGGTTTCCTTTGCACTTGTCACGTCAGAGAACGCCTTTGTTTGTTGTTGTTGTTTACCTCCTGGCAGAGGGGGGAGGTTTGTAGTGACACACTTTGGATGTTCAGCTTTATCTCAGTCTGGAGCTGCTGGAATTCCCTGTCAGGCAGGGCTGGGAGGCAGCAGCAGCCAGGGCAGCTCATTTGTGTTGCTTATTTGAAAGGAATGACAAAATCCTGTTGCTGTGAGTGTTTTCTATGGCTGAATCTCCTGTTTTTCCTGCACAGAAACCTGGTGGGTTGGGTCAGGGTGCAGTGACTGCCACACTGCCACCTCTGGGACACTGGGCTGAGCTGGAGCTGCTTCACGGCCCCTCTAAATCTGCGGTGACTGGCACCAGAATGGTGCTGGCTCATGTGTCGAGATGGCTTTGGATTTACAGTGGAAATAAAACCTCCCCCGAGCCTTTGCCTCCACTCCTGGAGCTTGTCCTGTCAAAAGAACTCTGCTCTGGAGCACAAGGATATGGTTCCTGCTCCTGCCACCCTTCCTTTCTCTTCATGGCAGCCCCACAGTGAAGCCTGGGGGGTTTGGAGCTCTCCTCTGCCCAGCTGATATTTATTTTTTCACTGCAGTGCCTGGTCACGTTAAGTTTTGTACCGTGCGGATTAAAATGTGTGTTACAAAGTGCAGTTCTTCTGTGAGGGTAGTGCAGGGTAAATATTCCATCATTTCCCTGGTGAGGAGGCCAGGGTGAAGCCAGTTAGTCTGGGGATTGTTCAGAGAGTGCCTGTTGCACAAAAGAACTCCTGGAAGTGGAGATTTGGTTAAACCAATGTGTGAAAAAATGGAGAAATTGAGTCACCATCAGTGAATTACATTGGTGGTGTCCCAGATAAAGATGTTTTCCCAAAGTGCTGTGGGTTTCCTTAAAGGATTCAATGGGTTTGGAGGTGTTTTCCAGCCTAAATGATCCTGTGATGATCCTGAATGACGATGCCCTAAATGACGATATCCTAAATAATGATCACCTAAATGATGATGCCCTAAATGATGATATCCTAAATGATGATTCCCTGAATGATGATATCCTAAATGATGATCTCCTAAATGATGATTCCCTGAATGATGATCCCCTAAATGATGATCTCCTAAATGATGATCTCCTACATGATGTTCTCCTACATGATGATCTCCTAAATGATGATTCCCTGAATGATGATCCCCTAAATGATGAATCCCTAAATGGTGATCCCCTAAATTATGATCTCCTAAATGGTGATCCCCTAAATGGTGATCTCCTAAATGATGAATCCCTAAATGGTGATCCCCTAAATTATGATCTCCTAAATGGTGATCCCCTAAATGGTGATGCCCTCAGTGATCCCTCGTCCTTGTCTGAAGTTCCTGCATTAAAGCAGAGCTGAGGGATTCATTTCAGGGACCCACTCCCAACAAAGCACTCTCCAGAATTGAGAGGAGGTGCTGGCAGAGCCCAGCCTGGCCTCAGCTCTGCTTTTCCTCCCTCACAAATGGGACAAATGCCCACAAACCCATCCCTGTGATGAGCCTGGGGGGTCCCACCCTCTGGAATGTCAGCCCATGGAGAAGAGCTGAGGAGCTGGAACACCCCCAGGAACACACCTCAGCATTCTCATCTCTGGGGGAGGAATTGAAGGTGCCAGACTTTGGGGTGGGAAGAAAGTGCCAGAAATTTTGGGAGAATTTTGTCCTCTGTCAACCCTAAATCCACCTGGAACTTGCCAGCACAGGCACCGGCGCTGCCCTTTCATATCTTTCTACTTGTTTGTGCTCCTGGGCCAAAGGGATAAAGGGAATTGTTTCTGCAATCTTCACAGGAGAAATTTTGAATTTCAGATAAGGTTTTGTCAGTCAAGGATGAGCTGAACTAACTCAGACCTGGAAGCAAATGATAGAACACATAAATTTCCTCAGCTTCCCGGATTTCTTTCCTTGCCTGATGACTTTTTCCAGCAATGTCCAATATAAATGAAGTTCTCTGCTATTACAGCTTTTACAGAATATATTACTGCCCAGTTTGGCAGCTTTTGCAAAGCTGTGCTTTGTTTGCAATAAGCAATTTTCTTTTATCTGTGCCCAGAGCACCTCTGGGTCAACATCGTGAACATGCAAATATTTCATTAAATTGATTGGATACATCATAAAACTCTTGTCTTATTTTTCTATTATTTATTTGTTCTTTCAGATAGATTTATGTCCATTTGTGGCACAGGCACTGGCTGTGGAAGGATGGGCCGAGTTTGTGGATTTTGGAGCTTCCATATGACCTTGGAAGTGTTTGGAACACGGTGTCTGTGACCTTGAATTTATTTCCTGAGCTTTGTGCTGCCTTGGTAGCTTTTACACCATCAGGAAATTGAGAGATACAGCCTCTTTAATTTCCCATTTGCCTTAAATTGTTCTGATGAACTTATGATTAAAATAAAAATGAGCAGGAGGGACAGTTCGATATCGCCCTGCTGCTTATTGAGCGTGGCTGAGGATGGAGAAAGGGTTCAACTGAATTGGAGAACAGAGCTCGTGGATCTTTGGTTCTTAAACCAAAGTTTCATTTGGTTTGGGCTTCATTTTCCTCCTCTGTGATCACAGGAATATTCTCCCTCCCGTGCAGCTTTCTGGCACTGAGCTTTTCCAGTGAACTCCCCAAAAGAAATGGAGCCCAAGTGGAGGAGGGAGGCGGATTTGTCTCTTATGTAGTGACAAAAAGCCAGGTGCTACAGAAATGCAAAATACTCCAGGCAAGGAATCCTGTGCCTCCCTCACTTTAATCCCTGGTGGATTGTGGGGCTGTCCTGCCTCTCATTGATCCAATAAACGTGCTACAAAAAGATTCCCTGGGTAGTAAATAGGATGGGCTGTCTCAGATTCATAAAACTCTGTCTTGCAGGGAGAAGTTCCACGGAGCGTTTTTTGCACCCAAAGTAGGTCAATCTAATTATAATTGCCTTTAATGAGCACCACTCTGCAGCTCTGTACCTGTAGCTGCGTGGCACTCAGAAGTGCAAATGCCTTCGAGAAAAAAAAAAAAAAAAAAAAGAAAGCAAGGAGAAATCAAAGAAGTAATTTCTCCTCTAATGCATTTCGACTTGAAATCCTCTGTTGTCCCCATCAGCAGGGTAAACAATCCAGCATGGGTGGGAAAAGCTGGAGCAGCAGCTCAGGGGATAAAGGTGAAACTCAGCTGTTGGGCCGTGGGATTGACCCTTCCAGCTGTCTGGAATTTGGCTTTGTGTGGGGGAATCCTTCTACTAAAGCCATGAGGGTTGGAGCAGCTTGGAGTGGGTGCTTTGTGCCTCCAGAGATATCCAGGTACAGCAGCAGTGAAGGGAGAGGAAAAGGCTGAAGGGAATTTGTCATTTAGGCTGTTCCCAAAACACATTCATGTACCTGTGTCCCCAGAGAGAAAAAAAATCTCATCTATCCTGTCAGTGTACATGGTGGCTCTTTATCTTTGGGATGCAGTGTTCCCAGGTACTGCCTTGGGCAGGGGAATGCATTTGAGGGAGGTTTGAGGTGTTACAGGAGGGGGTTTTGTTCTCTGCGGCTTTGCAGCAGCTCCTCAGAGATACTGACTGAAGGTGTTCCGTGTGTTGAGGCAGAATGAGGAGCACAAAGCTGTCAGAAGTGGCTGAGAGGAACCAGCAGCCCCCCAAGGCAGGGTCTGGCCAGTGATTTCTGCCCTGTGTCCCCCATCAGGTCTGACGGGGGTGTGGGTGCTGCTGTCTTTTGTTCCAGTGAGCCATTCCCAGAATCATGAAATGATCAGGGGTGGAGGGCACCTTAAGGATGGTTTGTTTGGCCAAGCCTTGCACTGTGTCCTGCTCCTTTTGGAGTCAGGACAGGTTTGTGGCTGACCTTTGGCCATGCAGGTTTCAGGCAGCCCTGGCCAGCCAGGCTCAGCCTTACACTCCTTACACACCTTCTGCTTTCTCGGGGTGAGGGGGGGATGTGGCACTGCCTGCACACTCAGCCCTTCTTCTGCCTCCAGGTGGAACTGGGGGAGGAGGGGACAGCTCTGGCATTGGCCCTGGAACTGGGGGAGAAGGGGACAGTGAGCTCTGGAATTGGCCCTGGAATTGGGGAAGAAGGAGAGAATCAGCTCTGGCATTGTCCCTGGAATTGGGGGAGAAGGAGAGAATCAGCTCTGGCATTGGCCCTGGAACTGGGGGAGAAGGAGAGAATCAGCTCTGGCATTGTCCCTGGAACTGGGGGAGAAGGGGACAGTGAGCTCTGGAATTGGCCCTGGAGTTGGGGAAGAAGGAGAGAATCAGCTCTGGCATTGTCCCTGGAATTGGGGGAGAAGGGGACAGTGAGCTCTGGAATTGGCCCTGGAATTGTCTCTGGAACTGGGGAAGAAGGGGAGAATCAGCTCTGCATTGTCCCTGGAACTGGGGGAGAAGGGGACACCTGGCCCTGTCATTGTCTGTGGAACTGGGGGAGAAGGGGACAGTGTGCTCTGTCATTGTCCCTGGAGTTGTCCCTGGAACTGGGGGAGAAGGGGACACTCAGCTCTGGCATTATCCCTGGAACTGGGGGAGAAGGGGACAGTGAGCTCTGGCATTGTCCCTGGGGATGGGGAAGAAGGGGACAGTGAGCTCTGGCATTGTCTCTGGAATTGTCCCTGGAACTGGGGGAGAAAGGAACACTCGCCTCTGTCATTGTCCCTGTGCTGTGCCCCAGCAGGGCCTGGCACCTGGCACCTGGCAGGGTGCAATCCCGAACGCCCAGGGTGTGCTGGGCGAGCTCTGGGTGTTGTGCTGGGCTGGGGAAGGGTGGCTGAGGAAGGGGCTGTCCCCAGGGCCAGGCAGCAGCTGTGAATCCAGCTGTGCTCACAGCTGTGCTCTGTGGGGAGCAGAGCCCAGGATGTGCCTGGGGGTTGGGGCTCCACATCCCTGCAGGGAGGAGGCCAAAACTCCATCCTCAGATTTTCCTTTTCTCTGTTTCTCCTGGTGGGAAGCGCCCTGTGTGCTCTGTTGGGACGCTGAGGACGTTCACTGCTCACCTCTGACTTTGTGCCTTTTTGTGTGTTTTTTTTTTTCTTTTTTCTCTTGGCAGCCCAGAACTGCAGTCACACATTGCAGGGCCCAAACGGGACAATACAGAGCCCAGGCTTTCCCTATGGATACCCCAATTATGCAAACTGCACGTGGACAATCACTGCTGAGGAACAGAACAGGATACAGCTCGTTTTCCAGTCCTTTGCATTAGAGGAAGATTTTGATGTATTATCCATCTACGATGGGCTGCCTGAGCAGGGGAATCTGAGAACGAGGTACAGTTGTTCATTACAGTGATGTTTATAAACATCTTCCCCTTCCTGCCACTGGGATTAAATCTGCCCTTGGATTGTTTATGCTGCAATAAACTGGGAGTGTTTCTCCATGAGCAGTTCTTAGAGTTGTTTTGATTTCTTAGCTCTTGATAAGGCTTGAAATGTTTCTCTGAACTCCTGACAGTAATGATTTAGCAAGGCTCGTCCCAGACATCCAGAGGAGTTAATTAGGAAATGGAGCAGGAGGGAAGCAGAGTTAATGTGCAGAGAGCTTCCCTCAGTCCAAAGGAGACTCCTGGAGCGGGAGGATGGACTGTGGGGTTCAGTGACAGCTCTGCCAAAGCCTTTGTGGGTTTTCCCAAAAAATCTGGGCTGTTCCTTAACCCCCAGTCCATCCAGCAGCTGGCCAGGGCTGCATTCCCTCCCACTGTTGGATCTCCAGGGGTAAGAAGTGTTCAGTAATCCAGTTTGGTATTGTTAGGGAAATTCATCAACAAACACCAGAGGTTTGTGTCCAAAAATGAGACAGAGGAGTCCTGGAACTTTATTCCAATCAAGGGAGAGGCCATGGGGCATTCCCCTGGGGTCTCTCCAATTTTTGGAGGATGCAGCCTCCTTTTTATCCCAATTTCCCAGCTGCATTTCCCTTCTCTCCCTATTTCTGAGGTACTTGAGAGCTTCAGACTTCCCAGAACACCTGATCCCAAAGATTCCCCTCTAATGTGCAACTCTCCCTTTAAATTTTTAATTCTTATGGAATTTAGGGGGTTTTTCTTCCCCATTGTTTCTTTCATCTCTCAATATCTAATTTCATTTCTCAGCCAACCTAAAGTTTATTTGTAAAATCAAATCTCTTTTTCCATTCACCAATCAGTGGAATCCTTCCCATGGTTTCTTTTCTCTCCCAGTGCTGATTTCATCTCCCAGCAGCCCCACAGCTGGTTTGGAAAGACAAATCCACCGTTCCTCTCAATAGGAAAACTCCCCATGGTTTCTCCAGTGAGCCTTCCAGTGTTAAAAAAAGTTGATTTTGCTGTGTTGCTGTGGCAGCAGATGCTCTGGGAGGTGTCAGCTGTGTTCTCAGCCCCCTCAACTGGGGACACCACTGGAGGTGCTGGTGGCAGCTCCAGCCTGACACTGATGCATTCAAAAACTCAGGGAGCAGTGGCAGCATCCAGGCTCTGAATCCTTGGAATTCTGAATCCAGAATTCTCCAGCCCTGGAAATGGATTTTCCTTCAAAGCCCTCGAGTTCAGGACAAATCCATTGACCTCGGTGTCTTGTCTGACCCGAGTGGAACATCTGAGCTGCACCCTGGTGGAAATCAGCTCTTTATGTAGATTATTTCAGTTATGCAAATAAATCATCTCCTCATTTGGCAACTGTGCTTGAGAATCACTTTAATTATGGGACCTGGGTGTTTAATCAGGAGGTTCAGTGCTTTGCTTTGGGGATAATGGAAAGGTGGAAGATTTGGGGGTAAAATCCAGCTCAGGAAGCTTTGTGCGGTGAGAAGTTAATGCTGCTCGGAGATCTTCACTAGAATATTCTGGTTGTAAATCAAAGCAGGAGAAGGGAACCTCCCAAGTGTGAGCTGGGGATCTGTGGCCCTGCACTGGGGGAGAGTGAGGAGGCAGAACAGGTTCCCCCTCTGCCTCCCTGGTGAAATTCAGGTGCAGCTTGGGCCGGTGAATGTGAGCTGGGGGTGGAACCAGCAGCAAAATCCGCCTTGGAGGGTTCCAGTTCTGAGCTCAGGAAATGGAGTGTATTTAGGGCAGGAAAGGGGAATAAAGGGGGGAGGTAAAGAGGGGGATTCCTAGAGGTCTGAAAGCACTTGTGGAAAGCTCAGCAAAGTGAAATATTAACTCCTGCATGGTGGATATTTGCTTTCTTCCCTTGAACATTTGCTTTTTTCCCTTGGACATTTCTGGATTAGTAATTTCTAAACCTGGAGCTGGCTCCTTTGGGCTGTTTCATGTCTCATCTCCTTGTTCACCAATTTTAACATTTGGGCAAGGCTCTTGTTTGGATGTCCCCTGATCCTTGTGGGACTCTTCCACCTCAGGAGACCCCAGGTATTATTTTTATAATTACATCAATCTCACCTCATTAAACTCTCAACTGTTTCCTAACACCGGGGTACTTTTTTCTCCCTCTTTCTCCCTTTTTTCTTTTTCTCTTGGCCATCAATTCTGCTTTTTTTTTTTCCTGCCTGCTCTCCAAATGTTCTCCATTCATCACTGAGGTGCAGCCCTGAAGATGGATGGCCACGAGTCACTCATCAGAGCTCACCCAAAATGAGCTGTGAGCAAGGGGAAAAGAAGGGACAACTGGATTTCTTTGCTTCTTCCCCTCCCAAACTTCTATTTTTGAGCATCCCCCATTCATTTGAGGTCTTTCCCAACCCAGACCATTCCAGGATTTCCTGGGAAGGGGTTAATGTTGTGTTCATCATGTGCTGGCAGACACCCTCTTGTCTTGCAATTTAATGTGGTGTGAAGGTTCCCTAATAGAATAAGAGCAGCCCTAATCCAATGAGGCATTTGCTAATAAACAGCTTTACTGGATATTAGGGAATTTGCCTTGCGTGTTTGTGATGAGGACGTGAATATTAAATGGCTTTCAGTGCCTTAATTTAGACATCCAGGGCTGTTGTCATCTCTCAGTGCCATGACTTTGCTTTGTTTGCTAAAATCAGAGCCTGTTTCCAAGTCTTTGCTATTTCAGCTTCTCTGGAATTATTGGGTTTTTAGAATCCTGCAGTGGGTTGGGTTGGAAGGGAACTCAATTCCATCTCATTCCATCCTCTGCCATGGGCAGGGACCTTCCACCATCCCAGTCTGCTCCAGCCTGGCCTTGGACACTTCAGGGATCCAGGGGCAGCCACAGCTTCTGTGGGTAACCTGTGCCAGGGCCTCCCAACCCTCACAGGGAAGGATTTTTTCCATATGTATAACCTAAACTTCCCTTTTTTTCGGTTGGAAC
>VZSU01003279.1:153465-166361 GCA_013398715.1 Nesospiza acunhae | reverse complement strand
TATATGGGTTTTTTTTCTGTATTCTTCATTTGGTTTTTGTTTGAAAAAAAACATGAAACTAACAATAAATTATTATATAGCCAACTTGTTATCCTACTGAAATATTAAGAGGAAAAAGATCAAGTGGCTGAATGCTAATGAGCTTACAGGAATTCTTCTGCCACAGCAAATGCAACTTTCCAACAGTGCTGAAGAAAAAATTAAATACTGTGGTGGGGTTGTTTCCTTTGATTTGTCACATGAAATATAATCTAAGAATCCTGATATCACTGTTTCTAGAGACCACACAGGTGTCACTAACATATTTTATGAAAAATCCTTTTGCCAGGATTTCTTCTGGGAAGCTGGGAAGCTTCAGCTTTTCCATGCTTTACTCCTCTGGAATGTGATTTGGAGAATGGCATACCCAGCATGTGAATTGTTTTTAATTAATGGCCAATCACAGCCAGCTGTGTCAGACTCTCTGAGTCTGTCACGAGATTTTATTATTCATTCCTTTCTAGCTTCTGATGCTTCCTTTCTCTTTCTTTAGTATAGTTTTAATATATCATTTTCTTTTAATATAATATAATATGATATGATAAAATAATAAATCAGTCTTAAAGCTCAAAAGTTTCCAAACGTGTTATCTCCTTTTAGAATGGCGGACAAGCCCTGGCAGGCTGTTGACACCTTAGTGTTGCCCACTAATACCCCAGGTTCTGGCTGTCAGTGGGTTTTTAAAGCTTTTTAAAGTCTTCCTGCAGTTATTTGAATGGGGTGCTCCATTTGGATGCTCTTCTAAGTAATTTTCCACTGGTATATTCACAATTACTCCTTGAGAGGAATATTGACGTCTAGAAGGGGTGGACTGAGCAATGCTGTCAACCCTCAGCCATTTTTTCCTTGGCCATCGGCTAAAACAAAGTTTTACATGAGAATTTAGCACTAATGGGATCAAGAATAACTCTTAAAATTGTGTGCACAACAACAGTTCGGAAATTTTGCCTTTTCTCTATTCTTTTTTATACAACTTTAGCTTGCATTGATTTCACAGTGATACAGGAAGTCAAATCAGGAAACATATTCCCAGTGTTCTATTCCCACATTCCCAATGTATTCTATCAGTTCTTGTAAACTCTGTCACCAAAAGTAATTAAAATTGAGAAAAAAGGATAAGAAAAGAGGAGGGAAAGTACAGTTCTCTCCCTCCTCATGTATATACTTAATGATTTTTAAATATTTGCACAATGTTTTTCAAAATTCAACTTTTCCACTGATGTCAATTCCTTATATAGTTATATTTTGGGTTACATAAATAAAGATAGATATCATCAGTGGCTTCCTGTTGACTGGTGAATACAGCAATATCTAGACTTCTTTTATTTTTGAAGTGCTGATAAACCATAAACCATTATTTTCACATAATCTGGAAAAATCCATCTTCATTTTGTAGGTATGGTAAAGAGAAATAAGACCTTTCCCTTTTCCAAATAATTTGGGTAACAATAAGAGGCAGTCTCCATTTTATTTTTTTTTTCCCCATTAAAAATCTGCTGAGGATGTTATATAGTTTTTTTTTCTAAATGCCTTATTTGTTCTACCTATTCATCAGAGCATCACTCGAGGTCCAGCTGTCACTGAATTTCATCCATCCATAAAAGCAGGAGAATAAATTACATATAAATAAATCCAAACTGTACGGTGACAAAGAGCATTCAGGATGCCTTAGTTACTAGCAAGTGTCTCCTAATAAAGGACAATGATGATCTTTTGTGATCTTTAGGTGATCTTTTTCTTATGAAGAAGCTGTAGACAGCAAATAATAAATGCATGTGCTAAGCTAAAATAAATAAAAATGGAAGATAACAGGAAGGAAGGTTTCCTATGTGCATCTTGAGAAATGATAGCATCGATAAATAGTAACACATTTCCATTCTGTAACATTTATTAATACTCCTCCAGGAAGTTCAGCACAATAAATTAACATTCCTCCTTTCTAGAAAATTCTGAAAGGAATTGGTAAAATCAGATCATCTGAATCCAGTGTCTTGGATTCAGGAGAGTACCTTTTTGAATTAAGATAAAAACCATGCCTAAGTCTTTTATTGACTGCATTAAAACTTTCTTTAGGGGATTATGTCACATAAAGGATAATGGCTGAGAAATTTAACCTATATAAAAAGACATTTTAAAAAATCTAAAATTATGGTTTTCTATGGTAAAAAGAACTCAGCCAACCCAAAACTCAATTTTTACAATATAATAAACAAAAAAAAAAAAACCAACAAAAAAACAAGAAAAAGACAAAAACAAAACCAAAGTTGTATCTTTCTTCATAATGAAAAACAGTGTCTGTAGAATAGAAGGGGACTCTGACTTCTCTGACTACGTATTACTTGGGGTAATTACATAGTGCCTCGCTACAGCCCACAGAATCTACTTTTACTACATAGAGTACTACACTCCTTTTCTTTTGCATTGAAGAGTTGTCACATTTTACCCTGCAAAAGGCCATATTTCAGTAGGGATGAACAGCTCTTGTGTATTGCTTGCAAACACTTTCAAGCTTTAAAAGCTTCACAGGGCTACTTGGTCAATTGTTCCCTACAAAAGATACAAGGAACATATATAAAGATGTACCTTTGGTTCTCAGACATCACGTGGAAAAGTTTTCCACCACAACAACAATTTCTCTATAATGATAAAATAACTTATTTCCTACTCATTCTTACAGAGAGATGCTGTTAAATCTTCCATTTTAAACCCTAAAACCCCCAAATGAGAAAGATTTGGAAACTGTTCAGTTTTCTTTGGGTTTCTTTAATAATTCCCTCAACAATCTTTCCAATGTAGCTCGTGGTCAATTAATACAGACAACAGTCTCATGACTCCAAGAGTTTCATTACAACCACATGAGATGACCTGCAGCAAGAGCAAACACATCACCACAGTTTTCTTTCTTTAAATAAGCCCTCACTACTTAACAACAAAAACAGCAATGTTTTGCTGTCCTGTGTTTTGCAGAAAGACTAGGTTCTGATGCTCCTGCCAAGAACTCCTTCCTGCACAAACATTTACCCTGCCTTCAACATGGTTATGCAAATCCTTGAACCAGGAGGCAAACTTGAACTCTGGCATGTAAAGAAACCTCAAGTTAATTGCATTCTTAAATGTAAGCAGAGGCATAAATTCCTTGTTGAATTTTGATTAAGATGATTGTCAAGACAGAAAAAAATTAATTAGAATTTTACTTGAAAGACTCTAATCATCCAGAAGGAAAAAAAATACTACTGTTTAACTGTATTGATGTTGAGTAATTTGGTATCCAAAGAAAATTCATCCACGTCTGGTTCTGACAAAATACCATAACATAGACATAAACCTCATTTGCCCTCTCTTAATTGTCCTTTGAAAATATTGTCATTCCAAATTTAAATCTTTTCACAAAATTCTGCAGCCATTCTTCTCCTAAGGATATAACTCTGGAGAGGAAAACAGTAAAATAAAATTGAGGGGGATTTCCAGAGACTGTTAGTGTAATCCAACCTGAGCAATGCATAATAAATAATTATGCAAAACTCAGGAAAAGTAGATGAAAGTAGATGCAGTATTTATGTCAAAGGCTATTGAACACATGACATAAACCCTGTATAATTCAGTAGTAGCAGGATTTCCTTATGCCCCAATTTTCTGTCGATTTATAACCAGTATTGATTTATAACCAGTATTTTCATGGAAAGTGGGATGAAGCAAGTGGATGAAGCATCCTCCCTTTCAGGGAGGGGCAATGAGAGGTTCCCTCACCTTCAAGCAGCCCCCAAGCCACTGCAGGATGGGAAAGTGGCTTTGGAGCATCTTCTCTCTACTGACTTCAGGAGGAAGAAGCCAATCACAAAACACGTTCAGAGTGGGTCTATAATTTGTAAAATCCAAAAGCAATAATGAAACAGGCAACACCAGCAGTGAATATTTTATAAGCCAATGTTCTTTTGGTAGCGTGGTATTTTTTTTGAGGAAAACACCTGCCTGTTTGCCACAGAAGAAGGGCTAATAAATCTATAGTCTCTCTCAAGAGCTCCACAAGCCCAGTGGACTATTCTGCCCAGTGCAGATGAGTCTGTTCTTCTGCCAAATGCTGCCACAAGGGAAAATCACGTGCTTGCTGGCCACTTTCAACATCCCAGGGCACAGACATGAAGCTGGAGGAAAACAGCCCCTTAATCTCTGCACAAGTCCTAAAAGAGGCAGTTATACTTCCTGCAGTTTTTAAATGAAACTATCCCAGCTCCTGAAGAAAAAAACAGTGTTTTCCCCTTCTCTGCAGTAAAAGCACCCTGCTCCTATTCTCCTTAATCACTTAAATGCTTTCCCAGCAGCAGCACATGAAAAAGGATCCTTTCATTCCCACAATGCCTGTGCTAGCAGCAATACCAGAACCAAGGATGGCGGCACACACCTTTCTTAGTCAAACACTGTTTCTTTCTCTGAATTCTGACCTTCAGCCTCCCCATTAAAAATGTTGCTTTTGGCAGAAGCAAAAGCTCTTAACCACAAAATCAGGTGAAGCTGGAGGAAGAGGAGGGAACACTGATGAAATGGAAAAAGCCAAGCATCTGACCAAAAATCACACTGTTGTAAGAATAACATTTCCAACTCGTTTGTCCCACCAGAAATAAGGGAGTGAATGAAAACATTATATTCCCTTTGGGATCCCGAGGGGATGAGCTGATACCATGAAACAAGTCTGCCAGGTGTCTTATCCTCATGCTTTTCCCTTCCTCTCCTCCTTCTGAGGGTCTCACCACATCCAGTTCTCGTCATACCCAAACAGGCACCTGCAGCCAGCAGGGACAGGCCATTTGCTGCTTCTGATTCAATGACAAAAGCCACAAGGATGAGAGGGAGAATTCGTGCCTGATTTTAAAAGATGTCTGCTTTCCTGTAAGTCATTAGCCTGTTTTGCTAAACTCTTTTCGCTGCTGCTGCTGGGAGCCTAAAGCCAGTTCTCTGCTTGTGCCCCACAGTGGGATGAGAGGTGTGCAAATGTGAATGAATTTGTGTATAAATGTATGTATGTGCACATGTTGCTTCGCCTTTTGCACCACCAAGGCAAAGCCCCACAGCAGAAATCTATTCTCTCATTTTCAAGGGGTGTGGGGCTGGGACACTTAACAAAATGAAAAGCTACCAGCTAAAGAGAAGCATCAAGAAAATAGCTTTGGAAAGGAACAGGCCATGCACTTTGAGTCTGAAACTGCCTCAAGTTAACAACACACATAAGAAGAATAAACTGGCGGTGCTGTAATTGAATTTTTATGGAAATAAACAGGTGGCAGATTTACTATGGCTGCAGGGATAGCAGGGGGTGAAATGCTGCAGCTACATTAACCTGTTTAATTTAATAGCCTCTCTACTGCAAGAGGGAAAAAAAAGATACTGTGCTGTTAGTTCAGTCAGCTGGATGCCAAATGTAAATAACTGCAATTACCCTACTATGCCCATGTGCTGGATGGGGAAGGGCTTTGTGCCAAGTGCCACTTTTGTTGTCATGTTTATTAATTAAGCTCCAGGAAGTTTAAAAACACAGCAGTTTTCATGAAAAAATCAAGGCAAGAGGAGCCTGCATAGGGCAGTGAGTGCAGGGTGTACCTGAGTCCTGTCTGTAGTGTCTGCTACTTAAAAAGCCAGCACCGCATCAGAGAGATGTGGCCAAGTCACTGCCTTCATTGGCAGGCTTTTAATGCCTGCTGGGGTATTTAAAACTGGTCAGCATTTAAGAGCAACCTTTAATGCTCACAGGAATCCTGCAGCAATTTAGCACAGGGAATCCAAAACCATTATGTATTTGTAATCAAGGAAATTGTATGGGGAGGGATGGAAATATTAGATTTAGCTTTTTTACCTTAACTGCTGATGCAAAACAAAAATAGGTTGAAGCATATAGGAGCAATATATTTGCATCCTGGCATGAGAGAGGTATATGAAAGAAATGCTGCAATAACACTTGAAGAGGGCTCTAGAGCATCCCTGTAAAATTACACATTAATGGAGTGGGGAAACTGCACATTTAGGCAGCTGCCATGCAAAAATGGGTTCCAGGACTCTGCCCCTTGTCCATATGGATGATGATACAGGTTTTTAAGTATATGATTAGTCTTTAATGATGTAAAATAATAACAACACATTTCCTGGTGTACTGCCCTTAATAAGCTTATGCAGCCCCCTACACCTGTGGGTAAGTAGACCAGATTAAAATACATAGAATTTTTTTTAATTCAAGTAAATTAAGGTTCTTCTCTGGAAAATTACTCTGTTCAAGAAAAGGAATTACATTCTCTGTTAGTGTACACTGGCATTGACTCTGAGGGAACTACAGCCATTTATATGCATTGTGGGTCTGGTCCAAGCAATCATGTAATTAAAGACTGCAATGCAATTGCATCTCATTAGTATGACTGAGATAAAGCTTTAGTTTAGTCACTACCTGCCTTATGAGCAAAATATCTGGGGTTTTAACATACTGCCACTGTTAGTCTTTATGTAATTTTCTATCTTAAAAGAGTATGACTGAATAAAAGAATATCTCATAATTTAAAAGACTTTAGAAAAACATGACTGGAAGAATGCATATTGATATCTGTCTCATTTACTGTGTCCTGTGCAATATACTGACTGCACACACAAGAATCCTTCCTTATTCCTCACTAATCTTCAGTAAATTTTTGGCTTTACTTGTTTATTCATGGACAAGAATACTGATTTTGAATAGTTACAGTGATAAAAGTATAAAACACATGCAGAAAAAGGGCCAGGATTTCTGACCCAAATGATGCATCTGAACAAAAGATAAATTTAAACACCAGTAAGGACTTTATGTTGCAAAATATAACTGCATAAATATAGCTCATTCTGAGACATTATTAATGGTCCTCCTCTTAGCTGCTATCTATGTTAAATATTGCAATGAAAGATTAGAGTATGCAAAAGATATGGGATAGTAAATCTGAGGGTAAAAAACCAACACTGTTAGAGAGATGATTCTTATTTCCTGCATTTCTCTCAACAGTCTTCAGCCTGATCTGCATGAAGCTGCCATGTGTGCTTCCCTAGTCCTAGGCAGAAAATCATGGAATGGTTTGGCTTAGAATGGACATTTAAAGGTCACCTAGTCCAACCCCTGTGCCATGAGCTGGGACATCTTCAGTTAGGTCAGGTGGATCTAAACAATCGATCCAACCTGACCTTGAATGTTTCCAGGGATGGGACATCTACCACCTCTCTGGGCAACCTGCTCCAGTGACTCACAACCATCATTGTAAAATCTTCTTCCTTATATCTAATCTAAACCAAACCTCTTTTAGTTTATCACAATGGGCTCTGCTAATAAGTCTGTCTGTGTGGGAATCCACAAAATCAGAGGGTTTTGGGAAAGCTGCAAAAGGCAGGCCCCAGAGACAGCAGAACTGTGATTAGAGCTGAGCAGCAGCCATGAGATTGGTCAGCAGAAAAATTGTTTAAACTGTAGAAAAGCAAGGACAAATAGAACAATGGTCTATGTATTAACGCTTGTTTAGAATAACTCCCTAAGTTACAGAAAAGTTTATCTAGCAAGACATTAAAATAAAATAAAATAAAATAAAGTAAAATAAAATAATAAAATAAAATAAAATGGGCAAATCCCACTGCCGGAGGAGCTGGAATTCGGAGCTGGGCTGCCACTACCATCTAGTGGGGATCGCCGGGAGAGCCAAAGCAGGGAGGCAGCACAAAGCGGCAGAGGCGAATCCAGCATCCTCCCAGCTCCCTAACGCTCCTGCAATTCCACTAAAACCACGCTGAAAAGGCTAAAAAGTAGCCTTTAACCCTGTTTACCCTATGAACCCTTCTCCTGTGACAGGTGTTTTCCTCAAAAAAATACCACACTACCAAAAGAGCCCGGGCTTATAAATATTGGCTACTGGTGTTGCCTGCTTCAAACAGCTCAAGGCATGTTCCACAGCAGCCCCGTCCCATTTGTGGTTTGTACACAGACCCCAGGCCAGCAATATTTCTACGCCCTTTATTATAAACTGCCATTAAGTATCAAAAGGCAGCAAGAGTATTCTCCAGGCTGAGCAAATATTTCTCACAGCAAGAGGTGCTCCATCCCTCCAGCCATCTTTGTGGCCTGCTCTGGAGCCACTCCGACAAGTCCATGTCCTTCCTGTGCTGGGAGCCCAGAGCTGGATGCAGTTCTAGGTGGGCTCTCACCAGAGCAGAGGGGCAGAATCCCCTCCCTCCCTCCCTCCCCTGTGCTCTGCATGAGCCCAGGACACGTTTGGCTCTCTGGGCTGTGAGTGCCACGGCCAGGGCATGTCCAGCCTCCCCTCCACCAGCACCCCCAAATCCTTCAGGGCAGGGCTGCTCTCCATCTGTTCATCCCCAGCCTGGACTGACGCTGAGAGTTGCACCGACCCCATACAACACGCACCGGTGCCACCTTTGGTGCTCAGACACCGCCCCAGTAGCGGCACGAAGCGCCTCAGAACAGCAACAACGGAGGTTCCTTCCGCAAAACAAACCAGTAAATAAATAAAATAGATAAATAAAATGAAATGAAATAAAATAAAATGAACTACCATCTAGTGGGGATCGCCGGGAGAGCCAAAGCAGGGAGGCAGCACAAAGCGGCAGAGGCGAATCCAGCATCCTCCCAGCTCCCTAACGCTCCTGCAATTCCACTAAAACCACGCTGAAAAGGCTAAAAAGTAGCCTTTAACCCTGTTTACCCTATGAACCCTTCTCCTGTGACAGGTGTTTTCCTCAAAAAAATACCACACTACCAAAAGAGCCCGGGCTTATAAATATTGGCTACTGGTGTTGCCTGCTGCATATTGGTTTGGATTTTTACAAAAAATTAGGTTACAAATCACCAGTATCACAGTGTCTGCAGCTTTTCAGGGAGGTCCCGAACTAAGCAGGAAGACTTGATGGAAAATATTTTATTTGAGCAAAAAGAAAAAGATCAGGACTCTTTAAAAGCAGTCAGGAGTCTGTCATGCACAGGGAGCAAAGGATGATCCTTGCACTGTTTCTGGGCTATGAGAAACAGCCCACGTCTGGAAAAAAAAATCTCAGTATTTCTTGTTATTTCTTATTATTTTAATTGGGGCTTTTTTTCCCCTTTTTTTCTTTCCTTTTTTCCCTTTTTCTTCTGGGTCTGGGTTTTTGGGGGTTTTTTGGTGGGTAATTTTTTGCTTGTTTGTTGTTGTGGAGTTTTGGGGTTTTATTCTAATTGGGCTTTTTTTAATATAAATAAATAAGTAAAACCAGCATTTCTTTTTTTCTTTTTTCCCTGAAGTTTTGTTAAACTTGAGGAGTATTTCTGTTCTAGAAGAAATATCTTCAGTCCTTCTGGTCCCTCCCAGTACTAGGATTTAGCACACAAGGAGAAGACATTTTTATAGACAAAATAAACAAAATACTACACTGGTGGGGACCTTCTTAGTCAGAAGCCTGTGTATATGTGGCTGCTACAAGCCATAAATGTAGGAAAATTATATTGCTCTTCATGGTGGTATAGGATAATGAAAGTGTTCAAACTAGAAAAACTTGATATAGGTGTATAAGTGTCCTTGGAGTCTGAAGACATCATAAACTACTCATGGTTTTTATCTTTTTACTACCAGAACCCCATAATGCCTACATAGTGGTTTCCCATCAGGTTTTCCTCGGCTGGCTTTTTATTTGTAATGGACAAAAAAACCTCTCATAGCTACGGCTGTAGCATTCATCTATGTAGTACCAGTAACCAAGAAAGTCTGATTTTATTTCTTCTTCAGGAAAACTGGTGAGTTTTAATCCTTGTTACTCTTTGGCCCACATGAATGAGAAGTTAATATTCCTTTCAACAAACAAAAAAAAAATTAGGTAAACCAAATAGCTACTAAAATAATTCTTGAAGGATTTCCCCCTGACATGATGATGAATATTCCAAAGAACCCAGTTCTATATGAGTACAGGAATTTTACAGCCATTCAACAATGTAAGTGTAAAACCACTGCAAAATGAAGGCCAAAGACACTTTGCATGCATCTGCTTATCAGACTTCTAAATTTTTTGCCTCTTTTATGCTGTTGTCTTCTTTTTCTTGATATTATTTTCTTGTTGTTTCTGTATTTGATTACACTAAAGCATCTCCTGTTCGTTTTCTAGGACATCTTTTCAGTCTGGAGTAACATATGCAACTTATATTTAGGTCTTCTGATAATGATTCTTGCTTTGGTTTTGGGGTTTTATTTTCTTACTTGCTTGATGGTTTCTTTATATCATTACACTTCAGAACCTGCCAGAATCTGACTTTTACAAAGAGATCATCTTGTTTGCAATTATATGGGTGCATGATACAATATTCTTCATCTTCCATTCCAGGAGAATTAAAAAGCCTGTGGTTTTGGTTTCAAGGAGTTTTGGCTTGGATTCTCAGAAAATTATGTAAAACATTCCTCCAAATCTAATCTGAATGTGATATCCTGGAATTTTATTGTTCACGAGTACATAAAAAGTCTGACCCGAGCGAAACTCTATCTGAATTTGAGTTTATTCTGAAGTCACATCACCTCTATCCAAACTTTTTTTATCTTTTTCTAGATACAGAATTTTAAACCAAGTGAAATTCAATTCACATTCAACCTACCATCAGTGCAGTCACCTGAAATGTTTGAGAAGCTTAGAATGGTGGAACAAGCACTTATACGTGTGAGCTTTAAGGTAACTTGAATACCATGCAAAAACAAATGTTCCCATGGCTCTGAAACATTTCACATTCCCAAAGTCTGAACCACCACAGCTGAAGCATCACTTCAATTTACACGTTTCCGTTTTTTTTGGAAACAGATCACAGCACTTTTCTGTAAAACCCACCCAGGACTGGGAATATGGACACATTAAGGGCCCCCAGTTCCTGCCTATGAGAATCAGCTGATGTCAGTGGAATTGGGTAATTTACACTGTTTGAAAATCTGGCCCTCTGGCAATTTCTATCAAATAGAGCTAGAGTAGCAGTTGAGTAACTAAGCATAAACTAACAGATATTGAGCATATGTAAAACAGTTGTCCATTTTGTAATTGGGAAAGTAAGAAATAGATTTTTCGGATAAGACTTAGTTCTTCATCTTGCACAAAAGTGCATTCATCTGAAATGTGGATGCTGAAAACACTTGACTATGACTTGCCTTAACACACAGAACTACTTCAGGCTGGATACACACAGACCTGCCCAGCACTTAAGCCGTGACAAATCCCCTGGAGTGCTCACCAGCCAGGGTTTCCCTCATCACTCGGGGAGATGCTGAATTTCTCCAGCTGAAGTGGCTCTGCTTGCAAAAAGGGATTCAACGTTAAATCAGCGAGGAACCCAGCTCAGGGAGATAACACCTCTCTTTGTTTCTCAGTAGTGATAGAAACCAAAATCCCCTCGAGCCCCCTGAAAGCTTAGCCTGACACTGAGAACCTCAGGTGAGTCCCGAGGAGGCCCAGGATTGTGATCATAGACCTGGAATATCTCTCTTGTGAAGAGAGGCTGGGGGTGTTCTCCTTGGAGATAAAAGCACACCAGGGGGACCTTAAATTACCTTCCAGTACCTAAAGTGACCTACAAAAGATCTGGAGAGGGACATTTTACAAGGGCAGGTAGCAATAGGAAAAGGGGGGGAAGGGCTTCAAAGTGAAAGAGGGCAGGTTTATCTCAGATATTAGGTATAAATTATTTACTGTGAGGATGATTACGCATTGGAAGAGTTTGCCCAGAGAAGCTGTGGATGCCCCATCCCCAAAAGTGTCCAAGGCTAGGCTGGATGGAGCTCTGAACAATCCAGTCTATTGAGAGCTATCCCTGTCATTCTGTGATGCTTTGATTCATAGGATCTTTCTGCTTTTTTGGTTTTTCAGAGCAGGGAGGGGTTGGCCAGCTTTCACAGCTGTGCATCCTGAACACACAGAGAGACCTTTCCCTCTCATTTCTGAGTAAGGCTCCTAAACATTTCTCTTGCCTTCTGCTGGGCAGGCTAAACAGCTTCTTACTCAGCATGCCGGCTTTTATAAACCCCAGTCTTGGGTTTTTAAGGGATATTTCCAAATGCAGGTGGTGCTACTCAAGGCAACACAGGCAGCAAAAGGGCTCTGACTGTGTAAGCAGCGTCCACTGATGACTGGGCTGGGCTCTGTGTGCCCAGGGGGGCTGTGGATCCAGCACAGCTATGGCACACCCAGGGCTCCAGCCAGCCATCTGAGCAGTGCAAACTGGCTCTCCCTCTGCCTCTTCTCCCTGCATTGCAGCACTCATCCACTAATTGTGGCCGTGTTCACAGGGGTCCCAGGCTGAGGGAAGAGAGGAGGATCTGACTCCATGTTTCAGGAGGCTTGGTTTATTATTTTATGATATATATTACATTAAAACTATACTAAAAGAATAGAAGAAAGGATTTCATCAGAAGGCTAGCTAAGAATAGAATAGCAAAGAATGATAACAAAGGTTTGTGACTCAGCTCTCTGTCGGACCAGCTGGGCTGTGATTGGCCATTAATTACAAACATCCCCCATGGGCCAATCACAGATGCACCTGTTGCATTGCACAGCAGCAGATAATCAATGTTTACATTTTGTTCCTGAGGCCTCTCAGCTTCTCAGGAGGAAAAATCCTAAGGAAAGGATTTTTCATAAAAGATGTCTGCGACAACTAATCTTAGTTTTTTTCTATGGCTAGAAAAAGTTAATTTGCCTCCTGATGAGGCAATGAGTTAACTGGAATTTTTTTTCTTTTGGGGGGATCTGAATCCAGACATAAAAGTCTTTCTCATGCTCCTATCACCCCCTAAAATCTGTTCCACGTGTCTTCTGAAGCTGTTTGTCTCTGCTTCACTCATCACACCAAAATA
>VZSU01003279.1:119525-153410 GCA_013398715.1 Nesospiza acunhae | reverse complement strand
CAGGAAAAAAGGGGTCTTTGATCTGAGCTAATTATTCATCTTGCCCCACACCTACTACTACTGTTGAAACGAATAACCCATCAGAAGTAGATTGTGCTATATTTCGTGAACATTCACTGCTGGCACTAAGGGACATGCCCATCTGTTATTTGCTCTCAGCTTTGCTTACTGATAAAACAGGAGAGACAGAATGCTGATGGGCTCTTTGAAGCAAAAGGCTTCACTCTTTTACCATTAAAGTCTATAAATTTTTTTTTCAGTAGACAGCATGCAGCCTAGCTCAAATCAGAATTACTTCTACTAAATTAAAACTAAGTACTCTGTAGTTTTTCTTTTTTTTGTATCATGTAACTTTGAGTGATGGAACCTTACAGCAGCGTGACTTTCTTTAAATTGTATTGGACTTTCTCCCAGCACAATCTGCCTTTCTGTTATCTGGATTTCAAACATATGCTCTAGTCTGTTTTTCATCTGTGTCGTTGTAGAAAAATCTGTGAGGGGGTTTGTGCATTCTGGCTCGGGGAGCCAAGGAGGGAATCAAGGGCAGGAGGCAGAGGGCAGATAGGCAATGCCACTGTCTGTAGGATGGAGGCTTTGACAGATACTGTCCTTCCAGGGGTTCTCTCTGCTAATTTTTATGGCCATCCCAGATCCCAGGAACTTCCCAGTACAGAGGACAGACAGCCTGTAACACACCAAGAGGGAGTCACAACCCACTGGTAGCAGACATGGTGTTTGTTATAAATTTTCACCAGACTGAACAAAGACACCAGACACGTGTCAGGAGCTCTTCTGTTTTCTTGTACATCACACTTCAGTCAGTTTTCAACTCCCACCACAAACTTCTCAAAGGTGCTGACTCACAAGCCAAAACACATTTCCAGCGTCTTAACAGGGGTGTATTTCACCTCCAGGAACATGCAGTAGGGGACAGAGCACAGGTTTTGTAGAGGTAAATTGTGTTCCCAGAGTGTGAGTCGCTCCCTCCTTTTTGTCACTCAAAGCAGTCACCACACTCCCAACCCGCTTCCATCAGTGCATCAGCTCAGATTTAATCCCAAAAGTAATAAAAGTTACCCTGGAAGATTTCCAGTTTTCCCAGACACATAACCTGGCAGCAGCTCATCTAATACACGTTACCTGTGTCACCCCTCGTGCCCTATCAGTGGCTCTCTGGCCAGCCCTGGAGTCCTCTTCATTCAGCACAGGAACACTTGGCAGTGACCTCTCTGAGGAACAGAAATACTCAATGTCACTCACATCAGTGACAGGGGACATACAGTTTCTCTTGATACACAACTCAAAGCAGCATTTAAAGCTTTGTGGAGGAAAGTTAATTTTCTGATAATAATTAAACTTTCTGCATGCTGGTACTCTACAGGCAGGAAGTGCAGGAAGAGCCATCCTCTGTGATTCACAGTCAGTGAGTTCTGGGCTTTCAGGATTCAGATGCACCATCCAATAAAGTGCAAGAGTTACACAGCACCTTCTGTGTGCTTCTCACAATATCTGAAAAAAAAAGTCATTGTTCTGGCAAGGTCATTTCTACTGCTTGAACTAATTAAACTGCTTAAGGAGAAAAAAAAATAGCCTGCTAAACAGAAAATTCAGCTCTAGGTTCAAAGTGCCTGAATAGTTCTGAGTAAATATCCTTGTAACTTTGGGACAAATTTGCTAACACAAACATCTCTGCACAACCAGTGTCATTTTGCTCAATGGGATCACCTATAATATAGCCTTGTGGGTATGCTCCCTCCATGTGAGATACCCAAATAACTAGAACAGCAAACTTTTGCTGTCCTTCTTCCCCACATATTGCCACAGCAATCTACAAGAGGAGCAAAACCTGAGGAGGTCTGTTGACTGGTGAATTCTTACTGCTTTGTGAGGCTGGAGGTCTTCATGAACTGAGTCACTGTGCCAGAGACATCATCCCACAATATCCTAGGAAAACACTTCAGGGAAGAACATGAATGCTCCCTGATTACATTATTATTTTATCTTTTCCATACCAACAAGCCTTCAGAGAAAGCTGATGATTCTCTTACTGTCATGACTTAACTCCCTCCAGCAACTAAGTACCACTTAGGGAGCAGATGCTCACTCACTCCTTCCCCACTGTGGGATGGGTAGGGGAATCAGGAAAAGAGAAAAAACCCTCATGGATTAAGCTAAGAGTTTAATAATAGAAAATAAATTAAATAAATAAAATAAAAATAACAAAAACCATTATAGTAATGAGGGAGAAAAAAAGAGAAAGAAATAAAATCCATGACACACAAGTTGCACATGATTAAATTGCTTACCACCCCCTTACCAATAGGCAGCTCATTCCCAAACAGTGATTGCCCTCTTTTTGGGTAACCCTCTCCAGTTTATACGACCACGACATTCTAAGATATGGAATAGCCTTTTGGCCAGTTCAGTTCAGCTGTCCCAGCCACGGTCCCTCCCAGATTCATGTGCACCTTCTCACTGCAGAGCCTGGGACACTGAAAAGTGCTTTATTTAGGGTAAGCCCTACTGAACAACAGCCAAAGCATCAGTGTGTTATCCATATTATTCTCATACTAAATCCAAGCCCCAGCACTGTACCAGCTGCTAAGATAAACATGAACTCTATCCCAGTGTAAGTAACAACTGCTCACTTTGAAACTTTAAAAAGGTTTTTTACACCTTAACAAAAATACAACAAAGGACTACATAAGGGAAAAGCTGCAGCACTGGGAACTGCCCCTTGTGCCCACCACACGGTCAGTTCGTCTTCAAGCTGGATGCTCAGTCTTTTATCCCCCTGGGGTTGCATCCGCCAGCCCTGGCCCCTCCCAAGGTCTGTCAGTCAGCTCTTCTTTGCCATTTATCAGTGGAGATGCTTTCTTGTAACTGGATTGGAGCTCGGGTGCTGCCATGCCTCACCCCCTGAGCACCCCCAAGCTTTTCCATTCCCACCTGCCCCAGGCAAGGGACACCTGTGCAGCTTCTACGTACCTGTCCTGGACAGCCCAGGGTGTCTGATGGCAGCAATACAGGGGGGAAAGGAACTGTGGGGAGAACAGAGGGCATCTAAACTGCAGTAACATAACTATACATCACTAAAGCTTTTCTTAATATTCACACAATAGTTATCTTTTAATTGCAAGAGCCAATAATTTCATTATGTCTCTATAACACCAGCCTGAACCAGGACACTTACCAGCACCAGGGGAGTGTTTTGAGATCCTCAAAGAAAAGCATGGCTGAAGTGCAAGCAGCAAGAGGTTTGGGCCAGCAGAGGAGCTGAGCAAGCACAGCCCAGGCACCTGGAGTCTGCTAAGGATCTTTGCTGTTTTTCATGGAGGGACAGGCCTCACACCTGCAGTAAGCAGCTTCATCTGGTTGATCCCGAAAAAATTAAATCTAAGTTCGAAAGCAGCTAGAGGCAAATGCCATGCCGTGTGCAATCAGCCCCTTATGTGCCTCTGGCTGCAGGACTTGGTCTGCCTGAGCACTCCACTGATGGGTCAGCTGGGCTTATCTGGACTTGGGGGGGTACATTGATGGGTAAAAAGCCAGGGTAACCTCACAGTGCAAAAATCTCAACTGCATTACTGCTTTGCCTGCAGCAATCGTTGTTATCACCTCTGTAAGTATATCTGTTGTTGTTGTAGCTGGACATGATTACATAGCAATTTGTCTACACTTTGGAAAACAATGTGTGGTTTGCAATAGTGTGGCCTCACTCTCACAGAGAGCTCTGACTCTGTTGTTCTTCTCCAAGCAGCATGCTTGTCACAGGTTTGGGTTTTTTTTTTTTCTTCCTCTCGGGCAGAATAAATAAAAGGACACACAACAAAACCTTTCCTCCTCCAGGCAATTAGTGGCCTCCTCTGGGCACTGTGCTTGTGGTGCACAGTTCCTCTCCCTGGAGGCAGAAAGGGCCACCTCTCTCTACCAGTCCCGCAGCATTCCCCAGCCACTAGAACAGCAAAAGGGACTTGGCAGCATCAGGTCATGAACTTTGTGTCCCATGGAAAGGGCAAGCTCCTCTGCCCCTTCCCTTGCCTAAGAAAGTTAACAAAGGGAAACAAGGGAAGTCATGCACGGCAGAAGTAAAAAATGCTGGTAAAAAGTAAGCAGGAATACCTATGTTTGTGCGTTATTTAAAATGGGTTAACAAATGGTTTTCATCTCTGATCATCTAAATGCATCTTGTCTTGAAATACCCCTATATGCTTGTCCGTGTACACAGATGTCTATAACCTGGCAAAATTAGTTATGTTTTCAACCTGTTTTCATGCCAAAATCCAGCTGGGAGAAATACTAGGGACATTATGGGTAGTCTGAACTTTTCATTTCTTCCTTTCAAACAAGGTCTATGGATTATATATCCATTCCCTTCAAGTGTGAACACATTCTGTCATTCATTATTGTATGAACATCCTCAGGGACGACATCCTGCAATTAGAACCCCTTCTGTCACCTTCCTGCCAGGCCTGGAGATAATGCACTCTCCAAACATCACCTCATACATAACTCATTCATTTAATTCCCTGCAGTACACTCACTCCTCACCCTTCTTTGCACTTCCTAAAGCATTTAAATACCATCTTCAAACTATTGCTATGAGACTAGCCCACAAAGCAGCACACAGGAATTAGAACATTTTTTGGAGATGCTGTAGAGACGACTTTTCTCTGACCCATAACAGTGTTTCTGGCAGCTCAGTCCTTTGAGAAAAGGAGGCTCAAGAACAAGCCCTTCCTGAAAGAGAGCTGCAGCTTTTTGCTTTCTCTGCTGCATTTCAGGGCCTTACTGAGCATCCTGGGTCATATGATTTCCTTTTGCTCAAGTGTGTAAACAGCATTTCAGCTCTGTTCTGGTGAGCCTGCACTCAGCATACAAACAGTGCAGGCAGTGAATTCCAAAACAGAAATGCTGGGAGCTACAGAGAATATTCTTAGTGTGACAGGGGTTTTAGGATGAGGGAAGAGACGAGTATCTGACTCCATGTTTCAGAAAGCTTGATTTATTATTTTATGATATATTTTACATTAAAACTATACTAAAAGAATAGAAGAAAGGATTTCATCAGAAGGCTGGGTAATAATAGAATAGCAAAGAATGATAACAAAGGTTTGTGGCTCGGCTCTCTGTCCGAGCCAGCTGGGCTGTGATTGGCCATTAATTACAAACATCCCAATCACAGATGCACCTGTTGCATTGCACAGCAGCAGATAATCAATGTTTACATTTTGTTCCTGAGGCCTCTCAGCTTCTCAGGAGGAAAAACCCTAAGGAAAGGATTTTTCATAAAAGATGTCTGCGGCATTCTTAGTTTTTTGAAGCATCACAATGCTCAAACTTTGAGCACCTACAATGAAACATCTGCTTAGAAAAGAAAGGTTATAATTTATAACAGCAAGAGTCTCTATTGTAAAACAAACAAAACAAAACAAAACCAAAAAAAAAAAAACCAAAAAATAATCAAACACCTGAGGGAGCAAAATATCAACAAAATATCAATTCCTTCTCAAGCAACCCTCTGGAGAAATCAGCTATTTCCTTACAAGAGATGCCACGTAGGAGGGAAGCATTCTCCACTTTTCCTTCTCAAATGAATTTTGTGTTCCATAAAAGCACGAGCATGTGATTGCATTATGCTTCTTACCCTTGCCAGCGCCTAACTCTAGTGAGTCTGCTTCCAAAGCCTGTTGGGTGTTCCTGTTTTCTCTGTTGTTAAATAGACTGTTCTGTGCAGTTTCTGCCCTCTGCACAATAATGAGCAGACTGGTGTGTGTCACTCCAGCACTGTCATTAACAGCAGGCTGGAATGAGGCCATGCTTTGCTGGAGCAAAGCCAGACCAGAGAAGTGTCTTAATAAATGCCAACACTTTTCTGAGAGAATACCCCAAACAAAGCAAGCCAGGAAAATTACAGAAAAATATGTTTTCTTTGAAATGTATGGGATTTTCCAAAGATCAAATATTGGTTTTTATTAATTTTTATTAATTAACTTTTTTTTAAAGAAAAAAAAACAAAATCTTAATTTTGGTGAGAGCGGCCTGGAGAAGTACAGCTGGTTTCTTGTCAGATGAAGCAACCCTCAGGAGCCCAGGGTCTGCTCTGAAAATGTCAGTGCTGATGAAAGCCCAGCCATTATTCTATGATTCACAGCCCAGGAGCAGGTCCCACTTGCTGGCTGCCACATGTAAGAGGCTATACAAGTTTCTAAAAGAGTTTTTTTCCTCCTACTTTCCCTAGTTTTTTGGTTTTGGTTTGGTTTGGTTTGGTTTTTTTTGTCTCAGGTTTATCACACATACTTCCCCCCTGCCATTCCCCCAAAAATAAAATAAAATAAAATAAAATAAAATAAAATAAATATCTTCAAAGCCTCAGGGCTTCTGAATTCCTCAAAACTGCAAAAAGGAATTTCTGTTTTCTGCCCGCTCTGCTCTCCAGTATTGACTTCTCCAGAGAGTTCATAGTAGGTATGAAATGATGCAGGTCTGCACAACACAACACCCAGGGTTACCACGCAGTTTAAAATGAAATTTCTTTGGTGTCCCTACAAGCAGAAGAAAACCCCAATAGAAATTGAGCAATATTGCCTGCTCTTGGGTATTTCTCTCATTTGTTTCTCTTTTGGTGGAATACGCTATACCTTAAATATTTCACTGGAGTCATCAGCAGCACTGTACTGCCTCATATGAAGTGAATTAGGCTCCTTGGAGAGTTAGTTTGGATTTAATGCTGCATTTAGGGGTCTAGCTAGTGTGGTTCTCTGAATAACCTGAGTGTCATCAAAACTCGCTCTGTGTGAAATGATATGAAGATCCAAACCAGATGAATCAGTGCTACATCTGCAAAATTAGTGTAGTGTTGAATTCTGGTCCTCAAAGAGTGCAATGCAGAGCAACCGCAGGGATGACTTATGAGGCAATTTTTCTGTATTAATTTAGATGACATGCTCTGCCCTGCAAACACAGCTCAGGCATTCTGCTTCCATGTCACAAGCACAATCTGCTGAGTCAGCTCTTAGCGGCTCTTGATTTCAATGCCATAAATTTAAGCAGCTGGTGATAAAATACATACTTGTTCTTGTTCTTGTTCTTGCTGACTAGAGCCAGAAGTTAGTTTTACATTTCTCTAAGCCTGGAGCTGGGTTTGGTGTTACAGTGGTGCCTGGGGGTAAAAATAATTGTTCCTGTCAAAAAATTTTCCATAAAAACTATTCATCTTTTATATTTATAAATTTACAAGTTTCTGTGTTAAAAAAAAAAAAAATAAAAAGGTTTTAGACAAACTGAAAATTCAAGAATTGTGAAAATCTGCTTTATAATTGGGGTGAGTGGGCTGTACTGACAGGCCTATTTACAAAGAAAACTATGGTCTCTTTCTGTTTTAAACCCCAACACTTTTGCCTTAAGCATTCCTTCAGCAATAACACCTATTTAATACAATCACAGAATCACTTTGGTTGAAAAAGTCGTCTAAAACTACGAGTCCAGCTGCCCACCTAGTACTGCCATTACAAAACCTTGTCCTTAAGCACCACATCTACTCATCTTTTAAATATCTCTAAGGATGGTGACTTAAGGACTTTCCTGGGCAGTCTATTCCAGTGCTTGGCAACCCTTTCCATGAAGAACTTTTTTCCTAATATCCAATTTAAACCTGCCCCAGTGCAACTTGAAGTCATTTCATCTTGTCCTATTTGCTGTTACTCAGGAGAAGGGACTTGTGTCACTTATACACATCAAATTCTAAAAGTAAAATTTTATTTTGCTGTTATTCTCAGTCTAATAGGAGGTTTGGTTGCTCTTTCTGCCATTTTAATGCTTTTATTTGCTGGCACCTTGCGTGCTGCCATGCCATGGCATGAGAGAAGTTTGCTTTCTTTTTGAGAAACCACGAACACTGACTACAGATTCACAGATCTTTAGTGGTAATAATGCCCAATATCCCCTGTTCCCTCTGTCCTACTCACACTCTTAGTATCAGCCTGTAAGTCAGACTGGAGTCCATCCAGTCCATCCATCCCAAATAATCAGTTGAGATCCCTTCCAACGCAATTTTTCTCATTTGATTCTTGTATGCAAACATAAAAGTCCTACAAAGAAATGAAGCAACATACAAAACAACAGGTAGTGGTATAAAGAAAGGGACGAAACCAGGACAGTTTTAATCCTGAGATTAATTCCTCTACCATTTGAGATGGTTAAGTGCTTCACAAACATCACTAGGAAAATGTCCAGCTTCTAAGGCTCATTTATAAAATGCACTAACATTGAGAGAAGTGTTCCAGGATGACATTCTTCCTCTCCTCACAAAATGGGCTCAGATTTTTGATGATATTTCACAGAGGGCCAGCCAGCCCTAGAAGAGCTGATTAATTGCACTCCCTGTTCAATGGGGGTAGGTGAAAAGTTGGAATGCAGGCATCTGGCCTAGCAATACCAATTAGGATTGTAAAATGACCAATGAGATGAGTAATGGCTTAAAATTTCACCTTTCCCAGAAATGAAAAGTGGAGGGAGTTAGTTGCATTTATGTGCTAATTCCTCCTATATAGAGAGCAGGTGGCTTTTAGAACTTGTTCCATTGATTTTCTCAATTTTTTCCAAGTTTTATTTATTGACATTCCAGCAAGAGAATTCTTCATTCATAGCAGCCACATAACTTATCTTCGCAGAGTTTTACATTTCTTTCTTCCCTCTCCTTTGTCCTGATCTCTTTTTTTATAACTCAGAAGCCAATTTTGCAAAGTTTAACTGTAACAGCAGTGCAATGTTGTTCTTTTGCCTAACCTGGTTTGTCACTCATACTAAACAAAGGTAAATGATGGCTCTGTAGAGCAAGTTGAACATTTTGCCTTCTTCTAGACCCTTGTTCTGTCCAGTATCCTGTGTCTAAGTCACACCTGAAAAAGCACTTAAGCACATGCCTGTTTACAGGAGGCAGAGGTGGTTTGCAAACTAGGAATGCACTACTCAGCTGGGGACTTCATTGGCAAATTGCACATTTATCAGTAAATCTTAAAATACTTTAAGTATTTTAAGAGGAGCTGTCTGAATAGCACACATGTGGTGCAGAAATTGCCATAGCACCGGAAAGAGAAGATACAGCAGGGTGATGATAATCACTATTACTGGTATTTTTATCAATGGATAAATGATGAGTAAGTAGTAATAATGTATCCTAGGGTTTTGATTTTAAAGGTTTGGGGGTTTTTTCTGGGATTAAGTGTTTCACAAAAGTTTGCATTATATTTTAATATATATAAGGCAATATTTTAAGAAGGAAGGGAGGCTTAATGTTTCACAGAGCTCTGAACATCAGGATATTTCAGCACGTCAGGCCCACACAAGCATAAATTTGCAGAGTGTTCCAAGGTGGCACTGCTGGATACTGTGCCACAGGTGTCCTGTTCCCTGCTGAATCCATGAGCAATCCTTGCAGCAGTACTGGCCGTGCTCAGTGTGCCACTGAGAGCTTTTCCGAGTGGAATTCGAGTGTTGGAAAAGAAAATATTTTACATCCTGCTTTAGACTTTTCATCCATCGACAGTTATCGTGGTGAATAAATAACTTCCAAAGAATTTAGCATCTCCCTGAAAAAGGAGGTTTCTGTTTCCTGTTTTACAAGCTTTGAAATAAACAACTTTGTTTCCCTCTGTCGAGGAGACAGCTTGCAAGGCTGTAATATCTACTGCATTTAGGAATAGGACAACTCTATTAATTCAACCTTATTGCACAGGCAGGACGCTTGCACCCATGGAAATGCGTAATGACTGAGGCACAGACTCAGACTGGCAGGGAATCTGAATCCTTTGTTCAAAGAAAAAAGTTGGTTTTATACACCTCTTGAAGACACAGTATTTCCTTATGTTGTCAGGCTGCCGTGTGCTTCCCTGTGCTGCCATGGGCTTCTGCAGGTGAGTCCCACAGCTGTAACTCAGTTCTACCCTGTCTATTCCCACAGGAGGGCTGGGATTGACCATAGGGAGTCACCTCCTGAGTCACTAAGAAACTTCTGAGGTTCTACATAGTGGGTCGGGTATTCCAGTTCCACCAGTCTTCTTCTGCTGCAGTTGAAACCATAAATGTGATCGGTTGTTAAGCCACAGTGAAACAGTGGGTGGAGGGGACCAGTTGCCTTTAGCAGGTGATTCAGAGTCTGCAGATCTCTGGACAAGCGGTCTACCTCTCAGTTTGGAAGAGGTTTTAATATTTTCAATTTATCATTCTGAATTCAGTTGAAAGACAGATAGTCTGTTTAATGACTTGAATTTATAGCCTTCTGTTAATAGCTTCATCTGACTATGGGGTGCAAATAACAATGGTAAAGATAGACATACCTTTTCCAGAAGGTATTTCGTTATAGCAAAATACCTTCTGAAAGATCAAATAACAATGGTAAAGATAGACATACCTTTTCCAGAAGGTATTTTGTTATAGCAAAATACCTTCTGAAAGACTGAGTTCAGTATATGCTACTACAGCTATAAATAAAAGGAACTAGTCTATGGCATCTTTACAGAGGAAAAATACCACAGCAGAGCTTCTTCTTATGGCCTTTCTCACTGTTCTTTTTGTGATTGTCCAATGACTTCATGCATTTCAGAGAAGAAGTGCAGCAATGCCTACTTTCCACGTCAGCACTGAAAAAAAAATGTTTCAAATTCACCATGAGTGTAGTGTCTTGCCTGTACAATTTTTTTCTTGTGGTACTGTTGGCCACAGAAGGCACTGTCCTGATCCATGCATTGCTAATGGGAAAAAAATGGGGAGTATTTGCCTCATATGAGAGGAAGATGTAAACCCTCAGGTGCGATAAGATCCTGTTTCTATCCCACACCTCCAGGAGCTATTTATGTTTTCACAGGTGGAAGGAAGACCAAAAACCACTGGCAGATTCACTGGGGAAAGGGGATTTCTCACAGTCCTTCCCTCCCTATTCCCCTCCACTTGTGGGCATTGCCTAACAGACCTGAAAAAATCCTAGAATAGTTTCATTTGGAAGGGAACTTTAAAGATCATCTAGTCCAACTCCTCTACAATGAACAGGGACACCTTTGATTACATCAGATTGCAAAGAGCCCCATCCATCAGGCCTTGAATGTTTCCAGGGTCAGGGCATCTTCCACCTCTCTGGAAACTTGTTTTACCACTCTTAATGTAAAAATTTTCTTCCTTATATCTAATCTAAACAGAACATGTTTTAACTTAAAACCATTACTCCTCGTCCTGTTGCTATAGGCCTTACTAAAATGTATCATGATGTAAATCACATTGTTTTGAAAAATAAAAATTTCCTGTGACCATTCAACTAAGTAGTGACCATAAGTAATGTCCTTATTTGTGAATAGAACTAATCAAACCTTCTTGAGAGCAGTAGTTCTCCTCATTCTGGAGAAAGTCTTCAAAGTCTGTCCCATCTTTCTTGCAAGCTCCTTGTAAATACTGAAATGCCACAATCAGGTTTCTCAAGAGCTTTCTCTTGTGCTGAACAATCTGATTTGGTTTGTCCTCACAGCAGAGATGCTCCATCCCTCTGACTATTCTTTTGCAGAGAAGAACAAAGAAACCTCCTCCATAACAGTGAGTTACTGCAGTTGATATTTATCCAGGGTCTGGACCTCACACCTGTCTCCTTTTTCCGCACCCTTGGTCTTCTTTTGGATACAGAGCCTTTCCCTTGTGCAACACTTTCTGACTTGCAGACGGAACTTTGACTGCAGCTGAACTGAGAAAAGTCTCTGTTGCCCATCGAGCTGTTCTTCCCATAGGAATACTGCAGTCCAGACCCCAATTAGAGACCCAAATACACCATCAGGAGTTGAGGAACCAAGAGGGTTCAATTCCAAAGCATCACACAGGCACCTCTGCTTCACAGATAGCACAGATAGGTACGTGTGGGAGAGTGCATGCATCCCCCGACTGCTGAGTTACACTTTTTCCATAACTTCAGCCTGAGACAAATGAAATTGCCCCTCAAAAAATGATGAAAGTTAAAATAATGGTCTAAGTGGATCAAAACAGGATTAACTGAAATAGATAGGGGAGTTTATCAGACCTGATGTAGTAAAACACTAATAAGACCACTTCCAATTCATACATATAAGATTAAATTTTCAGCACAGATTAATCATATTGCTAGGGATTAATGGGAATTTTGAGTAACAGGTTAGGGCTGCAAAGCATTCTTTTTCTAAGAAATAGTAGGTTTTCCTCTTACTGCTAGCAAGTTCTTAATGCTGCCCTTTTTTTTGATCAGAACACTAGATGCTCTCTGAAGTGTTTATTTGTTTCAGGAAATAAACCATCAGTTCATTGCCTGCAGCATTTTGGACTGAATGGGACCAGAGAGAAAGAGTATGGGAGCAGAAATCCCTTTCTAACCATGACTGTTAAGGCATTCCTCTTGGACCTCTTTCTGCTCCCTCTGCCTGCATTTACCACATAAGGGTTTGGATGAGGTGAAGCATTTATCACATAAGGGTTTGGGTGAAGTGAAGCAGCCTCAGGGGAAGGGATGGAGAGACCCCAGCAGCCCTGCAGGGGTGGGAAGGTCTGAACTGAGGGTCCCCATCACTGGCACTGACCACTGCATCTTCTCCTCCAAAGTTTGTGTTTGAGTTTACTGGAAAAAAAAAAAAAAAAAAAGAAAAGGAAAAGAAAAGAAACAGAAAAAAATTTAAAACGTCTTTTCCTTTAACTCCATAGCTATAAAACCAGCAAAAGGTAGATCACTCCATCTGCCCCAGTGACAGACACCAACATGCTGTTTGGAGAGGGACTGAAGCACCCTTTCTTCTGCATTCTCCCCAAATGTTTTCTTCCCTCTGCACGTTATCCTGGCTTCTTACTCAGGCATTGCACTGCTAACTGGATGGATAGTCTTGGGTTGGGTTTATCAGTACTGCTTCAAAGAGTAGGATTTATTTCTTCTAAATTCTCAGTTGCCTTGGCATCTGATGTGTGACTCAGGCTCTTCCATAGTCTAAGAGTGTTCTTCGTGGTCAGTGGGGAAAAACCAGAGTGTTCCAGAGAGGGTGAAGAGAAAACCCACCATTCTCAAAATGCTGTGAGCTGAGATGTGTCAAAGGGCGTGAAAAGCAGCCAAGCCCAACAGTGCTGGAGAGACAAGAAAGTACAACTCCACCACAGGCAGAAGGCAGACAGAAAAATTCATCCTTCACACACCAGAATAGCTCACATTGCCTCCTAGGAGGACCAGTTTGTCTCCAGTGACTACTGAGACCTTCAGTCTTGCACTAAGAACTGAGTTTTCAGGTGGTTGGAGGCAAGTGCAATGAATACATCTTCAAAGATCCAGCATCCACAGCTCTGAAGTTAGCTCTTAATCTACTCTTTTTTTTTTTTTTCTGGAAAGCTGTTCATGCAGATGGAGTATAACTTTTTTGCTGCAGCTTGATCTACTTAAGGGAGGGGGAAAAAAAGGAGCAAAGAAAAGTATTCTCCTGGCCATTTACATATATATGTGTAAATAAATGTATCCAAAAGGAGACAGTCCTTGCAGACCTTTGCCTTTCTTTGTGTGACTCCTAAAATACAAAGAAAACAGAAGGAATTGCCAAGATAAATCTTGTCCTATAGGACATGAGGAGAAAAAAAAAGACTATAAAGTTATTACAACTATAACTTTTTATTGACTAAAAAGAAAATGATAAGGTTTAGAGATGAAAAAATCCATGTTTTGACTATGTAAAAATTTGGTAATGTGGGGAGGTACTTTGTGTACCATTACACAAAGGCTACAGAGTTTGTTGTAACTCAGACTGAAGCTGGTGCATAATCTTTGATGTGATGCCTATTATTTTGATGCAGAGACATTCAGTAGGGAATTTAGTGTGCTCTGGGATTACAGTTACCAGAGTACTTTTGGCACCACAGTGAAGAGAGCTGAGTATTCATATTCCAATCTATAACATTCAGAACAATGTTGCTCTGATTTTTTAAGATTTTCTAAGCCTTCTGATGTTGACATTCTTGTAACAAACTTTCTCACACACTTTCTGTAAATAACTCATTGTTTTGCATTCTTTTATAGAAGAAGAGAAAGTTGATAGACTGTTGGTTTGACCAGTGTCATTGGAGAGGTGGCACTGTCACCCTCCAATCCACTGTCACCCTTGGAAAACTATAAATGTTGGAGTCAGAAAATAAACTTCCCCTTTTTCTTCACCTTTAGAACAGCGGTGTGTGCACTCGTGTTGTTTCGTGTCCTCTAGCAACAGAACAAGAAAAAGAAAAACCTGAGATAAAATTGTAACACAGCACAATAACAGGTCTTTCCTAATGATTTTTGTAAAGTGATATTTAACAGAGTTGCTTCTGCTTTTTAGTTGCAGAACCAGCCATAGATCATCAAGAAAATGCAATTCCTACATACTTGCACTTATAAAAGTATTCTGCTGAGGTACTCATAGATTTATAGACTGATTTGGGTTGGAAGGGACCTCAAAGATCATCTATTTTCAACCCCTCTGCCACAGGCAAGGATGCATCCCCCTAGAAGGGTGCCCAGAACCCTATCCAACCTAGCCTTGAACACTTTCAGAAAGGGGGTTTAGAAAGTGTGTTGCTGATGTGGCAGCATGGGGTAGTTCACATAGTGAGAATTACCATGCAAGGAAATACTGTGCCTTGAAAAAGTGTATAACACCAGCTCATTTCTTTGAAGAAATGATTCAGATTCCCTGCTGGTCTGGGTCCTTGCCTCAATCCTTCCCAATGGGGCATCCCCAGCTTCTCTGGGCAACCTGTGCCAGGGCCTCACCACCCTCACAGGGAAGAATTTCTAACTAATATCTATTGTAAACCTACCCTCTTGCAGCTGTAATCCATTCCCCTTTGTCCTATCAATAGTCTGTTTGTAAGGAAATCCTGTAGTTGCTTACAAGAGCAAACACTGAGTACTAAGGACAGCAGAATGACACTGAAGGTTTTGGCAGAAAAACAAAAAAACCTGCAGACTGAAATGCAGGACTCTGAGGATTGCCAATTATTAGAAGTAAACTTAATGGCAATCAGAAAGAAATTATGAAAGATAAGATTTTTTGGACTCAAACTTATGAACAAAAAATAGTTGTCTTAAAAAAAATGCATATTGAAAATGTCACATAATAGATAGGAAAACCAACTGGAGTCATAATCAATTTTTCTGAAAACAGAAGCATAAATAAAAAAGCAGCAGTATCATGATACTCATCCAACCTGTATTTTGGTAATGAAGAATAAAAGATTTCTGCAAAACAGGCTGTTAATGTAAAATCCACAAATCTGCCTAGACTTCAGATAGCTGCTTCTGGAGTGAGAGCTCCTGGTCTGCTCCTAGCATTGCCAAGAATGCAATAATAAGAGCTGTGTAAAAAATAAAAGCAAAGTGCTTTATTTTTTTTAATCAACAAAACCTTTTAGGAATGGACTTGAACTGCAAGCAAAAATTTCAAAGTGCTTTTGGAACCTCATGAGCAATATGAACAGAGTTAAGAGGAAAAAAAATATTACCTTTCCAAAAAGAGCCTACAACTTCTAAATTATGGCTCTTTAAATTCCTCTTAAATTTGAATACTCAGTTACTCAGTTTAAAATACATCAAATTAGATGTATTTCCAAAAAAACCACAAAATCTGTTGCTGTCTTTTAATTTATTATTTTATTAGCTCAAAAGTGTAATTGTAACTGAAGCTCTTTATGCATGCTCCTCCTGTTACCCTTTGAACATAAGCATTTGGAATTGAATCATAAAATAGTTTGGGTTGGCAAAGACCTTAAGGATCACCTTATTTCAACCCCCTTGCCATAAGCAGGGTCACCTTTCATCAGATCAGGTTGCTCAAAGCCCCATCAAACCTGGCCTTGAACGTTTCCAGGTATGGGACATCCACAACATCAATAGGTGCCTTAGGAGAAAAGAGACAATATTATGTGCCTGTCTCAATCAATCAATCAATCAATCAATCAATCACAATTTTTTTATGGATATAATTCCTCAATTGTAGACTAAAGATTTCAAAGCAATATTCCTCACATACTGTTGAATATGAGTTGACTGTCAAGAAACCACAGTTTGTTAATTTGTACAATGCCACCCACACTCCAAAGCATTTGTTGCCTGAATGTAAAATGGGGAAAAACATGGAAGGCAAATCGGATATTTTTAAATGTTTATATGAACATTCATTCTCTGTTCATACAAACAAATGCCACAACATCTTGGGCCTCTTTTCAGCTCAGTCCTGGTCTTGTCCCAGGCAGTTCTTACCTGCCCCCAGGTTTCATACACCAGCCACTGGTTTCTTCTGGAAAAACACGTGGGTCTGTACCTCTGGCATCCCTCTTTAAGGGGAATTTAAGTCTGTAGTTTCCTCTTCAAGACACCAGGACTTGAAATTCATAGGGAGAAAACTCGGCCTATTCTCTCCTAGAGGTGATGACTGTTGGTGGCCTGTCCTGATCCCCTCAATTCAGCCTTGTCTCCCTGCTGTTACCTTTCTCCTTTTCTCTAGCCTCCTAAAACAATCCAGCTTTCCCAACTGCCCTCATGAGCTGAGTCTTCTTTTTTTATTTTGTATTTCTTGATGTGTGTTTAGCTCTCCAGGGAGCTGAATTACTTATCCCCCACGGAGACAGCAGCACAATACTGACAGCACCTCTGTGTTCACTTTGGAGCTCAATTCCTTTTATACAGTCTATTGGAGCTTGATATAAAAGACTTCCTGGTCTTAGAGCTTCCAGTAACTTACATTTGTCACAAACATGGGCTTCTGGGTAGATTCTCAAAAGCCACCCATTTTTACCCAGACTTTGTTCTCACTATACTCCACAGACCCACTGGGTATGGGGCCGCCTCTCCATGGGGGCCGATGACTTTCCCAGGTACATTGCACCTTTTCCGCCACCCAGACAGGAAAAACCACTCCAGCCAAACTTCTTCACAGCGGCAGCACCTGAAAGATTGATGCTGAAAGTGCCTGGGAGAAGAGACAGTAATATCAGAGTCACAAAATTTTGGCAGCACAACTCCCCTCCTGAAGCACTCGCTCGTCCCCAGAGTTTCAGGATTAGTACACAGAACATTGCTCTTATATGTTCTCCCACTGCAATGCTTTATTTCTTCTCTCATGCACACGTATTTGTCTGCTTTTATTTGAGAACAAAATGCTTTATATAACTGTGGAGAAATTGTTGGGTTTTTTTGTTTCTTAAATATTTGTAGTAGTACTTCTGAAGCATACCATCACCTGACAAAAAAGGGGAATTTAATGCAAACCCATATTTCCATCTCTCTCCCAATACTGCTGCTTCCTCTACAGAAATTGTTTTACTGACTCTTATTTTTTTTTTATTAATTTGGTATTCATGAAAGAGCACAGATTGATAGACTAGAAAGTGATGGCCAGATTTCTGCACAGAACTCAGATAAGCAAAACTATCTCAGTTTTAAAAAGGGTTCTGGTGGGATTTTAGTTCTAATCCACAGGGAAACGTTTCAGCCCTGTGCCCAACATGATGCAAGGCAGTGTCCCCACTTCTTCCCAGGTTCATTTTAAAGGCTTATTGCCTGTTTGGAGTGCTGTAAGATAGCAGGCTCCCTACCTGGTGACTTTGGGAGGCAGCTTAATGAGATACAGTGGCCAATAATGTGGTCAAGCAGTGATTTAAATAGCTGATCTAACATTAAAAAGATGTTTTATTGCCTGAGAGATTGAATCTTCTCTTTCATCAGTTTAGTTAGAAAGAAAGAAAATTGTTTTATTTTAAGAGCAACATTGAAATATATGGATTGGATGAAACACAAAATAAAAAACTTTTTAATTTTGAAAGTGCCAGTGAAGAATATCCAGTCTTCCAGTAGTGGTTACACCCTCTGAAGAACTTCAAAGTTTGCAGCAGCCTTTCTACCTACCCAAGGGCTATGTTCACATGATCTGGTATGCACAGTCACTTTGGTATGAGTAAACACAGGTGCAGATTTGCATCAATCAAAAAAAAAATCTGTTTAACGTTTTTCCAACAGCTCCTTTTTATTAATTTTCCTTTTTTATCTAACTTTGTTCCAAGATCAAAATAACAAGCCTTCATCCCATGAATGCACAGTTGCAGTGTTTGGCAAAATAGGGACAGGTATGACACCTTACCAAAAGGAACTTCCATTCTTGAGGAAAAGAGGGTCCATGTTCTTTTGTCTCATTGATATTGGAGAAAAACAGAGTGTGAAGTACTATAGGTTTGCTACAAAGAGCTTGAAAGAACCTCTTGGTTATCATTCACTGCTTTATAGATCCTTGTTAAAATGTTAATTTCAATTATCTAAATGTTTTTCTGGCTTGTGTGTCATTTGCAGTAAAATTACCAGGGCCAGATTTACTGGTGTACACCATTTGCTGTGTGCAATTCCAGCCTCAGCTTTAGGGCTGCTTTGTGTTGCTGGAGTGGTGCACTGAGCTTTTTAATGATTCTGGCTTATTGCATATTCCCCACACATTCCATATCAATTTATTATTCCATGGTAGATAGCTGTGTACTTGCTGCAATTTGCTTTAGAAACGGTATTAAAAAAGAAGTTGGCGTGCATTAAATAATGCTTCATTGATTGTCTTAAACTTGCAACACAGGAGTGCAGCTCTGCATCACTAGCCCTAAAGAATACACACATGCGTGTATATGATAATACAGAAAATCATGTGTAGTATGAAAGAGAAAGCCAAATGAAAGCCATACGAGCCAAACATAAATGCATCTCAACTAACATCTTGAAAAATTGTGAGAAATGAGTGAAAAATTGGGAGAAAACCCAACACAATGTGCTGCACCACTCTGTAGTTTGTATGCAGGCATATTCATAACATGAATGAGCTGCAATTTCTCCACGAGAGCAGCTTCCAGATGAGTTCTATTCTTATGACAGATGCACAAACCCTTCACCAGCAAGGCAGGACTGGGAGACAGTCAAAGACTGCTGCTCCTTGCTCCCTCTGCCCAGATAAATTGTTGGGTTTCGGGTCCAAACTCAGTGTTCAAGACCAGAGCCTTGGCGCAGACATCCATTGTCAAGAGCCAAACAGCAACCAAACCCAAATTTGTATGACCAGGCAGTTTCTGATACTTGAGTAAGCAGTTTTTTCTGAGGTAGGAAGAACATGAGTGTTTGGGTGACCACCTAAACGTTTGACTAACATATAATGATTTCATTTCTAAAAGCTGCACTCTTAGTGAGTGCAGAGATGAGCTATTTTATTACCCACATGGGTCTGCTTTAGCTAAAGGCTTTATGTTTTCATTTCAGAAAGGTTTTTGAACAATTTTTATTTAAAATATGGGTAAAGAAGTAAAAATGGGGGGGATGGATTCAACACAAGAGAGAGTTATTACCATGAGCTACAACCTGAAGCATTTTAGCAGACATATGCCCCTAAATAAATGTGACAGTGGTGCAGCACTGTATGCTGCCTTCTAACCAGCCTGCTTTTCATCATCCAGAGGCTTCTGTATGATCCAAAGCAGTGCTGCATGAGACCTGCAGTCAAATGCAGTGCTGTCAGAAAGGCAGGATCAATCATCTCTGCCAGCCTGACCGTACAGGGTCTGATTTATTCTGCCTCTGACTCCTATATTTATTACAAAATCAAAGGTAGGGCTTAGCATTGGTACAAAGCACTGGAGTTTTGTTCAATAGTGAGCTGTTGCATGTGGAACAAGAATCAAATTCCCTGATGTTTAATGATTCATTTAAAATATATCTGGTACACGAATTAGCAAATAGAGGTGGGAAATACTAAGAGCAGCCAAAAGTAATTTATGAATATTGAATTGCACTGTGCAGTACATGTAGAGAAAATACAGTGAGAATTCCCTTAAAAGCTTCTTTGTCTGCTCCAGCTTTCAAGCAGAACACCTGAGGGAGCTGTCCTGAATATAATGCTTAAAAACAAAGGAAAGAAATAAGAAAAAGAAAAGGAAAAAAACATAGAAGAAAAAAGAAAAAAAAAGAAAAAAAAAGGAGAAAAAAAGAAAACAAAACAAAACAAAACAAAACAAAACAAAAAATCCGAACTCAGGAAACCTCAAACGTCCCTCTAGAACAGTAGAACAGATATTTTGTAATGAAGCTATTGGTAATTGAAAATATGCAAGTAATTAAGTATACATAGAAGGCTAATCATAAAATTCACTGCTGTGCATGTAGCCTTTCAGCTTGTCCAAATCTCTCACTGTCCCCACAGAGTTTTCATGACCTTGAGTGGGTTTTGCCACATGCCCAAATTTTCTGATGCCAAGTTGGCCAAGTCAGGACCTCTAATCAGATGCTGGAGTGCAAGTGCTAGGATTCTACTGAAACACCACACCCTTGATACCTGGGAGGAGCTGAGTATTTGCTGTGATAAACTTTAAGGTCCTCTGAATGCAATCTGCAAACAAAACTATATGAGCCTGTTAGGAGGGAGCAGCTTGGAACCCCTTTAGGGCTTTATGTGACCCTAATTTATGACTGTGTCACTTTTCAAAAGTACTGTAACAGCCTGAAAAACCAGTTTTCTATGACAGGAAAGTTTTCAGGTGGGGAAAAATAGGAGGTTTAAAAAAATCACAAGTAAATGGGCAAGAATAGCACCCAGTTTAAAATTAAATACAGGCGTTTCAAAGAGCTGGCTTGCAGAAGAGACACTGAACAGAAATGCTCTCAGTGAAAATGTATTTGTAGCCTTCAGTCAGGGTGAATGCAGAAGAAAGCACTGGGGAAATCATCTGCCTAGGAGGTCACGTTTATACCTCTCAGATTTTCCTCATTTTATCCCAGAAATTTTGCCAAACGTGGAAGAATGCACACTTCCATAGAATCTAAAACATCTCAGGCTTTGCACTCATGGTGTGCTGGGCTGTGTCATAAGCCCTTCTGAAAGCCTGCATCCAGTTTAAGCCCCAGATTCTGCCTTGATGCTTTTAAACAGCTTGATGGCATGAAAGCTCCAGTTCCCAAGAAGAGTTATTCGTCTGCACCAGTCTGACTGCCTTGCTATGCATATTTATTGATGGGCATCGTTAGAAATCAGCTGGAAGTCATAATTAAGACAAGCCAGCATCGCTAGCAGCAAATTAAAGATGTGCTTTAGATCCAATTACTCTGTAATGACTGAGTGGCAAAGAGATATTGGCATCAAACAGCTTTCTTCAGGCAGAGCCAAAGGTGCAGGGTAAAATTAGAAGATCCCATAACATTTAACTTCTCATAACTAACAGGGAGGGGGGAAAATAAAAATCACATTCACACACATACACACACAAAACCACATTTAAAAACCAGCGCTAAAATTCCTGCCTAACAGTTTTATAAAACACTTTAAGTACAAATGAGAGAGGTGATTGCAAAAGCCAGCTTCTTTTTAAAACCCAGGGTTCCAATTTCCCTTGGACAGAACAAGCTCTGGGCTCAGCAAAGGACCTGTCTAGAGCTAAGGTCACCTGCTCACATCCAGGTCTAGGGGCAGAGGGGCACCACAAAGGAAGGGATGGCATTTCCCTTTCAAAGGAGATGTAGGCAAATTCCTGGATCTGAAAAAGGCCTGTAGAAAAGCTTAGCAGTGGGAACATTTTGTAGCCTGGGTTGGGAGCAGAGAATGAGCTAGAGGAGCATAAAACTGACTGTAGCCACAGCATTTTTAGAACTATGTTGGATCATCCCAAATAGCATATTTAGATAATATCAAAGCTTTGGTATACATCACAACACCGTAGACATTCCTGTTATAGGGAATATGAAGAGGATCCAAACTCTCCTGATAAAGTTAATCCTTTGTTGGAAGAGGTATTTTATCCACTTGGTTCTCTGCACTTCAAGGAAAAATTATTTCAAACGTTTCTTTGAATAAAAAAAAGAAATAGGAAAGCGAATGTAAACAGAAAAGGTGTCCATTGTTACATGTCCCCCAAGAGTTCCTTGGCAAAAATACCATAGAAAACAAATTAAACATGGACTAACGCGCAGAAGAAAGTTCTACAGGCTTCTGAAGGCAACAAAAACATTCCATGAGTTTGCCAAGTCTCAACAAATCCCCAGAGGTGTTTAAGGTGTGGAGGCTTTCCTCAGTTACTGCAGACACCACCAGAGAGGAATGGTTCAAAGAACGCAGTGGGAGGTTCAAGGGGCAAAAGAAAAATCACGAGTGATGTCTTCTACAGAAAAGGCACGGGGATGTCTCAGTCTGCCATCTCCCTCTGACAGTACCAGCCTTCCCTGAGACTTAGCCTGCCAGGCTAAAGGGACACCACAGCCCCTTAGGCAGGACACAAACTGGCACAGGCACAAGTATTCATTTTTAGGATGCTTGTCCAGCAGAAGAGTCTCCAGCCTTAGGCAGCTGCCCAATAACCATTAGGGGTCATCACACATTGTCCTGCACTGCCCCCTGACCGCTCCTGCCTGGGTTCAAATGCCACACTTCATACTTTGCATACTTGGCAGACATAAATACAGTTTTTGTATTGGATTTCAGCAGATTCATTACCTGCTCCATGCTCTGCTCTCCAAGCTATCTGTGGTCTGCTGGTCATTAAACACAATATTTGATAGGCACAATGAAAACAAATGAAATATCTAATTCCTCCTAAGAAAGATCAACACCCATTTCTTGAAGACTTGTGCTAATTACAATGTGTTTGGGTCCTGATACATGGCTAATTTTTAAGTCAGAAATTCTGGTGGTACTGAACATAATGGGAAATACTCTTTATCTTGTTACATCAACACAATTTTGCACCCTGTGGAAATAGGTAACTACTACTTTCTTCTGTAGAAAAATATTTGAAAACGATTCTTAAATTGAAGCCTGATTTTCCTGTGAAAATCAAAAAAGCAGTAGCATACACATTCAGGCAAAGAGTTATATTTATATACATACAGTGAAAGGCGCGTGAACCTTTGGCCAGCAAAGATATTTGGTTTGTTTTTTTTTTTCCATTCAGATTGAAAAATACAGAAGATGTAGTGTGGTCAAAAGAAGCCTCTGTTTCAATTTGAATTGAAAATACATCATTCTTATGGGGGAATCATGATGCTCCAGATTAGGAGATGCAAAGGCGTGTCAGCCCCTTCAGAGCTTCAGGTGCTGAACAGTTTCTCTATTCTATACTAAACCTGACCAGTATTTGCTGCTCACATAAGATACACATTTCTCTTGCCTTCAGTGAAATTTTTACCTATACCCCAGAAAAGTGACAAATTCAAAGAAGGAAAATATCAGCAACAACCACCTAAACAAAAAGGAAGATATCTTTTGGCACGTCCAGTTGATGTACAAGTGCAAAAGGCAAGAAAAATAAAAACTACTGAATATCTCAACAGAAATGGTCTCATTGGCTGACCACCTCAGGCCCTGCTAAGAAAAAGTATATATAAAGTTTATCCTTTATTCTAGAAGAATTTCCTCTATGACTCTGAAAATAAATGCTTAACAATCTTATAAGAGAACTTGATGCTTTAAGAAAACATGTTTTTCCTCAATTTCTGAAGATATGCCTCACTTTCAAGTGTAATAAAAATACTTAACACTGATTTTCATCATACAGAGGAAACCCAATTACATTATTTTGTATTGCTTTTGCATGTGCTAAAGAAACTAAACCTGAAATTAAAATCCCTATGCACCTTCAAAAACCCCAGATTTTTATTTTCCATGTAATATTTTTTTCCTTTCTAAAGTATACAACTTCACAATCAACAAGTCCTAGGATTTCCCTTGGGATAAATTAACCCTTTACATGAACCAAAGCTAGTAAAGACATGTTCACTGAATCAGGCTTCAGAAACATTTCTAAACCTTAAAGACCACAATGGGAAAATAAAGCAACATTCAGTTATATTTGTGGAGCCCATTTATTTCTACGAGTTAACACTGCCAACAATCCAATTTTCAAGTAATGGGGCACAACAGAAGTGAATACATGGGAACAAAACAGTGAAAAAGTCACATCCACTGTGGCTCTGGAAGTGGTTTGCTCTGGATCCCATGCACTTTGCATTCATTAGTGGAGGAATGGGTTAGGTGCACTCCTGCAGGGTGCCAGACAGTTTATTTCTGTCAGAGAGAAGCAGAGTTTGTGTACTTTAAAGATGCTCCAAGACGACAGAGGCCAAACCCCAATGAACGGCGATGGCAGGGGATGGCCTCAAAGGCAGAATTGTGACCCAAAGGTAAGTACTAAATAAACACACCCACTGTCAGCACAAAAAGCTCTCTCAAAATGTTTGCCTAAAAAAAAAAATTTCAAATAACACTAAATTACTGTAAACAGAAAACATTTAAAGAAAAACACTATTTGCAAAATGCTTTCTGTGTCTTAAATTACTGCTCTTCTCCATAAGCAGTTACTTGCATTTCCCTACTTTTGTGAAATTCCACCACAGAGATACAAAATCAAAAAACATTTAAGACACATTACTGTACACCTTTAAAGCAGTAGATATTCTCAATATATACAACACATATATAATACACAGTCTCCCTTTACTGTAGTGGTCTGGCTACTAGTTGTGCTTTTCTCCCAACTTAGGAAGTTCAATGTTGCTTAGTTCCATAAGAATTTTCATGAAACGTGACTTACTGAAAGCAGACAGCTCAAATAGTAGTGCATTCAATAGTTAGGTGTTATGTTCTTAACAGATGGATAATAAACCTTAAGGTTGGTAGTATTCTTTTATATTAAGAATATAAAATTCAATTTCTAAGTATTAAAAAACTTCTTCAGCTATACAATTATCTTTTAAAAAGGGCAAAATTTCAGTTCACATTTGAGCCAAGTTCAGCTCAAAAATAGTTCTGGAGATTAATTTCATTTCATCTGTTTTGAAGGCCTTTCTCTGTTTCTGCTGAGATAAAACGCATGAGAAGACAGGAAAAGCACATGTTCCTCAGCATTCCAAAGCTCTGTTGACTGGAGTGTGCTTGAGTGAAAAGCCCACAGATCAGGCACACATCCTACTCAAATCAGCAAATATGCTGTAGCCAGCCTTATGCCTTAATCATAAAAAGGAATTGCATTTATTGCCATGTCTTTACCATTTCCCACCAAGTGACATCTATTTCTGCCCACCAACATGTATATAAAACCTTAAAGTCAGGTTTGCCTGACTGATAGCTGCAGGACCATATGCTCCTTGATAGGAAATACTCATACAGCAGTGGAGGTGATTTTCAAATATTTTGACTCACTTGAAGGTCAGTGCTCAACTTGCTGGATTTTGTGCGTGTAGGCACACAAACACTAGTAAAACCAGTGATCAATTCCAGCCTGGTAAAAAAGTTAGTGTGCATAAAATTACTGCTAAAATTCCTGTGCTAAAATCTTTCTGCCCCACTGGCAGAAATATTGAGTCTCAGAAGATGTTTCTGTTGGCTATGGTGTAAGAACTCTGGGATGAAGAAGCTTTGAGTTTGCCATCACAAAGGTCTGAGGGAGTGGTGCTTCTGCATCTGCGCACTGGGGCTTCTAGCAAGTCAAAAGAAGTCAAATCAGGTTGCCAATCAGAGGGATGGGAAGAATGTAGGATGTGAAACTCAGCAGCTTTACCTCACCCTTGCTCTTGTGAGAGTTGAGATCTCCAGGGGGATAGAAAGCAAGATCCATCTTCACAGTACACCCAGCAGTTACACAGCACTTAAACCTATCTTCAGTGAAAAGGCAAACAAAATCCCAGTATGATGAACTTACAGTCTGTTAAAATAAGACACTGTACCAAAAAACAGTAAAGAGTTCCCTCGTAGCACAAGTACTTGCTTTCTACATAAAAACCAACCGTGTTAAAAAAAATCTTGCAACAGCATCACAAAAGACAATTCTGGTAAGGGACTTGTTCGGTATCCATTGCAACTGGGACTTGTTCCTCCAGTTTGCAGCATGTTAGGAAGGGGGATGAATCTCCCTACTCTTTTTTATTTCGGGCAGAAATAAAACACCAAGCCAAAAGCTGCACATGATGATCATGACTTCTGATTTTCCTCTGCTGGGATGACTTCCAAGAGGATTTGCAATGTTGTGGTTATTCTGCCTGCAAAGAGAAAAGCATACACATGGTAAGATTTTGCAGGAGAGATGAAGAAGGAGAAGCAGTCAGGAAAATAATCTTAGCTTCTATGCAGGCTACTTGCACATAGACTTCACACAGGTCATATACATTTATCACTTAAACTCGACATTTTCTTAACTGTTTTCCATGCCTCTGATCCAAGGCTATGCATATACAAAAATAATAGAAGGGTATGCACTTATAACTATATTAACTAAAAGTCTGCATGCTTTTAAAGGCTATCTTAAAAAATTACTACTCTGCATAACTGCTTAGCTTTATCAAGATTTTATGTTGAAATAAAAGTCTGGAAGAATTCAAATAATTTAATTTGTCTGTGCCAAGATCTGCCTAAGTTAAAAAAAAAAAATGTCACCCATCCAAGTAACTTCATGTTTTCTTTTTTTGACTCCGAACATTTATTTCCTTCTGGTGCTTTTGCTGGTTTTCTTTCTAGGGTACTGATGCGTAAATGGAGCAGTTAATTCACATACAGCACACAGAGAATAGTAAAAGAACCTTTTCTTCCAATTTCTTTCACTTATTACTCTTTCTTAATATCCTATTTTAAATAAGCAGAAATTGTTGCAAAAGAAAGTTCTCATTTTCCTTGAAAGTCTGGCATGAATGTTGACATTGACACAATGCCAGGAGGGTAAAATAGTGCAGCTCACAGAAGATATGAACTGAAACCGTTTCTCTGATCTTCTGTCTAAGGCAGATTCTACCATCCTTTCCTCTTTTCTCTGGATGTCACCACTTGAGTGCAAAGCCAGGTTGCCCTTACACTATAAACTGATAGGGGCAGAGAGGCCAGGAGTCTCCAGGAATTGCATTTTCCTCCCATGTGCCTTCCCTACCCATAGTGGGACATCAGAGCTGGGCTGAGTGCAGCAGGGAGGAGAGACAGGAGGAAAGCCAGCAGCAGGAAAACAGCAGGGCTTCACCCCTGCCATCCCAGCCCTTCCAGCTTTGAAGACAAGCAAAGGGAAACAGAGAATTTTATGAAACTGAGCAGTGGCATGACGGCTCCTGGGAAAGGGCACAGCAGCAGAGGGAAATCCTGGGCATCTCTAGAGCTGGCCGTGATTTTGTTCACCTAAGCGGACAGACCCACCAGCAGCAAGACCTTGCCCAGCTCTCCATTTCCATGCAGCAGTTTTTGTCTCTCCTGGGATGAAGCCACAGCAGAGCAGAAAAGTTGGGGGAGCTGGCATTCTTTGCATTTTTTGGTTGCAAGGGTCTCAGAATAAATCAGTATAAGGAGCATTTTCCCCTACGAAAATGTTCCAGTCTGTTTCCAGTCAGTACCTACCTCTCTGTTGTCTGCTTGAAGCAGTACCCAGAGTTACAGGACCAGTTTCACATTTGTCACAAGACAGCTTAACATGCCATGGCAGTGCAGATAACTTCCCCAGCCCACTTTAAATCCTAATTATCCCTTTTTGAGAAAGTTCACTGCAAATGGGTCCCAGGGGACAAGCTTTATTAAAAAAAAAAAAAAAACCCAGACTTTGTATCCACACAAGCACTACATAAAGTTTAGGTGAGGAAAGAAATCAGGAATTTTATCACATATATATGACTGGACATGAAATCTGTAACAACAAAATGTTGAGAAAATCTCCCATAGATCCCACCACAAACTCAACAAAGAGAAGCAAATTGAGCATATAACACTTTGTCCTAAGTGAACAAGTGTTGTCCTCTGGTGTTGCTAAATGACCCTGGCAGATACTTTGCTATATAAAGAGATCTCATTTTCATCAAGGGCTCAGCTATAAAAAAAAGTAGGATTCAACTTTTTACCTCTTCGCAATTCAACTCATTGTAAAGGAATAGATGTTTTTAAGTTTGAGTCTAAGGTTGGGGTTTCAGCTGGGGAAGTACAGATAGAAGCATTCTCATGCTGGTGATGCATCCTTTTACACACTAATCTGCTGCTTAAGATTTGCTAGGCTCAACTTTTTTATTTTCACATTAGTTTTACAAAAAGAAAGAATGCAGTTGTCAAATGAAGCCTGTACCAGCTGAAAATTATTTGTCCCAGCACATCTAGTGCTACAGCAGAATTCCTTTGGAAGAGGAGAGAACAAAATGTTATTCTCATTGGAAAACACCATCCCACAATCTCCAAACCCTACGAGCTGTAAAGTTACCTTTTGTTCAATACAGCAATTTTATAAGGAGAATGGGAAATGTAAATGCCCTAAGTACAGAACAAAGACTTTCAGCCTTGGGAGGGGATTCCTTGGGTAATCCATTCCAGGGCTCTGCTAATGTAATCAGCCTGAAACTCCTTTCAGAAATACATGTGTCTTCAGGCTGGCTCTTTTATCCCACCACTCATTCTGGCTGCTCAATATCCCTTTCCTCTGATCCTTACAAAGCCTGTTCAGGATATTCCCTCTGACCTTATGTGGGACTGGTTTGTACCCATGGGTGTTTGCACCTGGTGGGGTTTACGAGCACCAGCCATCTCTCTCTGCTGAAGCACAGCTGGGCAGCTGAACCAGTCAATGCCTCAAGGAGGTGACTTTTCAAAGCCTCACACCAGCTGCCCATGTGCTGATCTGGGCACATGGAACAGCTTGGGAACAGTATTGGTGGCACAACAATGTGTGTCCAGACTAGCAGGCTCCTACTTCTCCTCTGGTGCCACAGGAAATGCTTTGGTCAAGTCTAAGTAGATTGGATTAATCACATTTGTTAAAAAAAAAAAAAAAAGTCATTTATCTTCTCATACAAAGTTAACCAGTTACTCTGGCAAAAATCTGCCTCTTAAATGAAAATCCCATTTTTTTATGCTGTCCTTTACCTTGTGTCAGGAATTACACTTCCGTGCCTATGTGAGACATATCGTTTTAAGGTTAGAATATCAAGCTTGCAGCTGCCCAATTTCTTTTCTATATCTCACAGAGGTACCTTAAGTGAATTTATCCTCAATCAATACCTTTTGTAAATGTTCTCAGGCTATACAATGGGTCTCCCAAAATAATGCCAGTTTAATGACTCCACATTGAAGGTTTATTGCTTCTTCTTAGGGAAAAGAAAAATCTGTTTGTTTCACAAGTAAATTTCCACTCTGCCCCAGCTCAAAACTGTCAGCATCAGTTTTCTGTCATTACTGTTGCTATTTTGGGGATAATAATTGCAAAGCAAACAAGCTGTTTCCCTCACTGACTGGCTTCTGCTGCATTCCTCTCTGAGCCAGTACACCATGCCCATCCATAGATATGACACAGGCACACAGACTTCTTTCTAGGAGGAGATTTTTGTGTTACCTCAAAAGCTAGAAATTATTCACCTTCATTGTCACAGCTGGCAGAAAAATCTTCACATCTATCCAGTCTACCTTAAAGAGAATATTCTTTCTCTTGCCCAAGTAATGTAGTTCAACACTGTCATCCCGTGGCCAAAGATTCAAGTAGCTGTATTCCAAAACCTGAGACACGACAGAAAATGCCAAAAAACCTCCTGGATTTGATAAGGGAAAAATTCCTACACTCTAAATGTCAAGAGTGAGAGATTATAAATGGACTAAACCCCGACCACTTAATAGAATGTCCTTCTGCATACAACTGCTTTAATTTGTACTTGTATTTAATTTGAAGATTTCTACCCATTCCCGGGACAATGCAAGTAATTTACAACATTTTGGCTATAAAATTAAGATATTGCTAGCCTAAACTAACACCTTTTGCTGTAAATACTTCCTGCCCTATTGGACTTCCCAGCATGTATTGAGAGGGAAATTCACATATTCTACAGCAGATAGGATATAACTCTATAAATTATTTATATTGAGAAAATACATACAACTGGTTATACTGTAATTACATATAAAAGCACTATTCTCTTCTTGTGAGCAGCTCATTTTAAATCATCAATTAAGACTGAAGCACAGAAGACAATATGCACTTTTAATTCAGCATCTATAGAAATCAATTCCTTTTAGTTAAAGATTTCACAGGTTGAGTTTTAGTTTTGCAGCAAAAGAAATTACCTTTTTGTTTTGTTTAATAAATTATCCATCATTCCTGAAATACCTTGCCAACAGTCTTATTTCATGTTTTAAAAATTCCCTTTATTTTAGAAGCCTATCATCCTAGTAACAAAAAATGAGAATGAAGAGCTGTAATAAATGATACTGACTTCTACCTGAAATGTTTCGAATAATCCTTCTCTAACACATCAGAACATCCACAAATCCTTTCAAAACCTTTCAGAAATGGTACAGAAAGCATTCTCGGTGTATTTCAGGCATGAAATACTACTAGCCAAGTCACACAGAAGTCTTTCTTCATGAAGCACAGAAATAATTACCATAGAGGCCATGGTATATGCTGCCATCACCCTGTCAGGAGCCACTGCTAAGGACAGAATCCCCATGCCCAACCTGCCTGAATCTTCCAGACACTGCCAGTCCCATTCCAAAGGCTCCTCAGTGGTCCAGAGGCACATGGTGTCAGTAGGGAGCACCAAGCTCATCCTGATAGCGCAGTTGTTTGGCTCAAGGTTCAAGATTCTCCAAGGAGTGCAGTACTGTCTTTATTAGCACAGAGGCAGGATGAGGAGAAGGTCATGGTGATTTAAAAGGAATTAGGTGTTTGTAAGGGAGGGTGGGGAAGAAGCATCGGTCCTTTAAAGTCAATCACTGGCTGAGGAACAGCCTTGCTGTGAATGTACCTCATTAGTGAGGGGACGCTGATTGCCACTGGCAGAGCAATGCTGGAGCATGTGCCCAAAAGCAACTTGTGCTGCCACCCCCAGCTCACAGCAGCTGAGAGGGTCAATCCAAAGGATTTGACAACACAGGGAGAGCTCTGAGAAACTCCTGGAGTCAGCATGAAGGAGAGAAGTCCTACCCCAGGACTTACCTAGAAGCTTTCTGAACCACTTTGGCTTGTTGTCCCATACAATGAAGAGGTAGTAGGCAGAAATGCCAGTCAGGTTTATTGCAAATCCAATCCCTGTGTTCACTGGGTCAGAGTAAAGTGACAGCGCAACCATGAAGAGGCAAGTGAAGGAAAACAACGCTGGAATAAATAGAGGAACCTGAAAAATAACCACACAAAGAACCATTAAATAATAAGGTCGTTGTAAAGTAATGACTAAGGCATTTAACTTTCCATAAGATGTAAATTGGATAAGACCCAGCAGGACAGGAGAGTTCTGGAGAAATAAGGGTATCTAGAACAGGCACACAAAATGTCAGTGATGCAGAAGCCAGGCCCCGCCAAGTGCGATGCAGTGAGTACCACAGAAGTGTCTTAATTACACTCTAAAACACTCCAGTGTTTTACTTCCTTTAAAATGTAAGGACTGTAAACAAGTCACATTGTAAAAGTCCTTCCTCTAATCCCCCAGCATATAAGCAAGCAGCTCTAACCACAGTAAAGATTTCCGTTTTGATAATTACCCATTAGAAAACATTTTAAAACACAACCAGGAGCTCAAGTCACCTTTTAAAACTATTAAGAACATATTGATTTTCTTCCTAAGGTAAAAATCAAAATCTAGCAGGAAGAGAGCAAATTAAACAGCAATTTGACTAGTGATAAAGATATTTGATAGTGTTATGCACCTGATAGTGATTGAAAAAGCCCTTTCTGACTGTATGACTGATGGCATTGCCAGTGTCACTGTTGAAAGCACACAAAGTAACCATATCAAATTTATTTGCTCAATTTTCAAAAACACCAATACAATCACTCTCTTAGCAACTCTCTGAAGGAAATGCCTACAGGCATGGCTTATGAGACATTAAGTGTAATGGAAAATTGAGAATTCCTTGGAGATTGTTCTCTTCCTTTCATGCCTCAAAGCGTTACTGTTCCTCTTTTGTGTACTGTCAAAGCTTTTTTTTTTTTTTAATCAAAACAAAATAGGTTGTACTTATTTACTAATATACCTCCTAATTTGCTAATATACCTACAAGAATGCAACAATACACATTCTTAGCTCTTCACAAAATAGTCATCTTAGCAGCATCTGAACAGGGATATATTTCCCAATTTTTTGATGATGGATATTATCTTTCTGGATACACAATGGGACAACTTACTTTGTATGATGCTACGTAAAACAAGCAAGAAAAATAGGAGAACCAAGGCCAAAGTAGATACTACTCAAGGGGCTGGACTATCAGCATTTTCTTTCAGGGTTCACAATAACTCTGTCTGCCAATCCACTGCAAGTGCCAAATATTACAATAATCACACTAACCACTTGTTTGCACAGAAAATTGGCATACTTGATATTGGATATGCAATGACATAAATGCCCTGTCTCATAAATCCTTGTGCTTGACATGGCTTTTTTGATCATGTTATTGTATATTTGGTCATAAAATTATCCAGGCCTTTATCAAAGGAGACATTAAATAGAGGACTGGCTGAAAATCAGGTTGGCACAAGTAACCCCAATATTTGTAGTCTGAGCCCTCTGTGGCTGCAGAGGGCTCAAGGTATTTTCACACAGCTTGCATCACACAGCTCACATCACACAGCCTGAGCGCAACAGACAGGCAAAACTGAGCAAATGTCTTCATCTCAGCACAGCAGCTTCAGTCTCTGCTCCCCAAGCATAGGAAAGAGGCAAGAATTCTTTACCAGGATGGAACACAGCTGGGCTAGCACTGGGGACCTGGCAGGAAAACTCACACTCTTCACTGCAAAGAACTGTGTTCTCTTAAATCAGTTTTTCCTGAGAAAGAGGTTAGCTTGTTACATCAGAAAATGCTCCCTTGCTGTCTGACTGCAGGACAGAGAGGAGGGAGGATTCATGTAAAAGAGTAGAGAGCAGATGTTACCTTGAAAGGACGAGGCATATCAGGACGTTTATATCTGAGATAAATCAACCCAGCAACTACCAGTCCAATAAAAAGCCATCTGGCAAAGCTGAGGAAATTCAAGAGGCTGTAGAGATCCCCGTTGAATAACATTATCATTGTGAGAGGATGCTGCAAAAGAAATTCAGAGCATAAGAGGGGTTTAGTGGATCGATCTCTATTATTTTACAGCAGTGATGTCAAAGTTTTCCTCGGGGACAAGCAGCACAGCCTTATGCACACACCTGAGTGCCACAGACTTCAGGCTTGCCTTTGTCATAAAATCAGGTGTGTGATCAATGTCCACCTGTCCCCTGAGACCATTCTGGATCAATATACATCTGTCCTGTGTGGCCACACATAGTCAATACAAATCTGTCCTTTGTGTCCCCACAAAAATACACAGGCACACTGCACCACCAAAGTGCTGGAGCATCCTGGGCAGCATTCTCATGGGATATAAGCTCGCTGCAGGTTTACTTGCTCATTGCTGATGTAAATAATGAGAACAGTTAAATTTTGGTCACATCCAATCATATGAAAGCAGAAGTTTCTAGGTGTTTTGTGGAAGGAAAAAGGTCTTAGTCTCCCAGGCTTCATAGGGGAGGTGAGCAAAGAGGACGTGGCAAGGGGCAGCTCCACACCATGAGATGCCAGCTGGGCACACTGGGTTTTCACCAGCTTGAGTTTGCCTTTGTCCAGACTTGCAGAGTGTGGACTTATTACACATTGTAAATGCAAATATTTATGAGAAGAAGGAAGAATTTAGCTGTCACTCTGGTAGCTATTTAAGAGCAAGAAGGAGAGGGGACACCAGAATAAATACAGTTCCTCATTAAAAAACTAGTCTGAGATACAAGGCTCCTGTGAGGCAGGCAGAAGGTTATGTACAAACTAGTGTTTTGTTGTGAGTTAGATGGTTAGGGAAGACTACATGGATCTATTTCAAGGGAGTATATGGCCAAAAAAAAGTCCTTGCATTTGG
>VZSU01003279.1:91884-106169 GCA_013398715.1 Nesospiza acunhae | reverse complement strand
AAAGAGATCACAGAGGCTGTGAAAGGAATCCCACTGAAACCAGTGCTGCCTGTCACAGTACCCTCCCCACACTGCCACAAGTACCTCAGGGTTCGCAGGGAGCGGGGCTGGGGTGGAAGCAGAGCCCTGCCTTGATCTGTGAGTATTTCTATTGTCTACGTTTGTAATTTGGGCCAGGGCAAATGACAGAGCAGCACTTTGAGGAATGCAAGGGAGCAAGCAAGGCTGCTATCATTCCCAAAATGATCTGCTCACGCTCACAGCCTGGCAACAAGTAGCCTGAATACCAAACTCCTCACTCAGTTCCAGTGGAAGGTACAGGAGGGAATGCTATCCCCTTAACCCCTCTAAAAGCTGGACTTTTTTGGGAAGCATCATTGTAGCATATTAATGACTCCTCACAGGAATAAAGGAAGGTAAATGCTTAGATCTACAGAGCACAGAGGGAAGAGCATACATCTCTGCATGTATGTGCATAAAAGGAGTCAGATTTTTCATACTTGCTAAATTCCTTGACATTTAATTTTGAGCAGGAGAGTTTCCACAATGCCGAGGATCATAAAGGAACAATTTGATGCTGTATGTTACCATTGATATTTCAGCATGAATGAAAATTGCACTGTTTGGTGATGAAAAGAGCAGCTATTTGTAATAAGGATCAGAGTGGAAACTGAAATATCATTTACCAAGACAGGGTCTTCTTCTGAAGAAATTCAAAATGAGAAAAATGGTAAATGCAGGTGCCTTAAAGCATTAGCATTTTTGAAGATACAAAAAGGTGTAAATGAAATTAAAAGGAGATGTCTTAACAATACTGCACTGCCATGAAGGTGGCTATCTGGCAGATAAATTGTTTTCTCTGCAGAAAGCAGGGAAATTCTGGTCCTGCTAAGGACAGCCCAGCAAAGCACCTACAGATGTGGGACAGCCTATACAGCCACTGAAATAACTCTGTAGGAGTTCTGACATAGAACAGAAATCCAGAAAACTTCAAATGTGAGCTTAAATATGCCTTTGCAGCACACAGTAACTGGAAGCACTTGAATGGAGTTCAAATGGGAATATCAACATTTTCTATTTTACTACCTTCCGTGCTTTGAGTAGGGAAACAGTAACCTGAAATCCTCTCTCACTAAAACTTTATAATGCTGAAACTACAATCACAGGCATAGGAGAAAATCTTATCCCTGTCTTTTTTGATGAAGTGATATCATGAATCAAAACATGCACAATTTTCAGAATGGCCAGTAAGGCTGAAGTTTCCTTTTTCTGTGTTCAAACTGAGAAATCTTAAACATAACCTTAAACATAACCTTAGAGAGTTAATCCTGAAACTCTGCTGCAAATCAAGCTCCCTGCAGTTGATAGTGACATGAAATAGCCAGACTTAGTAGCCTATTTCAATTATCTTGGACAGTATAATCAATGAGACTCAGGATTTTAAGGCTGACTCATCTTTGCAATTGCACGTTGTTCAGTGTGCCCTCTGCAAAAATGCCCTACTCTTCCATGCTAAAATCTTAAAATGAAAGTGATAATGAGGGTTCATACAGAATTTACCACATTATCTCTCATCCTGACCCATAACATCAGCTTAAAAGGACCACGTACTGGCCATCAAACATCCCTACATCCTGGCACTCCACAGCAGCCTGACCAGCACCAGCCTCCCTGACTTCTGCATTTGAAAGCAAACCTAGATAGTCATAGAAAGATTTAGGTTGAAAGGGACCATTAAACGTTATATAGTCCTACTTCCCTGGGAAGAGCACAGACACCTTCCACTGGATCAGACAGCTCAGAAGCCCACCCAGCCTGGCCTTGAGTGTTCCCAGGATGGGGCATCCACCACTGCCCCAGGCAACCCTTCCGCTGCTTTACGTTTGTAAACCCCTTCTTCCAGTGAGCTAATCTAAACCTATTCTCCTTTGGTTTAAAATCATTACCCCTTTTTCTGTACGTTGCAACAGATCCTGACAAAAATTCTGTCTTCATTTTTCTTGCAGGACCCCATTTAAAAACACCAGCTCTGGGGAACAGGACAAATTTATGTGTTAGTTTAGCAATAATGCCTGCAAGACATTTTTTCAGTAACCAAAATAAGCACAAAGCAAATGGCAGCTTTTGGGCCTCTGTGGGCAAAAATATATTCTTAAAAGCAGAGAAAATATGTAATTCACTGCACTCCAGGGTCATTCCAGTACAGCATCGTGACTCTGTCAACATTTAACACCAAGCCGAGGTGGCCTAAAGCTTGGATCTGTTCATGTCTGGGTTAGCCTGCAACTAAGAAAAAGCCTCTGCTCATGACATTTACAATCACCAAGCAAGAATCTTAAAGCATTGCTGCTTTTTTTCACATCCATTGAAATATTTCTTCCTTAGACTCACAAGCAGCTTATCCTCTAAGGGAGTTTTGCCCAAGGAAAATGAATTTCATGGTCTTCTACATTCCTTTTGGATAAATCTTTACTTTTGTCTGGTTTTGCTTAGCAACTGTTTTTTTTTTTTTTCCTGTAATAAACAGATACGATAAACTAGAAGTGCGTGTCATTCCTTTACAGTGCTAGATGAGTGTGTAGTATATGGTAGAGATAATTCATGCTATACATACGTATAAAATATTGTAAGATCTAAGGTATGGCTCTGACCACCCCGACTGGGAGCAGTTCCTGGACAACGTTGAGATAATCTCAAGCCTGTTAACGTATGAATGAAACCTTCCCAAGCCATGATTGCTGACTTCCTTGGAATGCCTAAGCCACTCAGGAGGACCTGCACCTGGGAAGATTGCATCTACCGTACTCAAGCGCTGGTGCCACCCTGCTACATGCGAATACAGGCTCTGCCGAGGTGCTCAGACACCCGTACAGGCTCTGCCGAGGCGCTCAGACATCCGTCTGGACATCTGGACTTACCTTTGTCTGTCCCTGCACAGGTATGGCCCCAGTTCTACATGTGAAGGGACACAAAGGAGCGTTCGGTCACCTCTGCCTCAGGCAGAATAAACTGTATATAAGCTGGCGGTGTGAAGCAGCCGGGGTGAGCCACTGGGGAGACGCTGACACTCGGATCCAGGTTCACCCAGCGCCGATGCCGGTTCGACGCTGCCCGAGGCTGTGGTGGGTTTTTTGTTTTGTTTTGTTTTTTTTCCTCGAAATTCTATTTTGTTAACGATCTAATAAAACATTGCTAAATTTTCTTATAAATTTGGTTTCCGATTTGGTTATTTATAACAAATGTAAATTTTCTTTCCTTCAAAACACCCCCACATAGAAGTTAAACCTCTTGCCATATCAGAGCGCTCCTATTCATTATCCATTCTTATTATCGATGGAGGAGTTCTCTAAATTGCTGTCAGATCTTTCCAAATGATGGTATCAAAACTATTCGTGTAAGGGATTTTCCATTCCATCATACTTCAAAAAATTAAATACTGTTCTTGTATCGTCCACTTTTTGACAATAAACAAAACATAATGTCAAGGTGAAGATGGAAATAACAGCACTTGTTCAACAGCAAGTGCTACAAGTGAATGAGGATTGACATAATAAACCACAGCACCACTACTTGTGAAATGCAGATTATTCACTTCACAGCACCCCTGGAGCATTAATAATCTTATATAAATACTCTTAGTTTGCATTTCATGGATATAGGCTGTACTGTAATTTAAATGACTAAAAACCCTAATGGTCACTTAGTTAACAATAGTCTTTCCATAAATAAAATATCACTGTCACTTGGTGTTTAAAATTCCAAGATATTCACAGCCAAATATCAACATGTAAGTGACCAGAACCTGCTCCCAGAACATCTGGACACCCATAAGCACTCACATAAAACAGCCACCATGCTGTGAAGGGGTGTGCAGGGCAATAACAATCTTAGCATTCACTAGGTAAAGATCAATTCTCCCTGATGGAAATTCTGCTGTAACACAGGAAATTGTGTACTCATCTACAGGAAAGATATACGAAGCCAAATTGTCTCATTTTTCTATGACTATTACATATCTTAAATACAAGCCAGCAATCTCACGACCTATTAAAAATGAACAATCAGATAAGAGAACCGCATTTAATGTCTCATACAAAAAGACTGTGTCAGAGTAAGTCATTGTGCTGGCTGAAGTAAATGGAACATATTCCTTCTCTTGTGTGTGTAATACCATTGCTATTGGACTTGTGACCGTGCCAACTACTCATGGTGGCATGGCATGTGTTAATAACTCTTTGTGCATTATAAAACTCCAATCTGATGTGCATGACTGCAATAAAGAGCATATGGCCCTTGCAATTTTTGTTGCCCATTGCTTTGCTTGCATTTTATTCTCCGATTTTGTATCTTATCCCAGTAAAAAATGCTGTCTTACTTTCTCTGACAGTCATCTCACCACCTCTGTCAGATGGTGCCAGCCAGCATCAGCCTAATGGTATAGTCCAGTAAAAGATTTACTGTTAATGGCAAGCAAGATGCTACTACATGTGCTGGTGTAACACCCTGCTTACCTAACACTGCCTTAGCCCTCTGCTCTTCCTCGTTTTTGAGGCTCAGCATAAAAGAGAAAATGAAATAAAAAGTGGCAGAAGAGGGTCATCCCCTTCTGGCTCCAGGAGAGGATGCACCACATACAGATCACAACATTGCACTATGAATTAAAGTAGCTGTTGCTGCCCTATATAAATAACCATAGGTAGTGGGGGTCATTTGCTTTCACAAATACCAGGATAAATGGCTGTGAGACCTCTTTTTCTATACCCAGGCTACAAACCAACACTGACAGTACCCATTAGAAAAGACTGACCTGTAATTTCATAAGGAATTTCAGGGTTTTGGCTGGGGTTTACAGCAAGATTTCAGTGCTATTTGAAGCACAGATTTAAATCTCAGACCAAAACATTAGGGCGAGTGCTCTGAGTCACCTCCACAAGAGCTAATGCTGTTGGTAAACACAGAAATAAGAGCTCAAGCATCAGAAAAAGCCAGGTTCCAATTTTAAAGTGGGAAGGAGAAAATCTGGGAGAGGTTTACCTACAACACAGAGCAGCACCTACACTAGAAATTCTACAGAACACACTTGCTTTCACAAAGAGTGCAACACCCCTAGGACCCAGGACAGGAGATGTGAGGTGCAGCTTCAGTGAAGCTGAAGCTCTGAATCACCTCAGCTGGACTTGTCACCCTCGTGAATTTACTCATGTTTTTATCTACCCCTAATACACTATTGCCCATCACTTTTACAGGCATTTCAGCCAGGCCCCCTGCTTATGAACCACCAAAAGAGAATGAAAATGTCTAATGGAACCTTCACTGTGGCCAAGAGAAGAGCTGCTCAGCCCTGAGAAACCCATCATCTCTCCAGTAAAATACACTCTGTTCTGCAGCAGAGCATCAGTCTTGCAAGGGATTTTTATTCCCACCATGAATATTTTGCTGAGCAACTCAGGTTTCCCATGAAGAGGAAACTGTCACCCTTCTCTACAGGTACTGCTGTGTAACTCAGTGAAATAGAAATAGAGGTTAGAACAGTTTTGCATGTGTTTCAGCTGGTGAAAATGAAGGAAAATCCAGGGCAATGGAAACTTCGAAGGTTACAATATTTTGTGTTACATTACCCTGCTGGTAAAGCAGATTACGATTTTTCCAGCTACCCAGAGAGACTGTGGATAAACATTTGTTTTACTTCCTTAGGAGAGCTGATTCATAGTAACCATGATTCACATAAACAAACAGAAGTGATTTGAAAAAACAAAAAAGTAAAACCAGCAACAGGAAAGCAAACAAACCTAACACTCAGCAGGTTATCACATTGGCAAACAAAATGAGCTACGAGGGCTGGAAAGGAGCAATATGTTGTGCAGCGGCACAACACCATGCACCACACACTGAATAGCCACTGTGGGGACAGACAGGGCCAGCACACGGGCTTGTCACATCCTCACACCTTGGAGACACCAAAGCTCCATTGAACAGAGTGGCTGCAGGACCCTCTGCAGCAGCCAGCCACAGTCTTGGTGCCCAGGACACACCTTCTCCACTCCAGAGCAGGAGGGAGAGCAGGAAGCTCCACCTGAGCTCCCCGGACTTTGCTTCCTCAGAAGAGGTGCCACAGGCTTGGCAGAGGAAAGCCCGTTTGAGGGCTTGTATCCTAAGTGTGCACTTCCATGTAGATGTTTGCCCCTTCTGTGTACACTGCAAGCAGAACCTCACCCGTACCTTCCATTGTCACCTATGAACTGACAAAAACAATCTCTTGTAAAAACCAAAAGATTGAAATCATGGAATAGTTTTGGTTGAAAGGGACCTTAAAGACCATCTAGTTCCACTCTCTGCCTGGACAGGGACACTTTCCCCTTGACCAGTCTGCTCAATCATCATCCCCTCAGAAGAGATTAGTCCAGACCCCCTTTCTCCACTGGCCCTGGATAAAAAAAAGAGATAAGGACAGGCATCACGGCAGCCCAGGCATTCACATGTCCATCTGGTGGGTTTGCAGGAACCTCTCCCACCCTCCCAGGATCCTGCCCCAATGATGCATTTTTAGAACTATCAAATAGTTCTAACAAATAATCTTCAAAAAGTTTCAGTTGTCTCCAGGATTCTGAAGGAATTCATCTAGTCATTTTCATTTCAAGTTGGTTCTTTTATCTTAAGCCACAGAGTCTACATAAACAGAAACAAACATATCAAAGCAATGGCTTCTGAAGTATTGCCTTAATGTAGATCTGCCTTAGAGGAGGAGGACAATCCCTCAGGCAGCATGCACTCCCACCCTGCTTTACCATCCTCCCTCCCAACAGCACACACAGAACACAACCACTACTGCCCCTGTGTCCTGGGGTATAGCAGGACTCTCTGCCCCTGCAATTTATCTTTTTCCTTTCATCTTTCACCTATGTTTGCTGCATAGATTTGATTTTTCAGGTAGCTGACTACTGTCACAGACATCTTTTATGAAAAATCCTTTCCTTAGGATTTTTCCTCCTGAGAAGCTGAGAGGCCTCAGGAACAAAATGCAAACATTGATTATCTGCTGCTGTGCAATGCAACAGGTGCATCTGTGATTGGCCCATGTTGGATGTTTAATTAATGGCCAATCACAGTCAGCTGGCTCAGACAGAGAGCCGAGTCACAAGACTTTGTTATCATTCTTTGCTATTCTATTCTTAGCTAGCCTTCTGATGAAATCCTTTCTTCTATTCTTTTAGTATAGTTTTTTATAATATATATCATAAAATAATAAATCAAGCCTTCTGAAACATGGAGTCAGATCCTCATCTCTTCCCTCATCCTAAGACCCCTGTGAACACAGACTACCTTCCTGATTTCTGACTAATGTCTTGGCAGTATCCTTATTATATTTTTGAGACATAAAAGGAGTTAGAATCAGATTCTCTATCAGACAATTAGGGGGAAAAGAGCAGAGGTAGCACTATTAATTTCAACTCACATATCCACAGATAAAACCCAGCACAGCAATACTCTATCTAACCATGCATCTATAGCACTCATTTTTATTCTGCCATTTTCCCACTCACTCTTCTCTAACACCCATGCCAGGTGTGTGCTATAAGTTGACTCTGTATGAGATAATAATTCAGTCTATAAAAATCAAACAAATACATGGAAAAAGACAACTACCATGTTTCTTTAGTGTGCACAAAACTTTAGGTATGAAAACTGCATTGTCTCATTCTGAATATTTCCACGGCCTTCAGCTTGACTTTTATGTGAGTAGGAGTATTTTATACAAGGAATATAAATGTTAGAACAGGCAATTATACAAGTGACTTTGCCTTGCTTCATTCAATAGTGAATTATTAGTCATCTCAACTGCAGTTTTATATGTCATCCTTATTGTCTTAATTAATGATCAAGGTACATCTTTGAAATCTTTACAGACACTATGGATTACATCACTCTCTTTTCTAATTTACTCATATTGACTGGCATATCAGTGTAAAGCCTGCCACAGGTAGCTCTTCACTGCAGTCAATTTCTAAACAGAACATCACTTTTCTTTTTTTTTTTCTTTTTTTTTTTTTTTTTTTTTTTTTTTTTTTTTAAACATAAAACAGAAAGATAATAAAGAGGAAGTAGGAGTTAGAAAGACCTGAAGACAGCTGAAACAATTCAAATGCTAAACTGGGGTTTAGAAATCAGCTGCCAATGACGAAGATACAGCACCCCAGGGTCATCTCTCCCACGGTGTAGAATTTCACCACAGGACTCAACAGTGACATAAGCCCCCCAAAAAAGGGGGTGGGGGGGAAAAAAGCAAGTAACTGCACATGGGAAAAGGAAAAATAAATAACAATAGCTGATAATATGTATTGAATGTGTGTCACGTACACATCCCTGAACATCACAGACTGTAACAGCATCCCTAACTAAATGCCTTAGGAAAACATGCAGCCTCTGGAAAGCATCAGGCACACACAGTGGCTGCCTCTGCCTGTCTCAGAGGAAAGGAAGAGGAACAGTGACGGATGAAATCTGCAGCCCTTTTGTTATCCCTGCTGCTGAAGCCATTGCTTCCTGTGACCACCCAGATGACAGGTGAATTAATGCAGTGAGTCATCTTCCCAGACCCTCGATGCCCGCATCTCCTGCCCTGGTGACCTCAGAGCACTGCTCAGACACAAGGTGCATCTGTCAAAGACAAGGCTGGGCATTTGCAGCGTTTCCTGCATACATCTGGGTCCCTCCAGACTCAGGCTGCACAGCACACTGTGCTCTCTATTTCCTCTCTCTTGTGACACAGCACTGCTGTGAAGTAGGACCTCATGCACCTGTGGGGCAGGGGACACTCAGGTGAGGCAGGAGGAATTGGCATTCAACAGCCAAGAATAAGGAAAACAAGAACAGAAGGGTCGAATCTGCATCCTCACTTAATTATATATGGCAGCTACTATGTTGAAAGTCTCAAAAATTACAGGGCCAAAGAAATGTCTTCACTACAAGACTACAGGATAACCCACATTATCAAATCCAAAAATCCAGTCCAATGTAATTGAAGTTAAAAAATAAAGAAAGAAACCAATTCTTTGGATTTTAGTTTGGGTTAACACGGGTCTCCAGTCTGCCTCTTTCCCCATTTTTACCTCAAGCTGGTAACACAGTTAAAATCACAGTTTTACTTCTTATTCTGGTTGGAAATATTTTGTTTCCCCCAACAAATCCTATCACAGACAGAACCCAATTAGGGCTTACAAGCAAGTTGCAGCCCTTGAATCATTTGCATGTATCACATGAAACTCAATAATATTTTGTGAGCAGAACCAACAGATTGTCAAGGTTAGGGCATTTATGGCACATCTCCTGAGGGGTGGGATGGAGAGTAGTCTTAGGTTACAATGTAAGATACAACCAAAAGTGTGTGTTCTATGACCACCACTGGAGAGGGAGCTCAGGCCTTTGTTGATTTAAATTATTGTGAAACCAGCAGTATAGCACAAAGATTTATTTTTATAGATTCGATTCAATGAGAACATGCCAAAAGCTGTCCCTGAGGCTGCTGTGACCTGTGGTGACTGCTCAGGCCCAGCACTGTGTGATGGGTCCTTCCAGCACACTCAGGCTCCAGCATTCGCACTCAGAGCACCCAAGTGTGCAAAACATTTAAAGCTCAAGTAAGGCTCAAAATCCATCTAAGAGGGCAGCTACAGCACAGTCTCCAATGAGGATAACCACTGTAAAAGCTGATGTTTAAGCCCTTTTTTTTTTTTTTTTTTTTTTTGCATTTATTTTAATTTTCCTATTAAATTGTAGATCTGACATGGAGTCTCTTACTGATTTGCTTTCAAACTAGTGCAAGAGTGAAGAAAGGAAAGGTTGGAGCCAGAACTCAGGAGTATTCAAGGCCAGGTTGGAGGGGGCCCTGAGAAGCCTGGTCTAAAATCTCCCAAACTAAGAGTGAAGAAAGAATATAAATAAAAGGCAAAGCAACTCAGGATAGTCGAGTCCCGCTCATAAGAGTATTTCCAACTTCCAGCAAGAGCACCATCCTCCAACAAAAAAGAATAAAATAAATTTATGAAGGGAGAAAAATTTGTTCCCATACTGAGATGTCAGAAATCATGCATCCAAGACTGAAATACTTAGTTTCAGAAATGAATTATTTCTGTAATTTCTAAAAGAAACAATAATTAATGAGATGTGAGTCATAGTAAGGAGCCAATAAGATTAGTGAGAAAGCAAAAGTAAAGGAAAGATCATTTTATTAAGAACAGCTGGTGAGTCAACTCCTCTAAGAGCTAGTAATTGTCTATTTGTCCCTCTCAAACACTCACAAATACTACTGAACTACATTCTTAATTAAATGTTTTTCATACATTTTACAAATAGCAAAACCCGTGCTTGGTTTCCTGAAAGTAGATTTGAGCTAGTAAATTAATTTGTTTTCTTTATTTGGCAGATTCAGCTCCCCATTAAAGGATTTTCTAGATCTGAAAACACGATTTTATCACTCACAGAGGGCAAAAATAAACTGCAGAAATTGTTGTTGAATTCACCAGGTTTGGACACCTCATCTGAGATGCCTCCCAGATAACTGAAAGAATTTAAGCAGACTGCAATGCTGTTAGATACAGTCAAATTTAGAAAGTATAAAACTTCTATTAAAGAGACATAAAAATAGCTGGGGGGAGGCTAATTAGAACATCCTCAATCTATGATGAAGAATAAGTATTCAAGTGCAAAAAATCTACCAAGACACAAATAATATATAGAGGAAAAAATGCAAATGCTCACTTAACTGACCTGGTTTTCCCTTTAAGGTAATCTGATGGATTCACATAAGCAAATGGGCTTTACAAAATACTGGAAAGATTAGCATTTGTCTCTTTTCATTATCTCCAGGTCAAATATCACAATGTAATCCTATAACTTCTGCACTGAATATTTGGCACTGTAGCTTGACATGAAGAAAATGAATTGGAGTCAAATGTATCTTTTAGGAATAAGCCGAATATAATGATACAAGAAAGATTTCAAACTCCAAGCAGATAAATCTTTCAAGTGTCTAAGAGTACTGATATTAATATTCCTCTTCAGAGTAAATCTTGTCATTAAATTATAAAATAGCAACCAAAAAACCTAAGAAGCAGAGAGGCAGAAATATCAAACGTTTGCATCCTCTCAATTAACACTGAAAAGATTTTTTACTCTTTTGCTTAGTGGGAATCTGATCCCTAATCAGTGGCTAGATTGACAATGAGCAACACTGCAATTCAAGTTTCTGACTGACTTTGGTAGGGGGCTGCATTTTAATGAGAAGTCCCAAAAATCAGACGGCCACAAATAACAAGGGAGCTGGAAGAGTTGTAGCATCTCAGCCAGCATTCCCCTCCCATCCATCTGCATCTCTATAGTTCTCAGACAGATTGAAGAAAACACCCCTAATATTTTATTTCTCTCTCTCAGTCCTCATAGATGCAAGTTGACTCTATAATTAGAATGAATGGGCAGCACACATTAGCTAGACATGACATTCACATTATTTAAAAACAGTATAAAAATAGATTTTATCAAACATTTTAATATCCTGATTTTATAAAATGTCTGATGATATCAAGCTCTGGTGGCTTGCTATACAGTTACTGTTTCTTAGTGTTTTGGAAAAGAAGGAATAAATGAAGTGAGAAGAACACTGGAAAAATCTAATAGACAAACTGACTGATCTCAGACCCCAAGGTCATAGCAAAGCAATTCATTTCTTGGTTTTTCAACAGCACAAGACATGATTTATCAATCTGAGACCACACTTATAAACACTATACATCTCAATAATATGTTCTTTGCACTATGTAATTTTTTAAACAATGATAGATTGCCTGGGCTGGACCAAAGTTATTTAACAAACAAAAATGAAATATTTGCAAATGAAATGGTTCAATAAGGCAGGGAAGGCGGGGAGGGGAGAGAAATGAAAAAAAAAAAAAAAAGAGAGCTAGAGAGACAAAAAAAGAAAGGATTATGCCAAATAGCAGCTCTACTTAACTGCAATTGCAAAGTAATCTATGGTGTAAAATGTTTTCAGAATCCACATCCTTTGAAATTCTATTATTTTTGTCTGCTAAATGAAAAATATTTCCTAGGTTCAACAACACCAACAAAAACCTACACTGCCAAAGAAATAAAATTATTTAGTAAAACAAGAACTATAAATTAACATCACTCTCACTTGATGACAGACAGCCTTGAAGTCAGTAAGGAATTTGAGTCTAAGTTTCCCACCCCTTAAAGTGAAAAAATATTTTCTCTCTTCCAACACAAGCCTAATCTTCATAACTTGAAGAATTCAGGCCAATCATCTACTCATTGTGAGGATGGAGCACAATTTTGTTAAAGGGGGATTCTCTTTGGCCAGCATCTGACACAACCTGGCTCTGACTTTGACAGGGCTCTGGGGGTGTTGCTGTGATGTGAAAACAATTCTGTGTTAATTTCCTCATCTGGAGGCTGCCAAAATTCTTGATGAACTATAGCACTGATCCTGCACTGCTCAGCCTAGGAAGGGAAGAGGGAAGTGCTCTTCAGGCATGAGCTGTTTTCAGGGTCTTGATTGAAAGAACTCAGTCTGTTTCTTGAGAGTCCATAGTGGGTGCGACGGTGTTCACAGGGGTCTCAGGTTGAGGGAAGAGACGAGGATCTGACTCCATATTTCAGAAGGCTTGATTTATTATTTTATGATATATATTACATTAAAACTATACTAAAAGAATAGAAGAAAGGTTTTCATCAGAAGGCTAGCTAAGAACAGAAAAAGAAGGAATGATAACAAAGGCTCTGTCTCGGACTCTCTGTCCGATCCAGCTGACTGAGATTGGCCATTAATTACAAACATCCAACATGGGTCAATCACAGATGCACCTGTTGCATTGCACAGCAGCAGATAATCAATGTTTACATTTTGTTCCTGAGGCCTCTCAGCTTCTCAGAAGGAAAAATCCTAAGGAAAGGATTTTCCATAAAAGCTGTCTGTGACAAGTGGGTGCTCAAGAATGCAGATGAGATCACAGACTCTGTACAAGAAATTAGTCTGGAAGTTCAACATGCATGATTTCTAGCCCTAAAAATTTCCTGCTCCAGACAACATGGCTCCTGTCAACTTTCAGGTGACAAACTCTCTCAGAGACCTGACTGTTCCTTCATTCACCTATTATTTAACAATAAGACCTCAGTTTGAGACTGATCCTTATAGTGTAAGGAAATCAAAAAGAGCAAAGCTGCAGGTGATGTGGCTGCACAAGTTTGTTTTGGTGAAGTTCTGCTTCAAGGATTATTTAGGTATTTTATTACAGCCTGTACATTCAAAGCATAATTTTCAAAAAAAGGAAAAGAAATTTGTTGTCACACTTTACCGTTGTTCCACATATTCTTGATACTAAAATTATTTCAGGCTATTTTAAAAAATTGTATATTAAGACTGCAACCACAGCTCCTTCTAAAATAAACATTAACTTTCTGTTTCTTCGGGTGCTACTAATAGCTGCATGAGAGAAGGAGAGAAGCATTTGAACAAAGAGGAATAAAAAAAGGAGTTCAGGCTTAAAAGTGAGACATCAAAAGGGGGTTTAGTGAGAGACAGAAACAGCTACTTTTACATCTTATGATAATCGGGGTTATAATAATGTCCTTACACAAAAGAAGGAACAGGGGCATTTCCAAAGTGAGAATTCAACACTACTTCCAAAAGTCTGTTCAAAAAGTAATGACAATCACTTTGAGATTTTTTTTTTTAAGTCTTTCTGTTCTCCCTTCTGTACTGTAAAGGGTGCTTGCTCCCCTTGCTCCTGCTTTGCTCATTCCCTCTGATTCTGCTCTCCCTCTCTAGGGTTTTATATTGCCTCAGCACCCCAGTGTCTCAGACCCAGAGTGTTTATCCTACTTACAGACCTCAGTGTGGAATTTATTGCATCTGGGCAGGCAGCTGCACCTCTACAGATTGCCACAGCCTCCAGAGCCCTTCCTGCCTCTACAAACAGCTGCTTGGAGCACAAAGGGCACTGGGAAAGGGCACAAGCATCCCCCTTTCCCTGCCTCTCTCCTGCATTCCCAACAACACATGCCATATTCCAAAAGGTCTCCCTGCTGCCATATACCACAGAAAGAAATGCAATCCCTATCTGGGAAACTTAAAGTCTACCAGCAGATGCTTCCACCTTCCAACACATCTCAGGATATATTCTAGGGCCCACCTCCACAGAATGTTTTGGGTTGGAAGGAACCTTAAAGATCATCTTGTTCCAATCTTGTTGCCATAGGTGGGGACACCTTCC
>VZSU01003279.1:74677-89570 GCA_013398715.1 Nesospiza acunhae | reverse complement strand
TTCCTGAGGCCTCTCAGCTTCTCAGGAGGAAAAATCCCAAGAAAAGGATTTTTCATAAAAGATGTCTGTGACAGCTCTCCACGGATACAAATGCTTAAAAGCACAGAAACCTTCAGGTTTGAAAAGAACTCTAAGACCACTGAGTCCAACCATTAAACCAGCACTGCCAAGCCCACCACTAAACCATGTCCCCAAGTGCCACATCTACACATTTGAAATACATCCAGAGTCATGTTTACTAAACCACAGCTCCTAAAATGGCATTTTATCAGAACTGAAGATTACCACGGAAAAACCCATTTGTACATAGATATCTGTCATAATGATTACTCACAAATATTAATGCAGTATTTTCTACCTGGTCTCAGATTCTGGTCACACAATTGTCACTCTACATATCCAGATCACATCAAAGAGTCTGCTAATACACAGCACATCCCAAAGTCACTGAAACAATGGAAATCTGCCGGTGTTTCTACCAGCCTCATATTTTATCATCCATTTTCTTATAATTTCAGGCCTCTGAAATAGCACCATATTTGGTTCAGACTTTGAAGAAACCAACAAAAATCTTCTGGATGCTCCCAGTCAATGGCTTGGGGTTTTGTTTCCCTATATGTCTCAGATTCATATTATCTGAGTGTAGAGTGCTGGGGGTCCTTTTAAAACAATAAGCAATTTGGTACCCAGCCAGCTATCTTATTTTAAAAATTAAGAAAATTTAGCCATTAATTTCTTTGTCAAGTAAATAGTTTCTTTTCCTCAAAGAAAACAAATTGATCTGGAAAGGCACATTTCCTTTAACTTCTAGAAAAAGTTAGTAGCCTTTTATTACTGGCCCCATGTACCAAAACACATCTACCAAAATAGATGGGAGAAATCAAACTCTGCCTAACAGGACAACTTTCCATGTTTTACAGGCAGGTGATGTGGGAGTATTCAGCTCTGATTTGAAACAGGCTCCAACGCATATCCCCTGTTCAGTTTAATTAGATTGGATGCTTTGTGACATGTATTCAAGATCCTGCATTTCTGAGACATTTTGAGCAAGTAGAACTAAGTATTTCATTAATATTTAAACACAGCAAAACTGACAAATATTGCAGCAGATAAGTTTCTTGGGCAAGATTTCCCTGACAGGATATCTATCAGTAGCTTCCACTGAAAGGAGCCACTGATAGTTACTCATATCCTGAGGGGGAGAACCAGAGCCCTAGAAATCTACTTAATCCTGGAATACACTAAACCAGCCACTCTTTCAGTGCAGATAAAAGCAGAATACATAATAAGGTCACAACAGACCAAAAATAGCAAATTTTTGAGCAGTTGCAATTCAAATAGATACCAGATCTGCTGGAAGGCAAGCAGCTTGACCAGCCTACAGAACTTCTGAAGATCACTACTTTTACAACATTTTAAATTTCATTACCATTTCTCAAAAGTCAAGCAAAACATTAAGTACGTACTTTTCAGGGTTTTCCACTTCTTCGGTGACAAAATTGAGGTAAAACCTAGAAAATAGTTATAAAGTGTATTATAAGATTTATTCTTATATTTTTATTCTGTATTTCTTTCACTAAGAATCAAGAAGATGATTTTAGTTAAGCACTGCTGTTAATTACAGTAGGCTTTGCAGGCCCACGTTTGGATTAAGGAGAGAGGGATATTTAACCTTCCCTTATCCTCACACTCAGGAAGGGAATTCTCAGAAAAGACAGCAAAGCAGGAAAAGAAAAAGACAGTGACTATGTAAAGTCAGTGTGTAATTAATTATTTCCCCCTGACATACTACACAGTATTCCATACATTCCATACATCCACACACACATGCACACTTCAAGCTTTATATTCCATTTGTGCTTGCTGCCTTTTACAGTTTCAGGTTAGATTGGCAAAAAGTCTCATCAGAGTACTCAGCGAAGGCTCCTTAACAATACAAATACAAATAAAAGCCTTAAAAAAAGCCCTCCTAAACCAAGAATTTTCACACCAGTTTGTTGTACAGAAGCTCAAACACAGGCTGCTAGCCCTGAATGCTCTTGCACAACCTCCAGTACAGGTTGCACTCTGATCACATTCCAGCAGCATTCAAGGGAGAGCTCTGTGTGGGAATTCATAGGAACTGCTCACCAGGCACAGCCCTGCATACAAAGCAACCATAAACCTCAAGGCCACTGAACCCCCTGTTCTACATTTATTAGCATTCAGTCTGTGCCTGCCTGGAACACAATTGTGCCTGGCTCAGAGACAGGCCCAAAGTCAGATCTTGTCTAATCAAACAGAGCACTCATACACAGTACCTATGCCGGTCTTCTGATCTTGTGCAGCAAGACAAACGGCACCCGAGCCAGCAGTGCTGCAGTGAATAAACCACTGGTAACCAAGCTGGCAGGAAGTCTGGGAGGTTTGCCCCATCACAAGTCTTGGAACAGAGCTGGGTTAGCAGAACAAGTTAATGCTGGCTCATGGCTTTTTAAAAATAGTGATTTTGTGACTGCGCAAGAAATTCTTTGTCACCTTATGCAAAATCATCAGTACTTGTTTTTAAACTTTCTAGTGCATAGAGCATAGAAGAAGATTTAGGTTAGATATATGGAGGAAAGTCTTTCCAGTGAGGGTGGTGGAGCAGTGGAACTGGTTGCCCAAGGAAGCTGTGGATGCCCCATCCCTGGAAGCGTTCAAGGTCAGGTTGCATGGGGCTTCTAACATCCTGGTCTAGGGGGAAGTATCCCTATCCTCGGCAGGGGGATTGGAACAAAATTATCTTTAAGGTCCCTTTCAACCCAAACCATTCAGTGATAGCCCAGCACCAGTCCTTTTACTGATGCAAAGGCATGTTTCCTTGCATTCTTTTCTCCACTTTTTCAGCCAACATTTTACATACCCCACAGTCTACACTTGCTCTTGGCAGGATGAACCCACACACAGAAGAGATACTGCTTTTCTATTCTTCAAAGCTATATCTTTAAAAGTTATAACTGTTAAAAGTTAACAGTTAAAATTTAACAGTCTTGTGAGCTACGCATTAAATTCTGCCTGCATCCCAGGACACATCACCAACACTTCCAACACTCCTTCATATTCAGCTAATTGCATTGATTTAGCCCCATGAAACTGATATTGCAAGGATGTTGCCAGTCCACTTAATGGTCTGCTCCTCCGTGATGACGTGATGAATTTTAGCTGATAACAAAGGAAAATAGACAGCTGGGGAGAACCACTAGCCAAATTAGGTCATTTTCCTGCTAATTTCTTTTATAAGTAGCAAATAAGGACCTTGAAATAAAAGTCAGAAGGTGTAAAGAGGAAAAAAGGTATTTTTATTGCAAGGCTTTGAACCGTTATGAGAAAAATGGGAAAGAAGCAACAGAATAACAGTGTTTTTGATGAAGCATTTTGCAGGAAAGAAACTCTGAATAATAATAATAATAATAATGAGCTTTTAAAATTGCTTTCATACAAAAACTTAGGTTAATATTAAAAAAGTGAGAAACCATCACATGCATGGATATGAGAGATAGAGTCAGTTATAGGACAGAGGGGGAAGAAAGTAGAGATTCTCCAGATAATCAATTCCATTTCTTTGAGGCTTCAAAATGCCAGGCTCTTTTCTTACATATCTATCTCAGATAAACAGATAAAGGCTTTGGAGTCTCTTGGGTTTCTTCCCCTGCTGCCATTGAGTATATAAAGTTCTGTTCATACTTCAGTGTGCACATTTATAATGCTCCTGCAACCGGGGAGTTACAGATGGGCAGAGAACTCCAATGCCCGGCCCATTGTCCTTTCACATTAAATAAATAAACCCCTTATCTTGCAGCCCTCGCCTTTTGTGCAAGGTAAAGGACTTGGCTGCCTGTGAGGCTATGGAGAGCAAAGGGAAGACCTGCAGACAAAGCTATCTCAAAATAAGCCCACTCTGTGCACTGTAGTCTGCTTCCTTCCCCCCAGGCTGCTGCTGCTAAAGCCCTTTGGCACTGCACAATGCAGAGCCCTGAGGAGCATGAATAAATTGTAAAGGCAGATTCCACAAGGGGCAGCGCCTTTCAAACCAGCTGCTGTGTACTTTGGAGGGAAAGGAGAGAAAGGACTTGAAAGTTCTAAGCAGGATACCTGAAGGTAGATTCTCATTCCTTTGCTCACAGTCAATCACACCTGACTTTTGTGGAAGCCAGCTGCACTTCTTTTAAGTATGGTCCAAATCTCTCAGACCAAGAAATGTAAAAATCTAGAGAATTTTATTCTGCTTTGTGGTCCATATCAATCTCATTGTTTCTTACTTGTCAAATACTGCTTTTACAAAGAAAGGCTAAGGGCCACTTTGCAACAGAACCATAGGTTTGTTTTTTATATAATTACTGGCTTATTAAAAAAGAAAATCAAAGCTTCATTAGTACATTTATCCTTTTATTAAAATATTTAATGAAAAAATGAAGACTATTCCTTTCTTGTGGTGTGATTATTTTGGTGGTCAGTGCATGTTTTTATATTGTGCACTGAAAAAGAAAAATCTTTCCTTTGCAGAGCTGCTTGCACAATGACCACTGAGCATATGGAACAGCAGTGACAAGTACCCTAGCTGTATGCTGTAGCTTTGCAAAAGATGTAGAATGTGCTACTCATTGCTTCATATAAATAAATAGCTTTGTTAAAGCACATTAATGTTTGTTTTCAGGACAAATACGCATAAATTTCATCCACTTACCAGCCTGAATAGGCATACATTCCTGAATAGAAAGCAAGTGGTAATCCCATAACACTGGCATCATTCCCTGCAAAGGCATTTTTAAAGTGCTGTGTTTCTCCTGCAAAATCAACAACAACAACAAAAAAAAAAGTTGAAAAATAAGCTTTTTGGTCATAACTAGTTAAAATATATATATACATATATATACATATATATATATAACACATCATGGAACATTTAATCACCCAACAGTTCACTGACATGAATTTCTGCCCCTTGACCTTAAATTCTGACCCAACCCTTGCAGCCATAATCTGCCAGCAATTGTAAAAGGCTTTGTGGAATCTGTATTCATGCAACAGGAGAATTTGACCTATTAGCTTATTTCAAAGCATGCTGAGCTTGATGACACTCACTCTGTCATTTCCAGCAGTGACTTACATCAACATGAAAGAGCAGAATGAGCTCAGTAGTTTTTGATGTGGAAAATTTCACTTGTTCAACATTTTAATCAGAAGGAACTTTGTTGACATTTCATTTAGAAGAAATATTTATAAGATAAATAAACCCCAAATCCTAAACATTTCTACCATTGAAAAATTAGTTTGGTAACCCCCTACCATGATAATCAATACTGTATTAATATTACATCGAGTAAGAATTATCTATATATCTATAAATGCAAATATGCAACATTTTTGTTATGCTGTCACTCATTTACAAAGTGCTTTATGGTTTGTGAAATGTCCCTACCATATCCCAAATTTCCCAAAATTCCTGAGAATTCTAAATTTCCTGAGAAACAATGATCCTCCACAAATATGGAGCAGGAAGAAACTTAATTAATTCAGATTTAAATTAGCAATGAGTCAAATCCTCTACCCTTTGCTCTGGCTTTACTAAGCCCTCAGTCAAAATCCCCATTGAAGAAGAGGCTTTTTGGTTGAGGGAGAAACGGGCCAGAAAAAAGTCCCAGTGGACAATCAGGGACACCAGCTGAGCCACTTCAGGGCAACAACCCCCAAGCAAACCTGGGTTTGACCTGCTCCAGAGGTCTAGAAAAAGTAGGGTGGATGGGAGCAGAGAGAGATTTTGCACATTTCACTTGTCACGTGCAAGAGGAAACAACATTGCAAGTGCCAGAAAGAAAGTGAAAAACAAGAAAACAAAAATAGTGAATCAGCAGAGTGCTACACAGGAAAACTTTTATTTCAGAGTCTGTATTAACCACAGAGAGCCTCCTGTCTCTGAGAAACTGAGCTCGCTGCACAGGCTAACACTGTGCTCTTCACTTGGGTGGGACACAGACCAAAACTGTGACAGTTTTTGTTCGATAAAATCTGCCCCCAATGCGCTCAAGAGGGCTCCCTGCTCTGCCCCTGTGTGCTGCAGGGCCCCTTGTGCTCTCTACAGTTGTTGTAGGGAGGGTGACCTGGGGCTTGTCTCCATCTCACACCTGCAGCTCAGAGGGCTGGCACGGGAAAGTCTCTACAGGTAGCTCAGTGAAAAGAGGGCCTTTACAAGGGCATGTAGTGACAGGACAAGGGGAAATAGCAATAAACTGACAGGGGGCATGCTTAGACTACGTGTTAGGAAAAAATCCGCCCCGTGACAGCAATGAGGCACTGGAACAGATTGTCCAGAGAAGCAGCCCAGGATGCTCTGGAAGTGTTCAAGGCTTTGGATGGGCCTTTGAAAAACATGGCCTAGTGGAAGACATCTCTGCCCATGGCAGAGGGTGTGAGCTAGATGATGTTTAAGGTCCCTTCCAACCCAAACCACCATGTGATTTTGTGGTTCTGTGAATTGGGAGCCCCCTCTAGCACCACACACATGTACCATGACTAGGGACTAGCACAGTCAGAGCAGCCATCCTGCCTGGGCTAGGCATGTGCTCTGGGGAGGTGCATGTGCATCTATCTGCCTTTAAATCTCACCCTGCCCCTCTCACAAAGCTCAGGCCAAAGACGGATTCCAGAGAAGAGCAGTCCATCTGCTCCTTGGAAAAGCAAGTCTGATTGGGATAGTCTCATTGGCATGCTGAAGGAAATAGCATTTCATCCCAGTGTAGTTCCACTTCTTATCAATGACATGACAGCACAGAGCCTCAGTTAAACAAGCACAGACTAAGAGATTTTGCTGCTATAAGCATTATGTGGTGGAGGCAAGTGGGGAAAGACTGCTGAGGGTAAAGATAAAAGCTCTTAAAAAGCATTTACTTTTCATTTCATACCTTTAATTAGCTGGATAACTCCAGGGACTATAATTATCAGAATTGCTACAAGCTTACAAAAGGTAAGGAACATCTGAATGCGGGCACTCCAGCTGACACTTGTGCTATTCAGGACCATCACCAGGGCTGTGAGGGGGGAAAAAGAAAAGTCAGAAAGAAATAATTGCCACAAAATTCTTTGCCAGCAGAGAGGTCACACAAACAACAGATCCTGATGCATTAAAGGAAATACACCCCAATAATCTCCAGCTCTTGTCCTCCCACTGGTCCCATCCCCCGTCGAGGTACCTCACCAAAAGCTTGAGCTGAGCCCCTGTGCCTCACCCACTGCACTGACCATCCACCTGTCCTTTCTCTGCACACCAAATTGCAGCTTCACTGACCCAGGATTGTCAGCTGCTGGTAGACAAGTGGCTGCCAGGGCACTTGTTCAGATGAAAGAAATTAATTGCCCCACTCTTGTCACCCCAGATTTCTTTCTCGGTGCTGCTTTGAGTAGAGATTTGTATTTTTCATAAACAATAACAATTAATAACCATATTGAACTTTCTCACCCTCATTTAGGCCACACATAAATTTGTAACTGCTTTACCTCTGGTCCTCTTTTCCATGTTCTCTCCCCTTTTTGCTGTACCACCAGAGATGCAGGAGGACCAGAGTGCAAGTACTGTGCCCACCCTTACTAGGAATCAGTGAAGAAACAGAGACCTTTTACTTCTTGAAAACAAAGCTCAGGTCTGCATCTCACCAGCGTGTGGAGAGATCAGTGAGAAGGATATTTGCATCCTGTCTGGTCAGCTTGCATTTCCTTCTGGGTCAGGGACAGCATCCTCTAGCATTTCCTACAGCACTGACTGACAGGAGGAGGGCAGGTCTTGTCATTTTAGTGCCACTTATTCTAGTTTACTTAAACAGAAGGAGTTTAGATATTAAAAAAAAAAAAAAAATCCCTAAAGAATGGAAGATGGGAGCCATTTTACCAGATAAAAAATCTTTCCCCTGCTGCTCCAGGTAATCATGGTCAAGCATGTTCCTCTCTTTCTTGCCATCATGTGGAGCTAATGAAGCAGCTCCTCATCTCAATCCTCCCGTAATTCAAGCTCTCTCAAGAGCACCAGTTTGTGTAAATCATCAGCCACATCACACATCTCAAGACACAAAAAAGCACAATTTGCTAGTTTGTAGGAGATAGCATTGTAAATCTGGCATGGCACAGGCTTTCTGGAAAAAAAACCCACTGATTTATCTCAAGTCTTTTATACAGTTTCTCTTCACCAGCAAGGTTAAAAAATGTTTTTAAATCTTCTGATTTCAACTGAAAGTAGTTTGAGTTATTTGAACCATGAGAAAATTCCATGTAATCTGGATCCCAATGTATTTTTCATATATTTTTAATAAAATAAAAATTCTAGGGAGGAAAAAAAAAGTATTTTTTTAGAATTTTTATTTGGGAGAGAGACAGTCCCACTCTCCAATGAGCAATTTACAAGTCAATATATACTCACAACACCACCTAGCACAATTTTTTCACCACACAATTTTTTCAGCAGAAAAGTATCTTGGAGACCAAAATCTTTACTCGGTTCTGTATCTCACCATATTTCAGAGCTGAAGTGTTGTGAAGTCACAAAAAAATTGCTTGAACTTCTGCAACATTTCACTTGAGACCCAAACATGCAACGTTTCACCTGAGACCCAAACATGCAACGTTTCACCTGAGACCCAAACACTTTTTTTGTTTTAGTTTGGTTTTTTTGCTTTTTTACTTCCTTGTATACCTATATTTGACAGGCAACAGAAAACCCCAGGGCCTGATTCATGATTCTGTTGTTCCAATATTACATTGACATATCTTGACTCATTTAAATTTTGAAAGGTCCCTTTAAGTTGCTGACTAGTATTAGCGCTCTTTGTGTTTCCCCTTCTTTCCCTGAGACTTGATTACCAACAAGACTAACAACTGGTATTGAAGCAAAATATATTTAAAATATTCATTTGACCAAAAGTGCTTAAGTTAGAAAAATCTAGTGCCATAGTCAAGCACTAGCTTATTTTCATTTTCCTAGAAGACTCAGGACACAATACTTTTCTTCCGTAGACAATGAAGCCCAGGCATGGACCAGAGCACAAGAAAATGCCAAGGAGAAGATTTTTGTGTAAGAGAATCTGCAATTTGATACCCAGTTTACTCAGAGTTCAAGTTGACTGCAGCAATCAGTCTGTCAGCCTTACACAGAGTAGGTAACATGAGTGGGGAGAGCTTCTCCAGGTTTTCTAATGCACTGGTTTCACCTTCCTGATACACATATGAGAATGTTACTGGATGGTATGGCCTCAAACACTTCAGGAATGGGTCTACTTCTCTGGACAACCTGTGCCAGCGTCTTACCAGCCACATCAGAAAAATTTCTTCCATATATCTAAGCTAAACCAGCCCTTTTTCAGTACGAAGCCATTTCCCCTCATCCCGTTGTCACAGTTTAAGCCCAAATGGAAATTAAACCTGGCAGCTGCTTGCTCAGTTCCCCCCCTTTCTCCCTGCACCCACCACTGGAATGAGGAGGAGAATCAAAGTAAAACTTGTGGGTGAGATAAGAACAGTTTAATAATTGAAAACAAAGTAAAATACAGAAGTAATATAAAGGATAATAATAATAGTTATGATAACACAAAGGAAAAGAACAAGTGCTGCACAGCACAATTGCTCACCACCCACTGAACAGAGCCAGAACCCCCATTCCCAAGCCCAGCTCAGATACCTTTTCATTTAAATCCTCCCAGTTTACATACCAGGCATGATGCTCTATGGTGTGGAATATCCTTTTGGTAATCACCTGTCCTGGCTATGCTCCCTCCCAGTTTCCTTTGTGAACCTCCTCACTGGCAGAACATGGAGGCAGGGAAAAATGTCCTTGACTATGGGTAAACTGGACTTAGCAAAAAACCAAAACATCAGTGTGTTACCAACACAATTCTCATTCCAAATCCAAAACACAGCCCTGTAATAGCTACTGAGAAGAAATTAACACTAACCTGGCTGAAACCAGGACACCTATCACTGTGTCCTTATTTGTAAATAAGTCCCTTGGAAAAGTCCCTTGGAAAAATTCTCTTGATAAAAATGTCCTTTGATAGTCCTTCACAAGAGTAAGTGCAGAGTTGGAGGACTGCAATAGTAGTAATTCAGGTTGCAGAGCTGAGACTTAAGTGCTTACAAATGCTTAGAAAATTTGAGGTCATTTTTATTTTTTTAAATTTTATTTTATTGTACTTATTAGGCTGTAGGAGTTTACAGTCTTCTTTATCATATAATACCACATAATATAAATGCATTATTGTTTATTGTAGACTAATAATAATAGCAGTAGTATTTATAATAAAAGTAGTAGTTTTTATAATAAAAAATTCAGTGTTAATGGTTCTGTGGGCATGACAATTGTCTAGAAATGTGGGGCTTACACCAGTACCATGTGCCAGCACCATAGTACTGGTTGTATTAGCAGCTGGGTAGTGAAAGGCAATGAGGAAGTGAAGTCATGAAGAAAGCTGCTAAAAAGCAAGAAAAGATGATGACAGCTGTGCCAGGGCTCAGGAAGGACATTATATTCTGGGACTATGGCCATTAGTCAACACCTCTCTTCAGAATACGGCCTATTGGAGATATTTAGAGAAGCTGATTGCAGACACTTTGATAAGGGATCACAGCAAATATCAGAAGGAGCAGCAGTTTCTCAGAAAAGGGGAAGTGAAAGGAGGACTCAGATCTAACTTTTCTAACTAAAAGTCAGGCATTGAGTGCAGCTGCAATCTCAATGAAGAGACAGTTAGCTCCAGAGGATGAATAACAATACCTCTGTGAGACGCCTATCCCAGATGAGATAGTTTACCTTCAGGACGTTCCTCTCTCCTCTTTCTCCACTGTATGGGGAGCACAGAAGATTACCTAAACTAAACACCTCGCTAAGATGAATCCTAACCAAGCGCAGTGTGGAGGGAGAACAAAATGGGGCACATGAACAATCAAACACAATGGAAACACGAAGCATGTTTTTCACAATCTCTTCCCTTCTACAGACACAGCTATAGACAGATGACAAAATCTAATGGGAGAAGCAGCAGTGAGCATTACATCCTGGCCTACTTTTCAGAATGTATGTACCATTGCCTCAGCAGGAGACCAAGAAAACTGCTCTCCCATAACTTGTCAGACTTTTAGGGTCAAGGCATTCAAAAAATGCCAAAAAACACCCTCAATTTGCAGACTCTAATGAGCCAATTAAAAGTCACAGGAAGCCCAAGAGCACCTATCAGAGCATATCAGCAAGAGCATGTCAGAGCAGATCCCTGCAAGCCAAGAGATATTTTAATGTAAACTGCTTGTCTGAAGACTGTCAGCAGTAGAGAGTGGCATCTGCAACATCTGCAATGATGAGGGAAAAAAGGCATCTAATTATAGACTCACCTAGACACCAATAAAACTTGGAGCTGGAGCATTTGCCAGCACTGATAGGCCTACAGCTAAGCACAGTTTTCAAGCATAACTTTAGCTCTAACAGCCAAAGTTTCGGGTACTTGAGTTTGCTAGCAGACTTCTCAAAAAAAAAAAAAAAAAAAAAACAGGGGAAATGATATATTATTGCAGTGTAAAATGCCCAAAATACACGTATAAATTGGTGCAAGAACTCATGTGAGTTGGTAGAGTTACTAAGTGGTTTTCAGTCTCACAGTTTTTAATGGCTGAAACCTGTTTATCTGCTTTCTGACATGGAGGCCATGTGAAAAGTTTGGAAAAGGCTCAGTTCCTATTCAGGCTACATATTGATAGAGGAGTTTTATACCTTTGCACAGTCCAATTTATCCCTTCCTGTTACTATTATATTTAAGTTTACCATTAGGAAAAGAATTAATAGCTACAAATAAAGCAATATATGAATATAGGGCCTTTTTTGCAATGATAGGCATGGTGACAGGATGTTGCTTCATGTCAAGAAACAACAAATATGGAGGAGTTTATCAACTTTCACTTCAAGAGGTAAATGAGTTTTAAACTCTTTCTCCTAAAAAGACTACCTTCAGCATCAGAACCAAGGTTGACAAATCCCCTTGCTTTGTGTCCTGGAGCTATTTTGACCTGCTGGAACAAAGCAGGGAGATAAAAGGGCTAATCTCCTCCTTGCATTTCCTTCAGCTGTCCTTCCCTGTGCAGGAGCACATCCAGCTTCTCTCTCCTCTAGATGGCCATTTATTTTCATAAAATTGTAGCAATTAGACCCTGTCTCTGGAAGAGTTCAAGGCCGGGTTGGATGGGGCTTTGAGCAACCTGATCTAGTAGAAAATGTCCCTTCCCATGACAGGGTGATCTTTAACATCCTTTCCAACCTAAACCATTCTATGAGTCTATGAAATGTATAGTATAATAAAAATCTTTGAGACGTCTGCTCCTCTTTCACATACAGTTAATTAACCCAGTTGAGAAAAAGTTTATGGCAGACTGACAAATTGAGATCTGCACATTCAGTATTTGATGTAGGTTTTTCTCCTTGTGAAGTTTTGCTTAAGAAACACCAAGTGAATTTAAGTGATTTATAAGTTTGAAAAGAACAGGAAGGTTTTGCTCAAAGGTTCAGAAAGCTGTGGCATCTGAATAGAGACTCCACACAAGCATCCTTCTCTCTACAGAGACATTGAAATGTTTGGATATTTTGGTTGGTTGGTCACAGTAAAAAGAGAAAAACCATAATAAAGGCAACTAAAAATGAAAGCAGCATATTGTGGAACAGAAAATTTGTTTTTATAGATTGTTCAAGATTGCTCTGAACAGGTGATTTTGAGGGGAATTTTGTGCCCAGCATATGTCTTTTTCCTATAAATAATAAAGCCAGGACAAGGGATTTTTTAAATGTCACCATGACCAGTAGTTGCATTTTAACTTTCATCTGATCTACATCTCCTCTGCACTGTCTTTCCTTTTTCACTGAAGAGGTGGGGAGCAGAATGGCTGTAGCCCCTCTATTTTTTGGCAGCTGGTGGAGAAGCAATAGTATTTGCTACTCCCCAGCATAATCCTGGTTGCATCCACCTCAGTCAACCTTTTAATAATAGGCTTCAGATGCATCAATTGAGATACAGGTGGGGAGAAAAACAAAAAAGGAAAGAGAAAAGCTGTATTGTGACAAGGACAGAAAAAAACTGGGCTACAATGCCAGTGAGGGTTAAAAAACTCCCATGCTGGAGATTTTAAGGCCAGTTTTGACAAACATCTGTAAGAAATTGTTTAGATAACACTGATTGTGTTTGGGATCAGGGGATCACCTGAAGATTTTTCAAAATTTCTCCCTCTCCTTTCTAGTACAATGAGAAATGACAAGGTAAAACTGTGAGCCAAGGACAGAGCTCAGTGGTGCATCCCACTGCCTTTTCCCATGCAATAAAGACATATACACAATCTGTGCCCTCTCATCAGGAAGGAAAAGGGACCAGGCATGGGTAAGAAAAAGGCATGTCATTTCACCTTCTGATTAACTCAACATTTGAAGTGGAAACAAACACTACTTTTTGCACCGTTATATTGGATTCCAAGATCTCCAGGGCTCCAAAGTGTTCAGCTCAGCACCTTAACCTTTCTTACCTGTCACTCTTCCTGCATGCCCAATACCAAACATTTGCAGCCATTACCACCACAGCATGGTTCTGACCACACAAAGATAATATTCAGACACTCTGGGATCCTTGAGGTTAACCGCAGCAGAAGTTCTAAGAACTACTACAAATGAAACTCCACTGTAGAGAATACTGCAAAGAATGAAGGCCCAGTCTGACATATCACTGCTTTTCTCAGCATCCTCCCGGTCACCACCACAAGTTTTCTACAAGAATCCCTTCTTTCAGTGAAATGCCAGTTCACCCTAACTGTGCTGTACAAACCCACTCTGAACAGGAGAATCTGGCCTCCCCTCTCCCTTTAGGCTGTGATTATTTCAGCCTAACTCCACCTCCCCTGCAATGCTACTTATTTGTTCAATTATTTTGCCAAGGCCTGGCTTATCATAGAGATTTTCACTTAAATTAAAAGTAATAAAAACATAATTCAAATTGCTCACCTATTGTGCTTGAATCACATGCAATTAACAAAACACTTTGATGGAGTCCTCACTTCATATTCCTTTTGTCTCAGTGACCTTAATGTTACTGAACATCTGTTTCACTCCTATCTTGCACTGAAATGTTTTAGACAGATGTAGCTGAAAAAAAGTCATTGACCTCAAAATTCAAACCCCTAATTCAATTATTCCTATGAAACCTATAGTTTGTGCATAATTAAGTTAGAAAGGAATGCAGTCACATACTGATTTTTTTAACACTCCCAGCAGAAAGGAAATCTTACAGAGAGAGCTCCCACAAAAAGCCACAGTAACCTGGAGACTGGAAATTTAAATGTCAATTGAACTCCTTGCCCCGAAGAAAAAAAGTCATCTGAACCTATTATTGTGCAAAACTGAAGGGGTCTCCTGTGGGCCTTTGATCATTTTGCATGTCTTAATTCCTTTTTCCAGTCTTTTTGTTTCTGATATGTGCACTGAGCAAATTTAAAGGAACAATCTGTTACTAATTACTCAGGTCTACCCTGCACTCCCTCCCAGCACAGCTGAATTCCACTGTGTGCCCACAAGGAGCATTGTCACCTGTGACCAGGCAGACCTGGAAACAAGCCTCTAATGCTACAAGCTCCAGAGTCCCAGTCCCATCATTGTTTGTGTCCTCCCATTGCATGCATCCTCCTCACCAGCCCAGGTACACCATAAAGCCTCTGCTCTCAGGGTAGTGCCCCTCTTTCCACTGCAATATTGGCTTTCTGTAGCCCTAAATGATCCCTTTCACACTAACTACAGAGTTAGCAAGTGTAGGACAACAAGCCAGCAACAACCCTGCACCAGGCTGTATGTTCTGCTCCCAAAATTCAGTTCCTGCTTTCC
>VZSU01003279.1:57107-74661 GCA_013398715.1 Nesospiza acunhae | reverse complement strand
AAGAGTGGGACTGGGGAAGATGACCTCATGTTGCTGTCTGCACTCAAGAGAACTACATTTCTTCATGACATCATATTTGGCATTCAGTTGCCTCCTAAAACCAAGGTAGAGCAAAGCACTTAAAGAAGGTAATCATTCTTCCATATCTCTGGCACTGCCTCACCGTCTCTTAGGGACTGAAATTGCTTCTACAAAAATAATGAAAATTTGGCCATAAATTCAAGTGGCAACACAATCAGCCTTGACAATAGATTTTTCCTGCCATTGATAAAGTCTGCTGCTCTTTTTGCTCCTGCATTTGTTCACAAACACACACACCCAGGCAAGATGTCACACAGGTGCCCCTGGCATTGGATGCACACTGATTAATGATTTACACCAAGCAACAACCTGCTCAGTGTGCTATATTTTTTTTCAATTTATATAATCTTTACCCTCCCCTGAAACCTAACATGGGACACTTACTGATGCCGACAGCTGTGATAAGTTTAATGGCAAGTTCTGGGATTTCACACTGCATAAAGAAAGGCTCCAAGATGTAGCGTCCAAATGCCAATGATATCACTGCTGTGGCAGCAGGGCTGGAGGGAAAGAAAAACAAAGTCACAAAATTAATCTGTGATAGTACATAGTTATTATTCTTACTGGATCATGCTGTAACTTCACTATTAGAGAACTGTGAACCTTAATTTTGGTGCTTCCTTGTAGCTTTGCTGGCATGCAAAACCACAGTTTCTGAAGAACGTAGCGCTGCTCAGTGATTCTGATCTTGACTTCAACACTTCTTACCAGGGTGGCTCTTACAACTCCCAGGTTGCAAAGCAGTCATAATCGAAAAGCATCAATAGAAATCTTCATTCACTCACTTGAAGTGAACATAGCCAGTGAGAGGAATGGCAGATTTGTCTTTACAAACAAGCTGTGGGTCTGCTGGTAGATAAAACCAGCACTGGGAGATAAATGAAACAATGGGATGGATTCTACTGATTGATGAATGGAAAAAGATATTTGCTTTTACAAATGAACTTTAGGTTTGCTGATAAATGAAATCAGGCATTGAAAGATGAAAGAAACAATGGGAAAGAAAAACCCCTAAATTCCATCAGAATTAAAAATTAAAAGGGAGGGTTCTACATTGGAGGGAAATCTTCGGTATCAAGTGTATGGGGAGTCTGTACCTCTCAAGCACCTCAGCCAATGGGGAAGGAGAGAAGGAAAATGTAGCTGGGAAATTTGGATAAAAAGGAGGCTGTGTCCTCCAAAAAATTGGAGAGACCCCAGGGCAATGCCTCATGGCTTCTCCCTCTTTTCAAACAAAGTAAAAGGATTCCTCTGTCTTCTTCTTGGACATAAACCTCTGGGGTTTGTGGATTAATTTTCCTAACACCAGTATCAGATTACATGGGCAACACCCTGCTCAAAAGTCAGTGAATTTTAGTGGCCAGTTATATCTCACCCCTCAGAGACACAAGCAAATGAATTTCATTCACGGTGAGAATTCTGGTTTACTAAAATAAGCACCCAAAATCTACCCAGATCTTTTATTAAATTCTGGGACAGTCCAAATGGGATTTTCTAAAATATAAACAGAATTTTTTCCTTTTATTGACTAACAATTTCCTAGCATTGCAGGTAAAGCAAAAATCCCTGTAGCATACCATAGAATATCATAAAACAAAGGAATATGAAGAAAGACATAATGTTTCTTTATTTGGTCAGTTAGGGCTTTTCATAGTAAGAGTTAAGCTCTCCAACACCCCACAAAGTTGTTGCATTTACAAATTTGAAATGCTCATAATATTCATACAGCCTTTCCCTTTGAGGGAAGCCAATTGTTTGACAGAAGCCTTAGCACTGGCACACATTAGTAGCAAATTAGCCTGTGCCTGCATGTTACTGTTCATGTTCCTTTTGGGAGGACATTTTCACTCTTTATAGGACAGCTGGTGGCATCTGTGTTTTATCACATACACTCTGTAGGACAAAAGGGCACATGATTCTCAAGGGATTTCTGAGTTGAACAAGAGTCCATGCAAATTTTTTGTGAAAAAATCTGCAACACCTCACTTCACAGAATTTTGATACAAATTCTATGGAACGGGGTAAAAATTCTGCAGAGATGTTGTTGTCCATCAAACAGTAAAAGAATTTCCCACAAGGGAGTTGCACCCTGGAAACAAAACCCACTTTCTTTGTGCTATGACTCAACCCAGAAGTCACACACTGTGTTGGACCAAGCTGCAGAGCAGCACAGAACAGAACAATCTGCCTCAGTAAGTTTCTGCATGGATGAGCAAGGGCTGCTGCATGAGCATCTCCCACGCATGGGGATGCTCTTCTCACTGACCAAAAAACGGCTTTACACATTTTGTCTGGATTTTCACAGACATTTATTGACTTTACCTATTTCTAATTCATATCAGATCATCAGGCTTCTGGCTTTCAAGTACTGCAGGCAGGCTGCCATAAGTGGTTTTGGATTACCCTAGATCAGATGAAAGATCAGATCTTTGGACTGTCCCAGACTTTTTTCCTTGGTCCCAGCTCCTTTCCCCAGAACTTGGATTTTGCCCTCCCATTTCAAGGAAAAGCCTTTTTAAAGAAACAGTCACTGCTATCTATACCACCACTATATTTCTAAAAGCATAGCTCCTAAATTGCACCTCTAATAAATAGCTCTGACATTCCATGCTGGCAGTGCAGTCAGTCGGTGGAGGGGGAAGTTCAAAGAATGGAGCAGTATTAAAAAAACACACAGATGGGTGTTTAGGGACATAGCTGAGTGGTGGACTCAGCAGCGCTGAGTTAATGGTTGGACTCAATGATCTTGGAGGTCTTTTCCAACCTTACTGATTCTATGCTTTTCCTTTTGCTACAGTGCTCAATAGCTGTGTGTTCAGGATCAGGTAGAAAGTGCCTGAGAAGCTTTCACTGAAGGGCAAGGATACAGGAAGACACCAGATGAGGACCAAGACAGGGTCCCAGCACATACTACAGGTGAGTCAGGCACCAGCAGCACACTCTGATTCAGCCTTTGTACAGCAACCACCAGAGGGAAGCCCTACAGACAATGCGCTCACACTGCTGTCTTCCCTTGTTTGAAAAGTAGTTGTTGGGGAGTTTTTAAAGGTATATAAATATGCATAAAATACACACAACCTGGCTTTGGGAGAGAAAAAGGTTCACACTGAGTACACTGAGTGAGAAGCAGTGCAGTGCGAGGCAGAACTAATTGGTATGTGGGCAGAGTAGTTAAGTGTGTCCTCCACTGTCAAGTAGCAGCTTTAAAGAGATATATGAGAGCAGGAAATGCCTATTTTGGTTGTGACTCCTCTGTCAGCCTATGAGTGTGATAATCCTGCAATTTTTCAGAAGAAGAATCAGTCTAGCTGAGACGTGTGTGTGCAACATCTTCTCCTGAAAACAAAAAATAAACATATAGGCGGTCTCAAGTTCTTTGATGGCAGCAGTCAATTAGTTTCCTGATGCAGGAGTCAGATAGAAAACTCTACACAGAGTTTCAGCAGTGCTGCTCTGGTCATTGCAAGTTATAACACGTATGGCTTCCTCACAGCCTCTCAGACTGGGTGATTAAAGAATCCACTGAAGTTCTCTCCCATGCAACATGATTATTTTCTGGGTGTGGGGCAGATCATGATGACTAAGAGCATTCATACACCACTCCTGGGACACTGTTGTACTTTAATTATTTTGTGAGGAAAGGAATTTATGATGCCTGGTTTCTCGTGGGTGCTGTGCCTAGGTAAATAAGTTCCCTCTGCCGAACCAGGTGCAGATTAAGAAGGAGATTTCTATTACTGTTCCCTTTTGTTGATTCTCTGATGTGAAATGATATAGCTGTTCACAGAGACCTGTGAAAACATAGCTCTCATTCCACAGCCTGATTTTCATTCTTGGCAAAAAGTTCATACAGTTGAGACATCTGCCCTTTCATCACATTTGATGGAAATGATGCAGTTAATTCAAAGGTTACATTTTGGTGGGGAGGTACTGTTGGACCACCTGACGTACAAAATTATTTCCTCTGGAAACAACACAAGGATTTATAGATTCATAATGACTCAGCACCGTCAGCACTTTTAAACTCAACAATCTATGCTAGGACTTGTCAGTGTTATGTAAACGTGGCTGTGATTTGAAATCATGCTTGTGCCTCATTTGTGACTAATCTGCTGATTGCGGAAGAGGGGGAAGAAGCGCTAACCAGCCTGAGGCGGGGGATGGAGCACTCCCAAAGTCATTTTGTATAAGTGAGTTGCCCTGCTCTACATGTATCAAGATCTCCAAACTCAGCACGACTGTAAAAATAAAAAGAGAGGCTACACGTGAGTTTGAGACATTGATCCATTTGCATTATGAAAGTTTATTTTATACGATTCAACACTTTCACAGTGTAATTCTTCTGCACAAAGGCTGCATGAGTCACAGGTTTACACACCAAGGCAATATACTGGACATTTTAGGTATGTGAAGACAATGTTTCTTTATTTGGTCAGTTAGTGTTTTTCAAAGTAAGAGTCAAGTTCTCCAACGCCCCACAAAAACAAAAAATCAGGGCCCAGTCTGACATATTAAACACACATGGTGCCCCTAACTCTGAAAATTACAGGACAACAGTCTCAGCAGGGGTTATTCCTGTATCCATAGACAACAGTAATTGCTCCAGAAGGTAGTGCCAAGACTGAGAAAAGGTAAAGGCGACTTCTCTCTTTCACTGTACCATATCTAGGTATGGCTAACAACATTATTAGTGACATCAATGGACATAGTAAGCTTACCAAAATGAAGACAATTTATTGAATTTTTGTGGCAGGGAGTTTTCTTATTTCCCCCATATATACACACGCGTCTCCTTAAACATTTCAAAGCTGATGAGCAGAATAGCATTTTTAAACTCTCTGAAGCAATCATAGTGAAAGAACACAGTTAACTGACCAAATTATATTTGATTTTTTTTCCCCAGCATATATCATAGCTTTTTCTTTATGACTGACAAGTGCAGCACCATCAGAAAAGAAACAGAGTCATGATGCACTTACCGAATGATGAGGAGTTCAACCCAGACCCTCACAAATGCAGGTAATGGGCCAAAGGCCTCCAGGATATAGGTGTAGTGACCACCAGATTTCTTAATGCATGTTCCTAGTTCAGCATAGCAGAGGGCACCTGTGAGAATTCAACAGTGCCAACATGAGAGATATCCAGAAATACCTATCAAAACATTTACAGCCTAAACAACAGAACTTCCATGGCATCACAACTACTTTTTATACTTTTTAATTTTTTTCCAATTAATTTTGTAAGTTTTAATTCACTCAGTTTGACATGCAGTAAACCAAACCATTTATCCAGTTATATTTAAAGCCTCTGGACAAGCTATTTGCAATTGCTACTGTGCTACTCAATATCTTGCGAAGAAGGACAAAAAATTGGGGTGTCACACCAGCCACCCTACTTCTCAGGCAGCCAGACTACACTACTAAATGAAAGATTTCTGACACAATTGCTTGTTATCAAAGGCTCATCTACTCCTTTCAGCCTTAGAGGTGCCTGGCTCCAGCTCTGAAGGTCTGAAAACTGAATTGCCTCTCCTCAGCCACGGGCAAAAGCAACCAAATGGCCAAAATTTGGAAGCAGGATCTGCAGAACAAGAATTTTCCTCAATGCTACTCCTAACATCTTCCATACAAAACTCAGGGGATGGCTTAGTCACAGCTTTTCAACGCTGATGGATTGTTTTTTGTGTACTGCAGATGCAATGAGAGGTCAGGAACTGTCAGCCAGTTACAAAGCCAGGGGTTCACGGCTCCATGCGGGGACCACATCAACAGCCTTCCACAACCAATAAACACAGGCAGCCCTCTTGGAAGACTCTGAGAAGCCAGCAATGAACAGTAATAATGTTTGTTAGCACTGCATCACACAGAGTTAAGATCAGCAACACACGGGGACTCATTTCAGCTCTCTTCCCTGCACGTCCCACTTTTAGATAAGAACTACAGCTGTCAAAACCACATCACATGTACAAGCCCATCAAAGCTGTACCACATGATGACAAATTATCCAGCCCTGTTCATTTGTTTTGTTTGGGACTTTGCAAAAATGTGGCAACTTTTTATCTGCTATTCTCTAGCTTCCCTGAAGATGTGTTTAAAGGAATCCTTACAGCCACATTAAAAAAAGATGTTTCTGAATTTCCTTTTGCTAGCCTCTTCTGTTGAGATTCAGGATGGAATGAAATTGTGTTTTAATATAAGTTATACACACAGCCTCAGCAAGACCTTAGGTGACCTCTACGTGTGATTTAACTATAACTAAGTCATGCAAGGAACCAAAAACCAAAATATTAAAAAAAAAAAAAAAAAGCAACAACCAAAAAACAAACAATCAATCTGTAACAGGTCCATTCTGAGAACAAGATACTATGTTTTGCTGAGCCAATTTACACAGTTCTTCATATCTAGAGGTCTGGAAAAATTACCTAAAAAATCTGTTTGATAAAAGAGAGAGGGTTTTTTTGTTGTTGTTTTGATTTGGGGTTTTTGTGGGGGTTTTGTGGTTTTCTGTTTGGGGTTTGTTTTTTTTTGGTTTTTTTGGGTTTTTTTTTTTTTTTGTACAGACTTTATCTCACAGTCAGAAGATTGCTGCTGCTAAAGTTATAGCCGTAAATGCAGTGCTTAAGCAAATTCTGGGTTAAGTAACTCAAAAGACCAAGGTCTTTTGACAGGGTTACAAATAGGATCTGAGGTTTTTCTTGATAGCAGAATTTTGTTGCAGGCAGATCTTCCGTATCTGTACAAGAGATTATGCTGCACATTGTACCCATACATTTATCATTTGACCCAAATGATTCCTAACTTACTTGACTGTTTGGCCTGGGTGGGTTTAGCCTGTGAAGAATATTTCTTTTAAGTTCAGAGCCAATTTACAAGGTGGCATTTGCATGTTCTGCCTATTAAGTAGACACTTAGTCCCTCTCTTTGTCCTCTTCACCTCCTGCCAGTAAACAAGCAGTTTCCCTTTTAAATAAAGCAAATATTCATGTTACTTCTTCAGTTTCTTTGAGATTAACTCATTAAATAGGTCAATGAACCCTCTGTCCCACAGAGGCCAGGGTGGGGTTTTCCACTCTGAATGAGGGTTTTGTTTTGTACAGAACAACTTAACTGGACTTCTTCACAATTCAACACTCTTCAAGAACACAAAGAATCAAACAAAAAACTCCCACAATATGCAGGCCAGTAATCAAACTCCCAGGGCAGATTTGCTTCCATCACACTGGTTTTTGTAGCCAAAACTTTCAAAGCAACATCATGAGTGAGGAAGGAAGAGCTGGGAAGAGGGGTTGTTAGTATTATTGTTTTGCTCCCCTTCATGCCAATACAGCTTACCCACAGTAGGAATTATTCCTCTCAGACCTTGCTCTAGCCTCTGGGGAACTAGGTTGAGCTGTCTAAACATTTCAGTGGTGTTCAAGAAGCGTGTTCATCCAGCTGCCAGGGCTTTACAAGCAAACCATACATACACCTTACAGACAGGAGAAAAACATACAGCACATTCTATAGGGGAAAATGCTCATTTAGTTTTCCTGTTCTTTTAGGGACCCATTAAAAATATATATATAAAATTTATGCTTCCAGCTTTCACCAGCTGGTGCCAGGAGTGGGGGGACAGGGGTTGCAAATCTTTGCACCCTCCGCAAACCCATTGTGAAGGACAGACCTTCTGTAGTCCCATTGGTGCTCAAGCTCTGCACTCTGACTTCCTATCCAATAGTAAAATCAGAGAAATAATCACAACAATTCTCCAGCTGCCCCTCTAGACCAATTAGAAACTTTTCAGGGACTTACCAAAAAGCGAGAGGATACCACACACTGTCCAGACAGTCAAGGACATGCCCACGCTGCCTGTGTTCTTCAGGATGCCTTTGGGAGAGATGAAGATGCCAGCTCCAATGATAGTGCCAATTATGATGGATATCCCCCTCAAAAGCGTCACTTTCTTCTTCAGCACAACTTTTCCCTCCTGGGCTGGCTGTCCGCTGTCCAGAGAGGACAACTTGCCATTAGCTTGTCCCTGCAAGTAGCTTCCATTAGAGACCGTGGGCACAGCAGCTTTCCTAAACATGCTACAGTGCCACCAGCACTCTGCTGGCAAGCACAGGCAGAAAAGTTTTCAGCAGAAACTGAAGGGGGTTTTTTTCCCTCTCTATGTAGCCAACTACTTTGTCTCTTCCTGTTTTATCTTTCCAGCTGCTCCTACACACAGGTAACAAGCTCTTAAAGAGTATGTGAGCCCTTCCTGTGATCCAAGCCCAGCTCAGGAACACCTGCGTTTTCACACTGTGGTACTGCCCTATCATTGGAAACCAGCTCAGCTTCCGCATGGACTTGTATTTAAGCTCTTGTCATACCAAGTTACTCTAGCTGAATGATGATGCAAATTCTCCAGGTTTGCATCAGCCATTTGAGAAACCGCTGGCATTACTCAGCATTTCTCCTTTTTTTTTTTTTCCCTTCTTTTTTTGGTTGTTGCTTTTCCTTCCCCCCCCTCTTTTTTTTCTTTTTTTTTTTTTCTCCTTTTAAACTGTAGGGGCATGTTGTGCAACTGACCTGGGGGTGGTGAGAAGAACAAAGCACTCGCAAGCAACTCGAGCCAAACCTCAGCAATCAATGCGAGCATATCACCCTCGACACCCCGAGACGCACTCCCAATTTTTTAAAGCAGCTCAGAGCCAGAAACAAAAGCCTGCCTAAACATAAAGCTCGTCAGAGCACAAGGGGAAAAGAAATCAAACAGGATACGTCATCCCTGGGTCTAATCCAATTTCATTCTCGAAAAACTCTCAACAAAAGTTCAGTTTGCGGGGGCTGAACTTCTAGCGTCGCAGTTGATCCGCCTCTCCCACGTCCGCGTTTCTAATTCGGAAATCTCTGCAGGGACCAGGACCCACTGTAAAGGATCCATAGAGCCCCGGTGTTACCCCCAGTCACTTAGCAGTACCCCCCAGTCAGCCTGAGGAGCACACAGGTGTTACTGCCACACAACAGGCATTTTGGTAGGCGCAGCTGTTTTCCGGGATGTCAGGAAAGAGCGCTGTGACACCGCTCTGTTAAAATGCGCCGCAAAGGTTAACAGCCACCTCGCGTGTGTGAGCAGGCAGGAGCAGGGCAACACCCCAGAGCCCAGGATCTCCAGCAGCTCAGGAATCAGAATGGCATTTCTGTGTTATCCCCGATAACACAAAAATCCGCAGCGCTCCCCATACCAGATAAACGGGTAATCAGATGCATAAATACATTTGCTTCACCTGATCATTCAAAATTCAAACGGCGCATTTAAAGTGTTAAAAAGAGGTGCCTTCTCCTAAAACAGAGCAAAAATTGATAGGCTTCAAGCATTTTTAACCTAATCAAGGGACAGCCTTTATAACATATGCCAAAGGGGAAAAATTCTTCGTGGTATAACTATTGCAGCTGCTAATAGCTTCAGATTAGATCAGTGTAGTGAGAGGTTATTGCTACAGTTACTGCTCTTACAGGTATTGCTTAATTAGTACCTTGGTTTGGGAGTAAAAATAAGATCAGTTAAACAATTTTATCCTTCAAAAAGAAAGCACTCAGCTCAGAGCACAACTGTGCTTTCAAATTTATGTGAGAAAGAAGAGATACTGGACGACCAACATGCTGCAGCTGTAAAACTTGAGTGTTTTTAAAGCCTCATATTTTCAGTTATAACTCACCTGTAATAGTTGGCACTGAGATAGAAGAAGGCATAAAAAAAGCTTATCTGATTTAAATGCACGCAGGTGAAAAGCAAAGTGATTGTAGCTTTTGACTGCAGAGCAGTCAAGTAGTGCTTGTCCGGTTTTGTGAACATATCCTACTTCTGCCTCCCCCTACTGATGTGCTCAGTAGCCGATCCCTCGGCTGTCAGCTGATCCCTGTACAGCAGCCCACATGCGACTGCACAGACCGATGGCAGACAGGACCTTCCCTGTCACCCCGCAGTCCAAACCAAGCCAATTTCCATGGCACCAGGTACAAGGAAGGCCAGGATCAGGTGGCATGCTGTGCCAAGATGTTTTCTCTTGGTGCGCCTTCCACAGGCTGCCCCTCAAAAAGATCAGGCAACTGGATCAAATCAAACCAGCAAAAAGCATTAACCGGAGAACTGAGCTGGGCTGGTGACCTTTATTTTCATTTTCAAAGGCTTTTTAATGAAGAAGCACATGACACCTTCAAACATCTGATACTTTAACGGAGACATTCTTAACTAATGTTTACCCTTTATTTACACAGGAAGTTGGTTCCAAGATCAAACCAAAAGCTCAATAACCAGACGACCCCGAGGCAGCTCCCATCAAGCCAGTTGTCTGCAACAACCATCCCGTACAAATCCTGGGCAGTGTAATGGCTTTCAAATAACATTTGATTACTAGCCAGGAGAATACATGTTTCCCCTTTGGGCATAGCAATTAACACTCTCCCACGCAGGGAAAAGGGTGTTTCAGTGGTATAGGGATAGCATGCATGCAAAGCTTAGGACTTTGTGAAATTCCCAGGGAAATTTATAAGGTAGGACCAGGAAAAGCTAGATGCAGAAAACTCCTATTTCTAACTCCTGGCAGCTTGCTAGTGATGTCATTATTTGTAGCTTTCCCAGGAAGTATGTTTTTGTACTTCTTCTTCATAGCTTCTCAATGCTATCCACTAAAAATAAGAAAAATAGGAGCTTTTCTCCTTTGAGTTCCAGCCTTACTTCCAATTATTAGCTCCACTCAGGCTAAGGAATACTTTTTTGGTGTTGGGGGATTATTTGTTATATTCTCGGAATTTCATGAGAATTATCCATCGACTGAGCCCAGTCCTGAGGAGGTCACAAAGCTGGAAGAGGGTCAGAACTGTCTGCCGACCCCACTTACAGTATACTCACAAAATCTCTTCTCATTATTTGTATCTCACAGGCCACTTTTACTTCAATTACTCATCACAGAGCAAGGACCGCTATGCAAACACAACAAACAATGCTCAGTGTCTTTTCAAAGAGCTTTTCTGAAAGCACAGGGCTTAACCTGTCCAACACTCAAAACAGCCCCATTCTTCCATAAAAACTCACTCTAAAAGCAGAACAAAAAGGTATAAGGTGCAATTTTCTTTAGAGTGATGAAATTTTTTGAAGCAGTGTTTCTAAAAACATGTTCTGAAAAGAAACCTTCAGCCTCTTATAGCATCTGGCATTGTGCATAGCCTCTTTATTTTTTCTCTCTGGTTGTTTTTTTTTTTTTCCAATTCATAGACATTTTCTCCTGAACAAACATTTTAAAGCATAACTGAGATCATCACTGTGAAACAGTTTCCTTTTGAATCTCACTGCCAGCCCTGATCAATCTATCCACTGTCTGTTCCAAACAAAAATCCTTACCAGAAAAGCCTACAAGTCCTACACCTATACCCTGCAAAGAGCTAAAACATCAGCCAGAAGATTCAGCAACCCAGACTGGTTGCCTGAATGCCATCAGTGGCCTCTCACGGTGTGAATAACCTTGCTGGCCAGCTGCACCTCTCTTCTCAGTGCTTGAGCATCGCAGGGAATAACAACAGCTCAGGCTGAACACACCTGGCACAGTGTTAGCCCTGCTTATCACAGTAACAGAGTTTTTGCCAACATCTGGACACTGCTGTATCATTCCAAAGAAGCTACAGTTTTGGTATTTCCCCTGGGGAATGCTACAGAACACACACAAAGCATTCACCTTTATGGCAGCGCTACAACAAATGCAGCAAAGTGAAGAACCTAAAGTTCAGTCCTGAACTTTAGTTCCCAATTCTCAAGCCCACAAAAACTCTACAATTTCTAGATGTAGAGAGCATACCTTGACAACGTTTCCAGGCATTTGTCTATCAGCTTATTGCATCAAACAAATCCAAAGAGTCACAAGTCAAGCCTCCAGCCACACATTGCCACGCTGACTGGAAACACAGGAATAAAAGAGGAAGTTCAGCCAGACTGAAAAGGCGAGGAAAGCCCCAAACTATTACATGTGGGTGGCATGGCATGAAAAATGTTGTTTAGAAAACTGATCTGAGTCTTCTGTGTATAATGCCAAGTTGTTTGTGAGCTTCAGAAAGCAGCCCTGCAGAAAGGCAGCAGTCTGGTTTCAAATGTCAAAGGATGGCAAAATACCTAAAAGTATTTGCTTCATGTAGATAATCTAGCATTGAGAAGTTTTGACTGGGGATTTCAGCTCCTATTGTATTGTTGAGAAGGAGTTTAACCAGCGCTGGGGGAAGAAAATCTATAAGCATTTAAAAACTAAGGTGTCACTGAGAATAAATTATTATGGAGTAACAAATATCTCAGCACACTGGGAAAGATTTTTAAAGCTTTAATGCAAACATAGAACTGAGAATATCAAAATACTTTGTTATCTCCACTATAGGTCAAATCTTCAGTTAAAATTGAACTGCTGAGAATGTTGGGGGTTTTGTTATTTTCTAGTCAGAGTCTTACAAATTACTCAAGTATTTTGCATTCCTCTCTGTGCTGGATACAAACTTATTTAGCAGCAAAAGGAAAAGTGAGAAGGAATGAAATACACATTGAGCTCACAGATTTTAAACATAAGATAAAACGTCTCTAAGAAATCCAGAGGCAATTCAAATATTTTTTCTTGTATTCTCGGTCAAAAGCTTCCCACAAAATGCAGGAAGAAAATAAAAATCTGATATCCAGAAGACTGCAGGCAAAAGCAGTTTAGAAGGCAAATGCTTCTGAAAGTTCCCCTGTGTTCAATTTACTGATAGCTGTCAGTCAATTTTCAGCTCGAAAAGAAGAAAAGAAAAAGGGATTTCAGAAATCCCTCCTATTTTTCTCACTATTAAAGCTCTGTTTCAAAAGACATGATGAATTTGGCTGAATGGTTTGACAGTTTAATGGGTCTCTTTTAAGCAGACAGGAATCATTAGCACCTTGTATCAAGCATGAAAGCTCCACATGAGAGAAAGCCAATTCTCACTGAAGCCCTGTGGATGTGAAAATATAAGTGTGTTTTATACCATCCCATTTTTCATATTCGAGATATATGTAATCATAATCTAAGCAATGCTGTACATAAATATTATTCTTGATTTTTCTGTGTTTGGATTTCTCATTAGCAGAATGAAACAACAATTTTCAGAGTCCCCATGTTATTTTTCCTCAGCTTTTGGATGCAAACACTGAGATACCTCATGGCACTCAAGAAATCTAGACCTCAGGGTAAATTTCCATTAAAACTGCATGTGCCAGATACCTGGCACGATGGCAAGATTGCTGGCAGCTTCAGGGAGTCAGGATTTTATTTCAGATGACTCAGGCTAGGCTGGGCATGTGAAGAGAATTAATTGGCACTTCAGAAAAAAAAAGTCTTTGAAAAACTCAAATAGAGACAGAATTAGCAATGAGAATGCTTTCTAACCCATTTCCCCATTTTTCGTGGGAGAATCCTTCACAGCAGATAAAAACTTGTAATGTGAAGAAAACAGACAACAACTGCATAGATTGTCAAATTTTACCTTGGCTCTTTAGCAACTCCATATTCACTTTTATGGTATTTTTCATACAATTTGTACCGTATCATTTTCCATTTGCATTACTCTTCTATTTGATCAGGTACTGAACCTTCTGTGAATTATGGTATTCCACTATAAATCACATTTTTCTTTTTTTAAAAAGGGTTAATGATACTTATTTCAGTTCACAAGTGTGACAGGTAGATTCAGCTGTTGAATTCTGTTATAAAAAGAATCTATGCAAAATCTTGGAGAGGAGAATTCAAGACCTTAAACAAAGTTTTAATTTACTGACCACTAAGTGGAGAAATCTTTCAGATCCCTTGTTGTGATCTGAAACCCAGTTCCTTACCCCCACCCTCAACAGAAGGTCACCTGTCTGTCCCACCAGATTAGGTGAGCTCCTTCTCCTTCTGCTGCATACAATTTAGACTAGATAGAGAATACCTACAAAGTTATTTGATTTTTCTTAACCTGAAAACTACACTCTTACCCAAGGATAATTGTGATGGGAATTGTAGGCCCCATTTTGTTCTCATTCCTGCCTCAATTGCCATATGCAGCAATACTTGCACTTTTCCCCTTTTAATATAGATTTTTTCCCCTTTCTCATTTAATGTAGATTTTTTTGTCTGGAGACCAAACAAACCTTGGTTGGGGCATTGTGCAGGTCATGAATGCAGCAAGGTCAGGCTTCAGTCAGTGAGCTCTGGGGTGGTCAGGGCTTCTTTAGCAGCAATGGCACAACATCTCCATCAATAGAGATGGACAGAAGCATCTCAGTTAAGGATTGAAGCTGTGACAGAGTTTGCCACAAGAAGGGATTTAACCTGCAGATAAGCAAAAGCACATGTATGTCCAGAAATGACTGGCAGTCAATCATTCACACAGTCATAGCAGTTTAGTGTTGAAATGCAGCCTGTGGATCAAAGAGGGAATCATTTTATTGGCATCTAAATACACATACTTCGTCTTCTTGAAGTATGAAAAACTCCATCAGAAAAAGCAGTTGCTTGGAGCACTGCCAAGGTGCTTCAGCAGTTTGTACTAGTGCAGCTCCATATATTATTCCCACACTTCACAAGAGAGCAGCATTTTAGTGCTGAGGTCAGCCTCTGTTTTTTCTTTGAAAGTGAAGTTCCTGTTTTCTACATTCACAATCTATTCTTCAGAGACATTGCCTACTCAAGCATAGTCATTTCACCAAGTTTTGTGACATTTAGTAAGAAGATTAAGAAGCATGACAGATGGACACAGTGTGTGGGCTTGATGAAGGTACTTCTGACTTGCCACTTCTAGACTTTAAAATTTTGTGCAAAAGAGCTACCATGACAGAAATATGCCCTCTTCCCCCTCCCCACAATTGTGAGGAGGTACAGTTTACCCAGATCCTGAGAAATTCAGTCTCCAGGACAACAAAAAGTACTGACATGGATTTCTAAGCACATTTCAAGCTCATGCTTCACATATAAACTTAGAAACAGCCAACAGCTCATCCCTCTCTGTGCACCACTTCCAGTATTTCGCCATCCCTTCCACCTTTAATCTAGTTCAAAGATTAAGAGAGGAGGCTTTTCTATCAAATGTTTCTACTTTTATCATAGGCTCTTTTATAACAAAATGGACACTAACCTCAGAGCTTATTCTTCTTTGTTGCACTTCAAAGAGGAGAGTTGAGAGGGCTCTGTAAGAGAGCACAATTCGAGGTCTCTTGCCTTAAAATAAATTAATATAATCAGTATTGTTCACACTTTTCTAGAGGCTTCAGGGCCCTAACAGTCCCCTCACAGGAGATGGTGGCAGAGAGGGATTCAACAGGATAAAAGACATTCACTCCTCTTTAACACACACACACACACACACACAGTGCTGAAATTTGGAGCTAATATACACAGTTGAAAACTCATCTAGTCACTGTCTCTGTAGCTAAAGCAAATCCTTCCCACTGCATTACCTCCCCCACACTGAATGGCCCTCCCATTGAGCATGCAACCCTGCATAACCAGATATCTCCTTTACTGAGTATCCATCTGCTGAATCAAAATACGAATTGCACTTGAGTTAAAACAGCACACCAAGTAACTGTGGTCATTTTTGAGTAGCACAACACGTCCCTGTAAAAGATATTCTGTGGCAGACAGAAGGGCTGCAGAGAGGGAGTACAGAAAGATGGCGCACTGTAAATCACATGAACACTTCCTGCAGAATAGGTCAAAATGCCACAGAAATTTAGGCTGGGGAATATTTGAACTGCTCCTGTATCAATTTCTCTTCAGGTTACACAATGTAGGCTTTTATTTATTCTTAATTTAAACAAGAAATAAAGGGGCAGGAGTATAGGTTAAGCAGAGAGATTTCGTTTATCATCTGCATACAGCTTTTGTTAAGAATTATCTTCAATTTATAAAACCCTTCAGAGAAACTAAGGAAAATAGCCCAATTCAGCTTTCTGAAAGCAACATATATTTAAAGGCCTCTCCTCAGGCATGACAGCAATGAATCTCCTACATAAGGAGTATCCTGCCATTAATTGTTGCTTTATTTTAGTTTTTGATCTTTATTTCTCTCCCTTTTTTTTTTCCACCTGAAGGCACATACTCAGTAAAGTCTGAACTAAAGTAGGAGCCATTCCCATCTGAATTTCTTCTTACTTTCCATATTTTTTCATGCCCCTTTCCAGGGGGCAGTGAATGCCCAAATCTTAGTGAATATTCATGAATAATGTAGAATTCACTCTACAGATACCATCATTATCCCAGATAGCTCAACCAAGCAAAGCAGCATAATCCAGAGCTTTTCCCTGTCCTTCCTGCCCCCCAGGCTATGCCAGTTCTGCACATTGGAGGAGGAGGACACGACCAGCCAGCTGAGCCAGCTTTGTGTGTCCACACCAGGGCACAGCCAAGCAGAAATCTCCATGAGGAGACAGCAGGTCCCAGACTGCCTTTTGGCATTGGTGCCATTCTGCTTCCACCAGAGCAGAGTCAAGAGTCCAGAGACAGCAATTCCTATTTTTCTCGAAGCAGAGCAAGAATGAGCAATATCATTAAAATAAGAACTACTCTATTAGAGGTAATTAGGGAGTAATTTCTCTGATTCTCCTCTTCCACTGGTCCTCCCCTTCCAAATGGGAAAGGCTTTGTTGCTTCTTTATCATGAAGGGAGAATTGAAGAGGCACTAATCCAGAAGTTCCAACAAATCCCATAACCAGAGTAGGGAGCTTTTTGAAGTGCTCTCCTCTTTGTATGGGCAGCCTCGATATTCCTCACAAAATGGAGGATATCACCATGGAGCACGATGTGAGGGACTGAAAGGTCAAAGTGGTAAAGAATTTTATTTTCTAAAATGTATTTCTCGTTATATTTCCAATACTGCTTCTCCTGACAAGAGCTATTCTGAAAACACTGGGCAACAAAATAGAAATTCTACCTCCTGACAATTATTCTGTCAAAAAACTGGAAATGAGAAACAATGCTCTGAGTCACAGTCCATCTTCCTAACTCTCCCTTCATCTCCCCATGAAGGGTACAAAGACCAGTTTTTCTGTAAGTGTTCCCTTTCCTCTTGGCTTCTGCATGGCAGCCATGTATTTGGGAACCTATGCAAATTTCAGACATCTTCTTACAAACACTGTTTCATTTTTATCTTCTGAGCTTATTCTACCTTATCTATCCAGATATGCAAAATCCAGTGGTATAAACTTCAGAATCTCCTACTAAGTGAATTCATCTTGGTGTAAAAGACTCATGCATTTTTATTTCTACTTGCATGATCTTGCATTTAATTTCTCTTCTTCCCTTCTGATAATTAATTACTTGGGAGTGTGGAGAGCAGAGGGAAAGGTGAGGAGAAAAGCCAGGGATTGTGCCAACCTCAGGTTTGAAAAAGTACTTTTCTTCTCTATTTTGGCAGCAAAGTTTTGCATTAGTTGTTTTGCATTCCTTAACCGTAGCTGTTACTACATTTTGTTTAGAAGGAG
>VZSU01003279.1:27553-49682 GCA_013398715.1 Nesospiza acunhae | reverse complement strand
TTTTTTTTTTTTTTTTTTTTTTTTTTTTTTTTTTTTTTTTTACAAGGAATAGAAATCCTGCCTGGAGAAAGTTGATTCATTACAATATTTCTCCTTTTCTTCTTTCATGTATGGGTCATTGGAGGCAGACAGAGGTTAGACTGGGTTTATAAAAAGTTGCAGAATATGTAGAGTATGCTCTAAGAGCTGTCTTGTTTTCAACTTTATCCCTGTTCTGAGTTAATATGAAAGCTGTGAGTGAGTAATTTTTTAAAACTTAGAAAAGATGATGCCTAAGGCATCTCTAATCAACTCACTGGTGAGGCACATATAATTCTACTGAGTCCTACATGGCAAACAAGTTATGTAGAATTTTAATACAGCAATTACCATCTGCCAATTCAAGATAATGATTAGCTAATGACTCATTTAAGATGCATGTGTAAGTTGCAGGCTACAGGAGAAGAGGCAGCAGAATGAGGTGTTTGCCAGATGAACTACCCCTCAATGCTTCAAGGAGGGTAAAAATAGAGTACATCCACTTCAAACTTCAGCATCAGGTACTAGTGACACAAAAAAAAACCCAAAAAAAAAAAGAAAAAGAACGACCAACAGATATAAGAACTCCTAGCCTTAAAGTGAATCCCGTAGTCTGACAAACAGACTGGCATAGGCAAATCTTTGGGCAGAGAAAACGTTAATAACCTAAGAAACAAACACAGGAAAAGTGGAAAGGAGATTTTTGGAGGGCGTGAATAATTCAGGAAAAAGAGGAACTGTCACAGTAGAGATAGACAAAACACCTTTCCTTCATGCAGCAATAGCAAATCTTTATTGCTCACAACTCATATTTATATGGTTTTCTAAAAGCATCATGTTTAATTTTAATCAGTTAGTAACTTGCTGCTACCCAGTTCATTGGTTAGCAGTTGCTAGTGTGCGTGCTCATCAAAGACTTTCTTGCCAAAGATGTTTACATCCTTTTTCATGGGTACAAAATAACTCTCATGGGTACAGAATCTTTTTCTCACGGGTACTTATAAGGTTTTACCTATATGCAACAAGGAACTTGAAAACATGTCATCATTTTCCTTTCCTCTACTTGTCTTTCTGACCTGTCCCTTAGCTCCTCGGGTTTTAAGGCATATCCCTATAATCTCGGACCATAAAAGGCTCTCACAACAAAAGGTGATGCAGTTACTCTGTGTATCTAGCATTACACAGCCCAGCTTTAAACCAGGGTCAGAAGTCACTGGCTATCTTTAAGCTCCATCTCTCCAGGAAAAGCTTCTCCCATAGTTGCTAACTATCAGAGGAAGCAATTGTGTGTACTCTGGTATGTGTCAAGACATTGTTATGCTAGATAAATCTATGGCAAGCTTCTCTCTAGCTACACAAAAGTATCACTATGTATTATTATGACAAGTGATGGGCAAAATTTGGCAGAAAGACTTCTTTAAGGAAAAACAATGCAAGAAGCTACCCTTGGCGGCTAAGGAAAGCCCAAAACAAAATTACCCACAATAGCATGGCAAGGCATAATTTGCTCATACTTGGTACTAGTGGACCATGGGAACATAAAAGGAATCACAGAAGAAACAACTGATTGCTGCATGCCTTTGCCCCAGCCAAGGGAGCAGCTCTGAAAAACAGTCCAGCTTTCTAATGAGTTTCACAACAGCACACAGAGGTGTTCAGAAAAACAAGAGGTGGCAGTGAAAGCCATTGTGATGTATCAGAAAACTGCAGGGTTTTCACCTAGGGGTAGATGCTACAATTAATTTGTCTCCATGAATCCTCTCTGGTTTTGTCTTAGAGTATGAATCAAAGATGTCCACAAAATTCCATCCAATCTCTGGTATTTTACATAGGATATATAAGTATATATAAAATCTCAACTCCACACTACTTAAGATTAGTAGGATGACAACCACTGAACCTGTAGACAGTATGAAAATTTCTACATAAAAATTCTCACTAGAAATTTCTGAACAATTAGTGGTTAAGTGAGAAATGGTATAAAACAGGAAAATTGAACAGAAGTAGTACAAATTATAAGAAAAAATCCAAAGTCAAAGTAGTACTAAAGTCTGAGGCAATCACCCACTAACAGAAGCTGAGACAATTTAGCACCCTGCTCCTCAGATTTTTACCAAATGACTTTGCAGGACAGATCTTCTCCTTAAAGCTTGGTTTGCCCAGTGTTTAAGGTCTACTTTAAAACCAACACATAAAACAGATCAGGGGTGGAACTCTACAATCCAATGCATACCTTCTGTACTGCTCCTCTGTTGAAAACTCTCTAAATGAGTAAGCATGGGTGATGGACATTTTAGAAGGTTGGAGAATAACATGATACTTTCCTCACTTTCCCATGACAAATGACTCATAGTTGGGTCCTTTTTCTGGAAATTGCCTATCACTGCATGACAGGTCCAGAAGATTTGTGTTCCAAGATGAAGCACTTCTACCTCTTCCAGCTTTGCTGTTAGCAGTCCTTTCTCCATCACACATTTAAACATACTTAAAATGAAAGGTGCTACAGGATTCCTCCTCATACTTACGGATAAGTAAATCATATTGTACGTGCAATTTTTAAGTTTCACTTCCACATCATCTAAAGATTAGTATTTTCATTTTTGCATAAATCTCTTTGCTAGTTTAAAGAATAGCTGAAGAAGAATCTAAAGCACTGTCACATACCCATTTCTGGATCTTTTGGTACTTAAAATTCTATCCCCAAGCCCAGTAGTATACCAAAAGAAGAGTAAGTATTACCAGAATAAAATGTAAAGAAAAAGGATCAGCTTAGGCTGCAACTGAGGTCAGAACATTCAGTAACTTCTACAAGTGTAATAATTGCAGTAAGAAAAGATACAGACAAATCTATTGTACAAGGGAATTTTTAGCTCCATGTGAATGACCAGAGCCAAAGGCTAAGCTGACCAGTAACTTTGCTGCTCTGGCAGGTGATTCCAGGGCTAGGTTTTTTGGAACAAAAAACTGTTAAAGCAGTTTTTTGTTGCCTCACATGGCAATGAGGCCATGGCAATAATGACTTGTAATCTTGTGTCCTGTGGATAGCTTTTCATAGTGAAGTCCTAAGACATTTGGCCTATTTTTCTTTTTTAACTATTTTTATTTTTGTTATGTCAGCCAGTAATTTTTTGTGCTAAGAGTCATATCAGGCAATTATGGCATCAATATTTCAAGCTGTAGAAAAAGGAAAAATAGTAAAGCTATCTACATTCTGCTTCAATGCTGTTTTAAGATTAGTGCTAGACAGGTGACACCAGCAGCAGTTTTATCAAAGCCAAATAATTATACAGTTAGCTTTCCTTCAAAACACATTTCATAGCTGCTCTAACCTGCTAATATTCTTCTGCAATGTGTGGAGTTTCTTTGGAAGTCACACACTAGGTAAAATTGGTCTCCCTTTAACCCCACTGATAAGTTTTCAAAATTAAGTTCTAGTTCAATTACATTATTCTTCTGGTAATTTACCAGGACATGAGAGTGGATAGGAAATCATTACTCAAGCTTGCAGTTACACCTCAGGTATAACTTATTTTCTCATCATTGATTCAAGGAAAAGATGGCATCACTTTTCAAACCCAAGAAAGAAAGATGGAAAACTTCCACCCTGTACAGCTAGCTGCTTTGGGAAGATGTGACTCACCAGATAGCCACCTCTAAGGGTACTCTTGGGTTCAGGTCTCTGGCAACAGCTGCCAGCCCTTAACCTGTCTGCTGTTCTGCCTCCCTCACCCAGGCAAGGCACTTCTTTGGAAGAGACACGTACAGCCCTGTCAGCTATAGAGACATCTAGATTCCAGTCCTTGAACAGCTACTGGGACATCTTGCCCTTTTCCAGTCTTCAGAGGAACAGACTAGATATCCTGCTTTGTTTGCTCTGTATCACTCATCCATAAGCAAAAAAGTAAGAGAAGTTGTGATGGGCGGCATCCCTCCACACACAGGTATCTCCTGGTAAGTTTGCTTCTCTTCCTGACCTACATGCCCCTTTAGATACATCCCATGCCATCCCAGCTGTCATTTTGCTGCAGAATCTGAGCTGAAGCTCTCCTGAAGTCACAGTCACAGAATGGGTCAAGAAGGGACCACAGTGGGTCATCTGGTCCCACCTCCCTGCTCAAGCAGGGTCATCCCAGAGCACACAGCACAGGATTGTGTCCAGACAGTTTTTTAATATCTCCAGTGAGGGAGACTCCACACCCTCTCTGAACAATCTGCTACAGTGCTTGGTCACCATATAGTAAAGAAGTTCTCCTTCATGTTCAGGTGGAACTTCCTGCACATCAATTTCTGCCCATTGCTTCTTGTCCAGTTGCCCAGCACCAACAAGCAGAGCCCGGTCCATCCTCTGACATCTCCCTGCAGACACACACAGACATTGATGAGGGCCCTGCTCGGCCGTCTCTTCTCAAGGCTGAATAGAACCAATTCTAAACCTTTCCTCATAAGGGAGATGCTCCAGTGCCTCATCATCTTCATAGCCTTATGCTGGACATGCTCCAGGAGCTCCATGTCCCTCTTGTACTGGAGGAGCCCAGAACTGGGCACAGCACTCCAGATGTGCCTCACCGGGGCTGAGGAGAGGGGCAGGATCACCTCCCTCAACCTGCTGGCATTGCTCATTCTAATGCACTCCAGAACACCATTGGCCTTCTTGGCCACAAGGGCACTGCTGGGTCATGGACAGCTTGTGGTCCACCACATCCCTGAGCTCCTTCTCTGCAGACCTGCTTTCCAGCAGATCACTCCCAGCCTGTGATGGTGAAGGGGGTTATTCTTCCCCAGGTGCAGGACCTTGCACTTGCCTCTGTTGAATTTCAGACAGTTCTTCTCTGTCCACCTCTCCAATCTATCAAGGTCCTTCTGAAGGGCTAACAGCCCTCTGGAGTATTGCTCAATCCTCATAGATTTGTGCCATCAGTGAGCTCACTGAGGAGGCATCTGCCCCTTCATCCAAGCCATTTGATGACAAAAACCACTACAGATGGTTAATACAGAGCCCAGGCTCTGTTCTCTACTGCTCTCTTTCCTCCTTCTTCTCAGGATGTTGAACCCCACTGTTTTGGACCCCACTGTAGCAGCCTGGGTGGATGGTAAATTGCCACTACCCTCCCAAAAGTGTCTGCAGGCGAGGGTGTTTGGCAGGTGCTCTGACAACCATGCAGTCACACATGGCACAGATAGCTGTCAATGAATGAAAACAGGAATGGCCTTCGATACGGAGCTCTGTCGGAGGTTTATTGATTCCACGCACCTAAGGGGCCAGGGATGGAAGCCAGGGAACGAAGGAAGGACCAAGGTAAGAGGGGGTGGAGCAGAGCATCAGGGAACAATGATCTGAGGGCACAGGGATGGAACACAGGCGGGGCAAACAGTAACAGCCAATAGGGTGGACAGGCAGGGATACAAGGGCCAAGGGGGAAACGGGGCACAAAGAACTTTCTAGAACTGGGGTACAAACATGGTAAAAGGGGTAGGTAAGGCCAACAGGCCAATGGGGAGAACAGAACTGGGAATATTAACATTGTGCTGCAGAACACCATGGGAGAAGCCCCTTTCCTCATCATAACTTGTGGGGAATACCCAGAGCCTAAGACCTGCCCTTCCAGGGCATCGCCACTGCCTTTTCCCTGGTACGCTCATGGGCCTCCACACCCCACAGCCATTGTCCAGAGAAACTGTGCATGCCTTATCGCTGGAAGTGTTCAAGATCAGGTTGTATGGGGTTTCAAGCAACCTGGTCTAATGAAAAGTGTCCCCGCCCATGGTAGGTACATTAGAACAATACAATGTTCAAGGTCCCTTTGATTTCAAACCTGACAGCTCACCACAACCCAAAGCCACGTCTTCACAGGTTAACAATGAGCAGACCTGTCTGTGCATCACCCTAGCTGCTCATTCCAGAGCTTGAAGCAAGAAGTTATTCCTAATGCCCTCCAGAAATCTCCTTGACTGTTTGTGTCCTGCCATCAGGAAAGGAAGTCTCAGGGTGGGTTAATAAGCTTGCTGGTAAAACTGTGTGGTTTAATAGTGAAGACAGCAGTGTTAGGTTAATGGTTGAACTCTATGATCCTAAAGTCCTTTCCAACCTAAATGATTCTCTGATTCTTCCGAAGAAACAATAAATTCATAGTCCAGTTGGGATCAATAAAGATCAGGCAGCAACTTTATAAAATTAACTGTGTAAGTGACAGTGCCATAATTAATTTTCTATTCAGATTATGATCAGCAGCTCCTGCAGGCCCCCTGCTCCCCTATGTCCCCCTGCCTCCCTCCTTCTCTCCCTTCCTCCCTCCCTCCTTCCCTCCTGTCTCCATTTCCTCTGTGAAACTTGTCAATGCAGCCACACACTCCTAAGAGGCTACTGCATTTCAGGGGGGCCAAAGTTGACAGCTCAGTCTTTCCATGTGCTGTGGAGACTCCGTAAGTTACAAAAGTTACACCAATTGGACATGTTTCTCTCTGAAGGCACCATAAGCACTTAAAGGAATGACTTTATTATCTTCAGACTGTCCTGTGCACAACTGTCCTCTTTCTACATTCAAAGTTTTCAATATAAGGAGCAGAATTCCCAATAAGACAACTTGCATCAATTTTTACTGTATATTTTTCCTATTGTTGCCTGACTTATACTACAAGTAGCCTTTCTTGGGCTCCAGGCAGAAGAGCTCATGAATTCTAACACATCCCAGGTCCAGTGGGCTTCACTAATTATTCATATCTACACACTTCCTCTTCTCAACCAACTAAACATCACCACATACATGCTAAAGAAAGACACATTAAAGTGAAAAAGTTTAACTGTAGCACATGAAATCGAGGCTCACTGATACTCTGTTGTTCTGCAGCTGCTTTCTTTTACTGCTGGTTTCTTTGTGTTATATCTATTTTGGTCCACACAAGAAAAAAAGTCCTTTCCGACTTCTGAATAAATCCATAGAAACCTGTGTGGACATAGCAGCTCCCAGACTGCAATCAGACTTAGGCAAGAAGTCAGGATTTATAAAACTGGTGGCGAAATTTATGGCAGCACTTAAAAATAATAGAGTTTAATTAAAATGAGATATGCTAGGGTGGATTTTCTTTTCCCCTTATTATAGTTTTATGGCCAGGCTGCTGTGGTAATTCAGGATTCATCATCTTCTTATGACCTTCATGGTAATTATTTTTCTTTGTTTATTGTTCAAACTGAGTTTTGTTTCTATCCTCCAGTTCATTTTACAGATTTTGATCTTATTAGCAGCCTGGACAGCCTTGTTTGATTCTTCTACATGTTAGGACCAAAGAGAACTACTTAAAAAGAAAAACTGTGAGTACATAGAAGGTTCAGGATGGCAGGGTTAGAAGGGGTGGAAGTAGCACAACAACAATGATCACCATTAAACACAAACTTCATCAGCAAGCAGAGTTATTGAGATATGACTCCAAGGAGGATTCTTATCCCAGTAGTTCTGCCTTTCTTTACTCAGTCTGGAAGAGAGTTTCTAATTGTATTTTCAGGAGGCACTTGCAGATCAAAATTTCCTGTGTAATAACTTTGGGTCACATTGTGCTTCACAGGAATCCTCACATTACTAATTTGCCTAAAACCAGAAATTATTCATGCCACAGACTCCCCTCCTTCCCCCATTTTCACTGCAAAATTTCACCCAGTTTACAGTGTTATGAGACTAAATGCTTATGTGCAAAGACAGAAAGTTATGTTGTAACCAGGGAAGCAATAGATTTGCAGGTTTTATTTTACTATGATTCAATTAATTTGAAAACCAGCATAAAGTTACACATGATTTCACTGAAAATTAAATGAAGTTGTTTGCTTTGACTGAAAAAAGGCCCAAAGAATCATGTTGCCCATGCACTTAAACTCAGTGGCAGACAGTTGTTCTTGGCCAGTACTTAGCTATTGTATAGGTATAACTATTGTATGGGTATAATGTGACTTATGTCCTTTTTTCTGTACCATAGCTTTTGCATTTTTTTCCACTGTAACAGCTGCCATTTTTATGAAAATACAGGTTAAAAGACCTCACATTTAAAGACTTCAGTAAAGAATAAAAAAAATCTACCAAAAAACAATACAGCTCCAAACTTTCCTGCTATAAAGGTCCCTATAAACAAATACTGAAAAGTAACAAATCACCCTGTAACAGTATGTATTTAAAATCTTTCAAATGAAAAAATGTTGCTCAACCATTTGAGAGAGGAACTGCTGTTATGTTTGGTTGTGATTTCAAAGGAAAATATTTACAATCTGGGACTTCTACAGAAAATGTTTTGCTGATGTTCTGTCTCTGACATTTATGAGATTCATTTCTATCTCCTTTAGGCACTAGTGCATGTAGGATCAATAGTTATTAAGAAATACTTAGTTGAGGATTGTTATTGAAGATCTTTATTTTTTTCTTTTTTCAAAAAGTACCTGACATTTGAGGTTAAAATTTAATTGGTGAGCAATAAACAGTACTCTGCATTTGTTTCCACTGCTTAAGGGTGTATTCATTTTCCAAGAATATATTTTGGATGTAACTTCATGTGAAATCAAACTGCATGTACTTTGGGGGTGTCTCCAAACTCTAACAAATTCATTGGCAGTTAAAATCCCTTTAGAAGGTCATGATTCTTGCAGTTATGTCAAGACTTTGCACAGAAAATTAACTTTGTGTCAGTAGTTTGCAAAGCAAGTCTTGATCGCTTTGCAAAAAGCATTGCATCTATAGCAGCTGTCAGCCCTGTAAGCTTATCCTTGGGCATCACAACACAAGCACACAAGTCATGTCTTTTGTTCCCAGAACACCAAAAGGATGAGGATTGAACATGCTTGTTGTGTCCTGAGGAAGGACACAGTCCTCCTCCTCAGGGTCTGACATCACGCACCATATAATGCCTGGTGCTTCAGATGTCCCTAGGACTGACTACTCCTATGTGTAAAGATTAAATTTCAAGAAGTAATGAGAAATGGGGGAGAATAATGGGATTAATTGGAGAACAGGAAAATGCATTGAACTTCCTGCCTTTAGCCTACATGCTCAGGTGGGACTGGCTGCCTTCTTCACTTCACTTAGTTTGTTTTGCTCTCACAGAAGAGCTGAGGGTGACCACACTTACAGACTTGCACAGTTCCTTCTGGAAGCTTCCCTCCTTCAGCTATTAAATACCATGGCTAAGTATAGAATTTGTTCTGGAAAAAATCCCCACCTGGCAGGAGCAGTAATTTTACTTGTTTATAGATCTCAGGACCTTATAATTATCAGAGTTATAGCAAACTAACTCCTGCCCCACAACACAAGGCACCCAACATGTCAGTGCTCAGAAAAACACTCTGGGTTAGGAACATTGAAAACAAATAAATGCATAGTCCTGTAACAGCTTTATCTCATCTAATTTAGAATTAATCAGATATTACTCATTTGGTTTGTTTCTGCAAGCATCACAGGGAGAGGAATTTAAAGAATATCTTCTATAAAAAAATTAAGGTCATTAAAAACCTGAAAATTCTTTTAGACAAGAACTTTCATTTCATTGCAGCTGTTTCACACTTGGGATTTTCTTTCTTATATTAACAATACGTGATAGAATAGTTTTCTTAAAATGAAGTAAATACATTACTCGCATCCATATTCATATGCTCTTCTCCATTTCTTTAAAATATGGATGATCAGCCTATGATGTAGTTCAATATGTGCAACTTTTGGACCATATTTTATAAAAGGATCCATTCAAACCCGGGAAACTTATATATATCTCTTTCAGTTCCATCTTAATTTCCTGAACTTATCTCATCTATAAAAGGTGAGCAACTAGAAAATACAACAGGTGACAATTGGAAATTTTTTATAATTATAATAGGAAATATGCCATAGCAAGTCAAGCATTAAGCACTTTATGGATTTTTCTTTTCCTTAGGTAAATTCCCTTGCTCTGGAGTACACTGAGGATTTTGGTTTTATTAAGAAGAACAATTAATTTTGCTGTTTGGGTCACTGATTACAAATTCTCAAATTTTATGATTTTGTTATTATTTAAGTATCTTTTATTGCCCATCAAACCTTCAAGCAAACAGAGTTCAAAAAATGTAACATTTTCTTTTAATAGAGAGGAACAAAATCATTGCCTAATCAGGAGTACCTAGATACAAACATCTGAGTGAAAAAATTCCAAACTTCCAAAACGGGGTTAATTTAGTTGAAGGATGATCCGAGTTTTGACATACTTCTCCTTTTACCAATGTGTCCTTGATAAGGCACATATCAAGACTGCCACCTGGCCAACATATTTTTGAGTTGGGCATAATATCTGCATGCAGAGAAAGCTCCCAGTCACTGAGTGACAGCAGATATTGCAGCCACTCATCCTTAAAGAAAACACATTTTCAGTTAATACCCACAAGTGCTCAGCTAACAGGAATTTCCAAAATCTGTATTATAATGACTTCAACATGCTTTATTGATCTATTTTATGTCTTTATTGGAACATGGGTAGATGAAGCTGGTATATTTTATATAATGCCCTGACCTTCCCCTAAGCTTGGCGAAATCTCAGGCACAGCTGAAAGGCTGAATGTCATGTTAAAATAGAGTTTGAAAAGGCTTTTGAAAAATCACTCTCTGGCTAAAGGTCACTGAATACTGTTTAAATTAGATAAAGGGACTGGGAATTAAGATTATTCACCTTTGGCTGTTTTCCTGCTTCACAGAATGTGAGGGCAATTAATAATGCCAAGAGCTTATAGTATTTATTGATGCAAAGTACTTAGCAGAAAGAAATGCATACCCATTTTATTTTCAAGATGCCACAGCAGACTGAACAGGTTTGCTGTTCTGCCTGCGCAGGATATAATCTTGTTCCTTCATGATTTTTGAAAGCACTACATTCACAACTTTCCTGAAGAAAACAGACACAATCCAAATTCCTCTTGCTTAATTATCTTGGAATCAGAGAATAGTTTGGGTTAGAAGGGGGTTTCAAAGGTCACCTAGCCCAGCTTCTCAGCAGTGAGCTGGGACACCTTTCACTAGACCAGGTTGCTCAAAGCCCCATCCAACCTGGCCTTGAAAACTTCCAGGGATGGGTCATCCACAACTTCCCTGGGCAGCCTGTGCCAGTGTTTTACAACCCTCATCATAAAAATATTTTCCAAATACCTAATCCAAACCTGTACTCTCTCAGTTTATAGCCCAAAGCTGGATGGCTCCATGTTCACTGCCTGGGTCTCACACTCATGTATGTGCTTGTTGGAGCAAGAGAGGCAGGAGCTGCAGAATTCAGTGTTATTGTAAAGCTCCCCTGAGGCACACACTCAGAATAAGAGACCAGAATGAGAAAAAGGATGGAGCACAAGAAATAACAAAGCTTCAAAGGTGATAATGAAAGCATTTGGTTGTCAAATTTACTTACAGCCCCTCAGTAACAACTCTTATGGAGGAAGCTGAAAAGCTATAAAGCTGAATGTATGAAAACAATAGCTGGGGAAGACTAGCTAGAAGAAAAGGGGTCAGAATAGCCAGGCACTTCAGGACTTTGGAATAGCAATGCCTTCCCTTTTCCCCACTCTCCTTCCAAGGTAGGTCATTGTTGTGGATTTTAATCCCTTGGAATGGTGTAATTAGACACATTGGGACACGCTGTGTGGCAAAGGTTATGTGGGAAAGAGGCAAAGAGTCTTGTAGCAGTCTGCTAGGAGCCCACTCCAGGTCTGTCTGTGGCTGTGTTCCTCTTCTAGCCTAGACTCCATTCAACCCACAGGAGACACCAGATGTTTTCTATCATCATCAAATAATCTGAAACTGAACAATTTAATTGGTAGGATGTGGGTGAGGATAGCAGTGGAAGTAAGAACACGCCCAGCACCACACCTGACTAATTCACTGTCTAGCATTCACTTCAGAGAGACAGAAACAGACTGAATATCTGATGAGCTTTATTCACAACTTTTCTACTAAATAAAAAACTAGAACTAAATAATAAATATTAATAATGATTAATAACTAAAATAAAATTTGGCACAAACCAAAACTTTAAATTGATATTTTCCAGTGCTCCATTAACGTCATCAAATCTTTCTTACACTAGAAGCCAAGTGATTCAATAAATTTGGGATAAAGAAATAATCTAGTTGATAGTTTCAATTAACTGACAACAAACAATCCCTTATTCATTTAGGGGTTCTGCAAAAGAAAGTGAGCAAATGAAGTGAGAAGTGGAACATTTATTTCAGAGAATTAGCACAGATTATTCCTATCATGCAAGTGTACTTAATATACAACTAATTTGAATCTAGTCCTGAACTTCTACTTGTCTCATCCTGAGCAGACTAAAAATGAGTGAAGGTATACATCAGGTATGCCTCTGCTGAAGTATATCTCTGATTTGGCATCTTAAGAGAATAATAATCTTGTAACTTTAAAATATCAGGATATGAATTACCTGTAAGGAAAGCAAGGGGTTTTTGGCAGAATAAGGTTTTACAGTATAAGGATGTTCTTCACTGGGACTATTGCTATTTCCCACACTCCCCACTTGCCTCCACATTCTGACCATCTGCATCTTCATGCTCAGACTGTGCTCAGAATGACTGGGAATTGAGAGGAGATCCTCTCCAGATTTTACATTCTGGCAGGGGTTGAGCACCATTTCAGTTTCTGATAAAACGTTTCACAATATGGCTTGTCCCATTTACCCTATCTCCTCTATTTTCTGATGTTCTTACTCATTATTTATGTTTGCTGAGCATATTCTTCCATAACATCCTACAGCTAGATTCTTTCAGTTCCACTTCCAATACAAGTAGCTTCTTCAGCATGAAAGAAAAGAACAAGTATCTGTCTTTTTAATGGATTTCATACCAAGAAGAAAGGCAATACTATTTACTATTTATTTTGTCATCATAAGCAGAAACAGAAGAAGTCTGAGCTGCATCTGTATTACCAGGCCTGGCAGGAGTGCATACCCTCTTCCAGTTCTGCATTCTGCATCCCAAGTGATCTTTTACTCCTGAAATCACATTTCTGTGCATAAAACACCTGCACACACCATAGTTGAGCCCAATATGTAGTCTAGATGTATCTTAGACAAAATCCTGAATTATGCAAACAGATAAATTTCATTAAGCAAATCAATCTCTATCTTACTTGAACTTGATCAAGAAAAATACAAGCATAATTAACAAATATTTGCAACTTGTTCTTTACCAATGAAGACCTTGGCTGTGACTGAAATTTCTCAGATGCTGGCAAGACTTTTCAGATTATCAGAATTCCTCAGCCTGTAATCTGCAAGACATCAGGAAATCATTCATTTATCATCTTTAATAAAGCAACATAGAGACTCCTACAGATAAAAGCAAGCCACCAAACAAACTCAAATTACAACTAAATTTTTTAAATTAACTGTTTTGCAGACAGTGTCCAGGACTGACTGCAAATTTTTGTCCATGACAGCTGAACCTGAGATGGAGAACAACTGGGATGCCCTAAAACTGGGTGACCAGGCCAACCTTGTAGCATTTGGAAGGCTCACTGGTGGTGCCTGCAGCTGAATGAGCACTGTCTTTAAGATACGAACAGGGAAAAGATTTCCTGAAACAAATTAGAAAACTGTAGTGCCAACCCAGTAAGGTGGGGAAGATGTGAGAAAAACTGAAAAAGCAGGAAGGAAAGGAGTTTCAAACTGCAGCCCTCCCTCTCCATATGCTGAGGGCTGGAGAAAGCATTGCACAGCTCAGGCTCATCTGGTAGGAAGAGTTTGCTTTTTGCAGTAAGCAAATGTAGCCCGTGGCCATTTGCCAGGCAAAGCTAGAACATTTCACCCTGTAAACCTCAGTCTCACTGAGAACAACGAGCAGCTGCTCTCAGTCCAGGAAGGACATTTTAATGAGGGGTAACCTGTGACCGCAGGGCTCTGGCGGACATGCAGGAGCAGAGGAAAATCAGGCGGCTGAAGGTGCTGCCGCTCCCTGCCTTCCTCCCCCGTATGACTAAGAGGTGTTGCCACCCCCAAGGCAGGGATGTCTGATCCACTCATGAATCAACCCCTAACTCATCCTATTTTAGCATATTAAGGTAACCTGACATCAAAGTTAGTTGAGCAAGTTGGTGTGCAGCCCATATAGGCAGTAACAGCCCTGGCTGTGTGATGCTAATTCACCTCTGCATTCCTTGCAAAGCCTGGGCTGACAGCTACAGAGCAGAGTGGCTTTGGTTCATCCTGGAAGCAAGCCCCAGCAGGGGGGTGGTTTGGATCTCTCTATCTATCTGCAGATTTCCTCCACGCTTCCAGTAGGTCAGCAACTTGGGGGAGAATTCACTAGTGCAGGGAGATTTAAGCTCTAGAAAGACGCTGAGTCCTTCCTTTAAGCACAAACTCAGCCCTAAACACGTGGTTTTTTATGCTGTAATTCAGGGTTTTGGTGGGTTTCTAAAGCTAATCCGAAATAATAAATGTAATGCTTACTAATCGATATCTACATATCACCTAGAGGTCCAATAAGCATCTTGTAGATAAGCTATTTTTGCATAATATTTCAACTAAAAATTCACAGGTTATTTAAATTGTTATGAGGCTATTTAAAATAACTGCTCCAGTAAGAGGTTTGTTTTTCAATTTGCATTTGTGAGTATGTACATGAGGTCTTCTTTATGCATGCAAGAGTTTGGGCAAAATTTGCATGTTAATATGCAAAGTTTCCTCTACCTGTATTGACTACTAAGTCCTCCTTCAGCACAGACTCTTCTTTAAATCTTTCCTTTCTAATCATTGCCCTAGGGACTATATTTTTATAAGTAGCTCCCTTCAGAAGCCAGTCTGGACAGTCAGAGACAAGATACTGCCAGAAAACTAGCCAGTAATACATTGTAATTAATTGGGCACTCAGGATGCTTTATATTTAAATCTAATGACAAACTAAAAACACAAAGGCTAGGGGATGTGCATCTAACAGTGTCCTTATAAATCCTAAATGGATCCCGCATCAATGTGAAAATATAGCAAATTAACAGTAATGTACAGAAAACAGCTAAAGAAGCTGTGCTTCAACTCTGAAAAAGTTTTCCAGAGTGAGTTTTGCAACTCCTTCTCTGAGCCCCTGGGTTGGGTTTTGGCCAGGTTTTGGTAGCACGAGAGCTCCAGGGGTGGCTTTCTGTGAGAAGCTGCAGGGGCTTTCCCCATGTCTGACAGAACCAGTGCCAGCTGGCTCCAGGATGAACCCACCACTGGACAAAGCAAAGCCCATCAGAGATGGTGGTAGAGTAACATTTGTAAGGAGGTAAAAAAAATTATTGCACAGAGGAGAGAGGAGTAAGAAGACATGGGATGAACAGCTCTGCAGACACCAAGGTCAGCGCAGAAGGAGGGGCAGGAGGTTCTCCAGGCACCAGAGCTGATTCTCCCCTGTGGTGCAGCCATGGTGGAGCAGCTGTGCCCCTGCAGCCCACAGAGGTTCATGGGGATGCAGAGATCCACCTGCAGCCTGTGGAGGAGACCAGGCTGAGGGAGGTGGATGGCCAAAGGATGCTGGTGACCCCAGGAGTAGTAAAGGCTGTGTTGGAGCACGTTTCTGGCCTATGGGCCCACGGAGACAGAAGCCCACATTAGAGCAGATTTCCTGGTGGAACTTGTGACTCTGTGGGGGACCCACGCTGAGTTCCTGAAGGACATCACCCCATGGAAGAGTGACCCACATTGGAGCAGTTAGTGAAGAGCTATAGCCCATGGGAAGAACTCACTTTGGAGAAGCTCATGAAGAACATTTATTGATGGGAGGGACCCAGGGCAAGGACTCCACTCCCTGAACAGCAGCAGGAAGAATGTGTGATGAACAGACCATAACCCCCACTCCTTGTCTCCCTGCCCACATGTAGGGGAGGACGCAGAGTGTGGGCAGAAAGGAGGGTTGGGTGGAGGATGTTAGAAGATTTTATTTCTTATTATCCTGCTCTGATTTGCTTGGTAATAAATGCAACTAATTTCCCCAAGTCAAGTCTGTGTTGCCTGTCACAGTAATCAGTGATTGATTTCTCCTTGTCCTTATCTCAGCTCATTAATCCTTTATTATATTTTCTCTCCTCTCTCGAGTCATGGAAGGGACCTGGTGTCTAGCCAAAGTCAACCCACTACAGTCCTTTGACACTGGTAGATCTTGGGAAACCACACTGAGTTAGACTGTCTTGTAAAACTCTTCCACACCTGAAACAGGTTGATATGGAACAAACAACTTCTTCACTTCCTTCCTGCCTGAAAACTTCCTGTGCTTTTAAATGGGTAAGCTGGAGATGTTTGGCCAGAATTTCTACTCCCAGGCACAAGGAGGTGACAAGAGTTCTGGTCTTGGTGGCTATAAAAGAACTCAAGACCCACCTCTGTCTCAGTACGAATCAAACTGAAAAAAATAGATTTGTAGCTATCGCAGACACTGTATCCCTGCTAGGCTCTAGAAGGAATATTCTGAAGGCAAGATGATGTTCTTTACTGGTATCTATCTGAACAACAGCCAAAAAAAGTAACCCTAGAAAACACAGCCATCCCCCCTCCAAAAAAGGAGGAAAATTGTTTTAGTGGGGAAAAACCAAACACCATTAGGATATTGAAGTATGTGGAACTGATACACAGATAACAAAAACCTGAGCACATTGAACTCAAATTCTGCTCCTTGAAGAGTTCCTGTTCTGTTTCTACGCAAGCCCAATACTAAGGAAAAAACAACACTGGTAAACTTAAAAAATTTTAAAGATTTCTTAAAAAAAAAAAAAGGCAATTCTATATCTCACAAATTAACAGGAAAGGAAGCTGTGATTGTCCTTAATTGAAACTAAAAAAGTACAGAGCAGCCCTGTTCATCTGCATTCACTAGAAAATTTCAGCCATCCCAACCCAGTTCCATTTTGTGGCTACAGTTCATATCTGTAGGGTACCCTGAACTTCTGAAATCCCCAGAACCTGTACTTTGTAGCTGAGAAAACACAAAATAATGAAGAAAATCTGGCCAACAGAAACACATAAAAATTGAGCTTGTAGGATTTTACTTTTTATGTTATTTTTGCATGCATTAATGTGTTTGTACATGTGCCCAGAAGCAGCACTTCATCAAGAAACAGCATAAGCCAAGGTAGTTCTGTTTGAAAACTTTGTTTTCAAATTAAATTCTAAGAGAAATTTTTGCTTTACTTATGTATTGAGATTATCTCATTTCCTCTAAAACCAGCGTTATAAGTTCACTTCTCTACTCTGCTTTCCTGCATTAGTGAAAGAAAGCAGTTTGTGAAATATGCAAGGACAACACTCTTTAAAAATGTAAATTACTATACAGCAATTCATCATTCCTCTGACAAGATGGATATACCTATATCTGGTATCCCATATGCTCCTGGACTTCAAAGTTAGAATCATTGGATAGAAACAGAGCAGAGAATTGAAGGGGCTGTAAAACAGATCAGGATAATCACATAATTGTATCAGAGAAGTCCCAGATTCCAGCAATCATAAATGTATACACAGAGAAGGAAAACCAAACAGAAAAAATCAGAATAACCAGATGGAATACTGTTGCTGAGGGCTCCCAGCCTTGTCAGCTAGGAGCTTGTCATTTGACTCACAATAATTTATTTTTTTTTACAAGTGCTGTATTATATTTACAATATATTCCGATTTTAAAAGGACAGACTCCCTCCAAAATTTAATCAAGTTTGTTTCACTTGTTCTCCTACAGGAGAGATGTCTTCCCTCCATAACTCTGTTTATTATTTTCCTCCATTTTTCCATTCAAAGTCGTCTAAGCATGTCATTGAAATTCCATACCCTTATTTTTAAATGAAGGATATGTGCTATAATTTTTAAGGTTTGTACTAAACTGTGTCCTATGGAATAATTTTATATGACTAGATATCTCACCGGCAATCTAAAAGATATTTTAAATTGCCTCTCTAAAAATGCACTTCAAACAGAGAAGGGAATATAGTTCATAAATTTTGAGCAGCTACTAAATGTTATGCAAATGTCTTTGCAGAATGGGAACTTTAAACTATAAAGAAAGAGAGCATTGATTTTATTCTCCTAGGAATTTGTTTTAAAAAAAAACCAGCACATCAATAGATAATATTCAAGAACTGTGTGTTATTCTAAGCTATTCAGAACCCAGGTTTCTCAGGGAATACAAAAAACTTCACATTTGTTTTAATCTCCACTACAGATTCTACTTCCTAATACCATGAAGAAATGGAAATTAATTAAAGACAACCTTTAGTACCGGGAGAGAAGAAAATTTAACAAAAGCTAGGCATTCTGAAAGAACACTGAAAAGAGAAGAACAAACTTTTTTTCAATTTTAATTTAATTAAAAAGGTCTTTTCTTTTTCCTTAAAAAAAAAAAAAAAACACAAAAACAACTAAAAGTGGAAAAAATGCTTTGAAAAATTATAATATAGCTAATTATAATTAAACAACCATCCAAAACCCCAATGTAATACTTAGTAAATTGCATTTCAGGTAGTGACTGTTTATCTGGGGATTTATCATCCCTTCCATTAACTCGTCTAAAATTAACAGTAGAACACATTTTACTGATTTGCCTAAAGTGAAAAGTTAGTTCCAGACCAGTCTTTGCTGTCATCATATTACAATTCCTGAAAGAAAAATATACAACCCCTTTCTTTCTTGTAAAGGTGTTCTACCCAGTCCTAGGACATCCATCTCCCATTGCTGGTACTGCTGTTCCCTGCTGGAATGTTTTGCTCACAGGTGGTGACTATATCGCCACACACAGATCTGGCAGCAGTTTTCAATGTAGGGTAAGTGTTTCTTATACCTCTTCTTCATTATGAAAGATCTGTAATAAGATTTTCCCCATACTGTAAATTATGTGATCTAGAAAGCCAAGAAGTTTGAATGTAGGTTTGGGATGAAGTAACAAACCAGGTTAAATCACTCTTTAGAAGAAAATCTCTATTTTAAAAAGCTACACATGGGGCTGTCTAGCTTACTGTTTCAGTCTCATGAAATTCCCATTTCAATATCAGGCTCCAATCTGTAGCTTCTCATTGCAACACATCCGCCCAGTTCCTCTTTCCTGAAATGGGAGGACATATAAACCCAATTTTAGCATATGAAATAGTCCAGCTATTTTTATCTTTAGCAGGAGCCAAGTCTGTTTTCCACCATTCGAAGCCCAATCCTAATGAAGACCCAGCTCTCTGGGAAATAAGGCCCAGATGTGCCTATGACAGCTGCCATTCACCCAGGTACTCAGCACTACCATCCCCCAGGCAGGCCCAGCTCGTGAAGGAACAGTACAGAGATCAGCCTACAGGTGCCAATTAGTGCTCAGATTCAGGCTGATTCAGTGTCAGCAAACAGGCATAATCCTAATTTTCTGTGTACCAGCAATTTTCTGCTTTCTTGTGCCTAACCTGTAGATATTATCATGCTTCACAATTAAGACCTTTTTTTTCTCCCCCCTCAACTCCAAATATAATTACTGCTTCCTTAGGCTCCTGTGTTTTCCTACTTTTTGTCTTACAGGCTAATGATCTGTCAACTAATATTAAACTATTTGCTCTCCTAATTGCCTATTTTCAAATAATAGATTGTGGAGGAAGGTGGCTACCTTAGCACTTTCTCTGTACATTTCAAAAGAAGAAATAATTGATACATTAGAAATGAAAGGCTTAAATCCCAACATTGCTCTAGTCCTACTTATAACTCACATCTATATGTCCTCCACAATATTAAAATATTTAACAAAATTTCTGCAATATTTGTTTTTCCTTTCCCTTCCAGTATCAGTTACTTTCATTCCAAAGCCTATGAGTTTTTCTCATTTTCAGATCAAACATTCAAAGCATCCTGAAAATTTAATACTGCCATAATGCTGCATTTAAAAATATATTTAAAAAAAAAAAGAAAAAAAAAGTATTATTGAATCCACTGGTATTTTTCCCACCTTGTAAGAATTCTTCCTGTATGCCAATACAAAAAAGGAAACCACAACCACAGACAGCTGACTAGGCTACCAGTTTGAGATGAGTTCAACTGTGTGACACAGGGGCTACACAGATTATAAACTTCAGACCATAAGTTTTCCAAAAGTGAAATTGACTCTACTGATGAGATTCTCCCTGGAGAGCTTTTGTGAAGTTAGACATTAAACACGTAAATGTATTATGCACAGCATATTCATTTATGCCTAACATTTATTTATCAAGATGGGCAGAAAAATAAAGCACAAAATAACTGGTAAGACCTTAAGACAACCTGAAATCTTTAATAACAAATTTTAAAAATCTTAAAATAACTTTCATGTTTTAAAAATAGAGAACTTCAAACATGTAACTGTGAATTTCCTTTCATATGACAGTAAATATCTAACAAAAATATCTCCATCTGTCAGCAATTAACAGTAAGTGAATGTAACTTCCCACAAACTTAATTACAAGATGCTTCATCTCTAACCTAGTGACCTAATCAAAAGGTGACAGAGAAACACTTGCATTGCTTCCACCAGCCCCTTTGTCCTTAAATCCATCAGCGTGACAAATGATCACTGAATAAGCATCTGCATGTGCCTGCATTCCCAGCAGCACACAGCGCTTTCCCAGCCAGGGGAAGTGCCCTGTAATCATGTTTCATGATCAGTCTGAATCACGGACCTAAGACTCTTCCACAGTACTTACTGTGAGGGAAACTCGTTCTGAAAAATAAGCACTTTTGTAGCAATGCCTTGCTCACATTCTTAGGCTCACATTTTCCAAGTGGCTAACAATAAAACCAAATAACATTAATATTTCACACATTACCTACTGAACTCAGAAAAGCACATCCCATTCCCTCAGAAACCCCAAATTTGCTGTAGTTACTGGGGTGGGGGGTGGTGTCACAAAATCAGAGGTACTAATGAAAAATATGTTCCTTGTCCATCTGCTCATGCTCCTTTGATTTAGGTTTTCAAGGGGTTTTTAATGGATTCTTTTCCTCCACACAAGAATTCTAGTCCCTGTTCTACAATTNAGCTTGAAGATATAGTTCTTCCAAACAGAGGCAGGTACTGCACAAAAACAATGGATAATAATTATTTTAAGAATTTATTCCACTCCAGCCTCAGTGAATGAGATAAAATTTCAATAAGAGTTAAGTGATTCCAGTATGAATTCGAGTTTGGGCAGAGCATCAGGTAAACACTAAAAGCAGGAGGTCATCATGCTCTGCCCTTATATTTCTGTAACAAGTTTTCAAGTCTCATCATCCCCTCCCTTGGAGCCAAAGCCAGATGTAATTCTGTTTTTACTGCCGTGGCAAATAATAAAAGAGAGGCCGTTTCTCTTTAATTTAAGGCTTATGACAGGGAAAATTTTAATGGAAGTTAAATTAACTATTGACATTTATCACAATAATTTGTGCCGCAGCCTCTGACCTGCAAGACAATAGCGGGACAATAAAGACTTCAGGACGTGACTGAGCTGGGAGAAGAATCCAACTAAGCAGCCTGTCAAATATGAGACTTCTTCTTTTACAGACACAGAAAATCCAGCGGTGACTGGATTTTTCTATTTTATCTTTGAGATATATTCACACACAAGCAATCCAAACAACATTTATATCTGTTCACTTTGTCAGTATATGCAAAATGAGGTCCTGAAAAGTCTTTTTAAAGCAAGAAAGCTGAATTGCTGCTGACCATTGCAGCATACAAAACAGCCAGAATGATCTTTATGAGAAAATGCTTAAAAATTTTCAAGTTCTAAGCTTAATTTCAAAAATACTCTACCATATGAAGGATTTATGTTTTAAATATTAGGCAGGATATCATAAAGGAGATCTGAGACAATAAGAGACAATCTTTTTGATTTAATGGTTTGTTCCAGTTATATTGAGAAAAACTGGAATTTTGGAGCTTTCCTTTCAAAATAATTTTTTAACACTAGCTATTAATAACACATTGCAGGCTGGCAGGTCTACATTCATCCAATGTAATTTCACTGTATTTTGCATCAGATAATTGTAAATGCATTTTTCTATTAATAAAAGGATAATACCAGATCATATAATTGCTAAAAGTCTCCACTCCAGAATTTTTTAATTAAAATGCTGGTACCATATCAACATGACAGAGCTTGTGCAGCCCAGGAGCAAA
>VZSU01003279.1:0-24597 GCA_013398715.1 Nesospiza acunhae | reverse complement strand
CAGCAGGAACTAAAAACATACCCACTAAACATTGAAAACTCAAAGAGAACACTAATGATCTAGGAATCACTTCTGCACAAACACCACCATAACAAAATGGATAAATCTATATTATTTGTTTGGACTGCTGAAAATGAAGAATATCTTACAATCTCTCCTTGCCTTGAAACGGATCACTATGTTTTCCTTCATTTTTTCTGAACAGGCTGGAAAATTACTTTGTGCAACAATCTTTCATTAACATCTCACCTCTTTAGAAACTCTCCATTGACCAGATTTTACCTGTAAATATTGATTTAAGATGGCAAAAAAAAAAAAATAAAAAAAACAAAACAACAAAATAACTATGGTCATTAAAGCCATCCAACCTGGGGAGGAGAAACTAACTTCTTGAGAAAGAGTCACTTTAATGAAGAAGGGTGTGAGAGGGGAAAAAATATTTTGTAGAGTTAAAGCATGCTTGCTGCTAAATAAACTCTTTGTACATTTAGGACTTGCAAAGTGGCAAAACGCAATCCAATTAAGAAAGTTCGGTTCATGTGATTAACACCAGCCTGGCAGCATTACTCTCATAGTTCATCAGCAGCTTTACTAATTAGGACTTCGTTGAGCAGAGACATTTGACCTTGCTGCAGCCAGTTCAGATTATTGTTTACCCTTCTGAACTCTCACTGCTTGCTTCTTCCCTTCCTTTTCTTTCTGTTGGACCCCTTCCTGTGACATTCTGCTCCATCTGAAATTATTTCTAGCAACCATCAACATCAAATTGTTAGCGCCTCTCTGCTCACTTACTGATGAACACAAAAAGAAAAAAAAAAAGATTAAAGTGCTTTCAACAGGTATATTTTTCTCCTCATACTTTAAATTCTCTACAATACCAAAATCAGTGCAGGATGCATAGAAAAGCAGCCAGGAAGTAATTATAAGTTCCAAGTAGAAAAAATGGAAATTGTCTTTGCTCACCAAATACTAACAAGGGAGAACAGTGTTGAGTGGAAACAGCATCACAAATGTTGCTTAGAAAAACAGAAGATTTTCTAGATACTATCTTGTCCCTTATAGCTCTGTGGTTAAGTGTCCTTAAAATGGTGACTAACAGAATAAAAGAGTTTGGCAAGTACACATGACTTTGTGATGGTGATGAAGCAGCAACTAATAAGCATAATATAGGAGTTCTAAGTATCAAGAGAAAATATTGTAAATTTAAATTTTTTTTCCAAAGCAATTCATCAAGCAGAATTGCTTCATAATGAGCTTTGTGCTAACAGAGCACAAAGAACTCATATATTAATAATTTTTTTCCATTTGACATCAGAATTCTTCTCTTTACATCTCCTAGCAATAACTGCCATGCTACAGAAATAAAAATTATGAATAAAAATTAATTGTAGATCTCTGAGGATAAACCCCATCAGCCTGATGCCAGTTACAGCAAAAATGTATCTATGATATTAAAATGACATTAAGAAATATATTAGGAACAGGGATAGACAGTGAATTAAGCAAATAGTGGGAAAAAGAAATTTCTAAATACAAAAGAATGCTAAGTATTAGAAATAACTAAGTGACAGAGCCTTCCCTGACAGGGAACTTTACTTCATAGTCCTTGAAATCCCCTTTTGTCCTGCATTTCTAATCTTTCTAGGAAATCAAATTTCACTGCTGTATAAATCTCTCATTGATCTGTTTAGTTTCTAATCTAACCAAACTGGTTTACAGCTGATGTAAATAATTTTCAAAAGAAACTGCAAGCGCTACACTTTTCTCACCACTCCATTCCTTCCTCGGATTTATCTTCTTGATCTCCTTGATCTTTGTCATCTTAGCTACTAGAAATGCAAATGCCAAGGGTTCTTTCTAAACCCTTCATGGACCTTGTAGCTTAGTTCCCAACCAGCTTGATGTCAATGAGTTAATCTTCACTTGTTCCCTAGACCAAGGCCTATTTTCAGATCCTACACCCATGTCTGAGAATATTGTTGCAGTACTGAAGCTTGGTGTGGGTATCTGCAGGAAAACCAGATTTCTTTAAAAACCATCCCCTCTGCTCTCCAGTAATATCCAAAAAGCACAACAAACACTAATTCCAATTCTAGCTCACAACTGGATACAGAACTCAAGTGCAACAAGCTGTACTTCATTCACATTTCAGTGATAAAGAAATCACTTAATCTAAAATGCTTCCCTTGCACTCTATCAGTTCCTCTAATAAATAACTCAGAACAAATCACTCTGCTTTTCAGATGCTTGACTATACGTTTTAAGAGTATTCCGTAGATTAATTTCGTGCGGGGGAAAGGTTTCCTAAACTGTATACCCACAAACAAGTATCTGCAAAATGTATCTTGTGATGATGATGAAAAGAAAATTAAATGCAGGCTGGAGATAGAATGGTTTGGGTTGGAAGGAACCTTAAAAATGATCTAGTTCCAATCCCCCTGCCTAGGCAGGGACACCTTCCTCTAGACCAGGTTGCTCAGAGCCCCATCCAATCTCCAGGGATGCATGAAGAGATGGGCATGGGTAATATGGTATACAAAACTACTTACCATTCAGAGTGGACATTTTGAAAACATGATCAGTGCTCTATATACCAGTTCATACTTATTGCCCTGAATGCTATCAGATGATGCTGCTCACATTATTCATTATTTTCTTGCTGTAACTTTTTCTCCTTCTATAGAGAGCAGGATTTTGAAAGTTTGGTGGAAAGAGTCTAGTCCCTCTTTGTCCCCTAGCATCCCACTGCCACGTGTGACCAGGTGTAACCACATGCCACCATGACTGATCACTTACCAGGCCATGGAAGTGTACTTGGCACGGACTGGGAGCACTGGCCAGAATTACAGTTTCCAGGAAACCAAATGCACCAAATCTCCCATAACCCTTCTTGAAAAGAGCTCCAGAAAAAGAGGGCATTGCCAGAAAGACAAAAGGAAAAAGAAAAAAAAAAGAAAAAAGAGAACTGCTAGTAACCCTAGCCATGTGCAGTTTCCTATCATGGGTGAGACAAATAAGGATTTGCATCTGAAAATGAACAGTTCAGTTAATTTTCACAAAATACAGTGCCTAGTGCAGACACCCCTGAGCTTTCACCAGGATATTAACTTCACAGAGAAATAGTTCTTTGATACCATATCTTGATATAACAGAGAAAATCTCTTATTTCTCTTGTCATATTGTCTGTTGAAAGTTTTTGCCCACAAATGCAACTCATATCTATAGATTTTGTGGGAAATAAGTGAATGTGTCTTTATTGTATTGCCAGAGAACAGCCATTTCAAGGTATGTTAAGTGCTTTATGTGGATTACAAGAAATTATTGTATTCCTCAAATTCAGATGACCTAGATAAAAAAAAGTCTTACTTAAATGAAAAACCAGCTCACTGAAAATGTTGTAAGTGAAGATGCCTAAACTAAATCTTTACCTTAATTTTATCCAGCAACACTTCATTGCTTCATACATGCAAATTTAATCTATGCTCCTTTACAGTATGTACATGTGACACATTTCAGATTTGTCTCAAGGTACTTCATCTGTTACTATGGAATACATATTCCTTTGTAAATTATGGTATACAAGTCATTAATTATGGGGTATGAATTATGATTTTTGGATGGATATTTATTTTAATATTTTCCCAATGAAAATTATAAAGAGATTGTTTTCATAACAAACATTTAGTAATACAAATCTTCAGCATTTTACAAGCTGAAAATACTCTTCCTTGGAGAAATATGAATCTGTAGTGTTGTCACATTCCACTGAGGGAAAATGTGAGGAGTTCTTTTAGAATTAGATGGACAGGAACAAAATCAAGTCGAACAAAGAAAAGCTTGTCTTGTAGGTTGGAGGCAGATTCACTACTCAGGTCACCAGGACAGAGCGACAAGAGTCTGTTTTATTGTTCAGGGTCTTCTCATATAGGGAGTTACAAAACTCCTGGGTATAAATGTGTTGAGGTCTCAGCACCGCCCAGCTCCTTGAGCAGTGGTATCTCTGCATTCTGGATTGAACATGATTGGCTGAGGCCTCTGTTTAAGTTTAAACCTATCCTATGGTTGCTCACTCAGAGACTTGTGTATTTCTGAACTAGGTGAGCCAAACTGGATTTATGTTATGGCTACATTTATGTTGTCCAGCTACAGACTAGCTGTACTGTGACATCTGAAAACCAATTATCAATCACAAAAAAAGAGAAAGGACTTGCCCAAAGGAAAGAGGACTGAAAAAGACAAAAAAGAAGGAAGGAAAATGGGAAAGGAACGCAGGATCGGGGAGTGCCATCAACATCCCCACAAGAGGGGGTGCGCATGCAGCTCTCAGAGAGGTCAGGTCTCCCCCAGTGACGGGTGGCTGGACACGCAGTGAGTGCGTGGGCACTCGAGCAGGAGCAGGTCCAGGACGCTGGGCACAGTCACGGCAGGGGCTGCAGCGCTGGGCTGGATCAGAGGTGGGCAGGGCTGGGCACAGGTGACTCGGGCAGAAGGTCCAGAACCCTGGACAGGGTCAAGATGAGGATTCCAGTGCTGGGGTGGCTCAGAGGAGGGTGGGGTTAGGCGCAGGGACACAGAGAGACAGGACAGGCACGAGGACGAGCAAGAGCTGGCAAGGGTTGGTGGGACAGTGTTCACAGGGGGTTTTAGATGAGGGAAGAGATGAGGATCTGACTCCATGTTTCAGAAGGCTTGATTTATTATTTTATTATGTACATTACATTAAAACTATACTAAAAGAATAGAAGAAAGGATTTCATCAGAAGGCTAGCTAAGAATAGAATAGCAAAGAATGATAACAAAGGCTCTGTCTCGGACTCTTTGTCCGAGGCAGCTGGGCTGTGATTGGCCATTAATTACAAACATCCACCATGGGCCAATCACAGATGCACCTGTTGCATCGCACAGCAGCAGATAATCAATGTTTACATTTTGTTCCTGAGGCCTCTCAGCTTCTCAGGAGGAAAAATCCTAAGAAAGGATTTTTCATAAAGGATGTCTGTGACAGGTAGGAGAGCCAAAAGACAGGCTGGGGTCACGGCAAAGGAATGAGCGAGCCAGAGAGCAAGCAGCAGTTCGTTTTTATACCCCCTAGCCCCTCCCAAATTCTGCCTGCTGACAGAAGGAGACCATTGCCCCAGTCCAACATTTCAGTGCAGTCCATCGGTGGAGACCTTTCGCTATCTGACTGGAGAAGCCCCTCTGAGGAGTACAGTGTCTCCTGACAGCCTGTCCTATGCGACGTGTTGTCGAGGTGAAGTCTCCCCAGAGACAAGGCTTTCTCCCATCTTCTAATTGACTCCTGTACGTGGCAGACGTGCGCTCCCTCCCCACATGCCTCTGACAATCAGCATTGAGACAAACCAAAACTCAACTGGCTCCTCACAAGCATTTAGAAAAAGATACAACCACCAGTGTATCTGATTCAGTATCATCTCCAATCACAAAAAGAAGCAAAAACAAAAAAAAAAAACCAAAACAAAACACAGTCCTTCTTGGTTTTGCCCAAATGGATGCAAACTCTTTATCTATTTAAAAGTTAAAAATATATAGCAGCAGAAAGAAGATGAAAATGTCATTTTTTTTTCTCTCCTGCTTTCCCTTCCCCTTTCTAAGACCATTTTATACACAGTTCTGATGAAAAAAAGTCAAGGCTCATCTAAAATATTTTTTATGAAGCTCAGGAGAAAATACATTTATGTTTTCAGGTCTGTGAGAAGTATTTCACACAATAATTTCATAATTAGTTTTACATACATTTAACTTATATTTATCTTTCTGGAGAAACCACAACTTGCTTTGTTGTTGTTGTTGTTGTTGTTAAATATTCATTCCACAGCAGCAGATCCCACTCATCAAGGAGTTTAGATGAGATCATTAAAGTCCCTTGGAGTAGGGGAATTTCACATTGTGTTAGTATAACACCCAGAAGAATGCCTTCCTAATCTTTATTAGAGGCTCTGTTGAGAAAATAAAAGTGATATATAGAGAGAACCATAGGCTAGAAGCAACTTTAAAAGTCATCTAGTTCCAGTTGCCATGCCATGGTCAGCGATGCCACTCACTAGATCAGGTTGCTCAGGACCCCAAACAACCTGGCCTTGAGCACTGCCACAGATTGGCCATAACATGTATCTCCCACTAGTGGCAGAAATATTTTTTCTTGTTTTTATTACAGATATCTTCCACTATATTTTTCTATGTATCCACAGATATATAGACCTTGATCATATATTTTAACATATATAAAACTCATGTGAGTTAAACTCCCTGTATTTAAATGAATGCAATGTAAAGTGCATCGTGTGCTTTAGTCTTCCACTTGAAGAATAATACAACATAAGCGAGTGCTGTGTCATGGATTAGTGAACCAAATCCCTGCATTGTGCCAGAGGTAGATCACATCTGCTATTAATAGCAGCAATGTGGCTTTTACAATGCCTTTCATAGAGAAGAAACCTAAATGCTGTCAGTTTTAGAGCGATAACAGCAGCCAAGCCCAGTGTGCTGGACTTGCTCTGTTCAGGGTTGAAATGTGAGGAGGCAAAGGCATCAGCCATGCCTAACAACCTCACACAACCAGAGAATTCTTTATGCAACTGGAGTATTGTGCACAGTACTGGCCAAGGAGCGAGAACAAATAATTCTTTTGCTTCTGGACATTTTTTCCCGCAACAGAAGGATCCTGTAATCAAGCAGAATTTGCTTACAATGCACTTGAAAAGATATTAGGAGCTAAAGCAGGGACCAGCACATGGAAATAAATTCCAGCACTATCATCTTGAGCTGATGGTAGCCCCTCTACCTATAAGTAACTCTGCTCTCCATAAAAAATATTCAGAATCCACCCAAGGGGAGGAATGGGACAGATACCTCATTCTGAAAACCTTTTGGTGAATAATCATTTTTGGAAAATGTACATGCTACAGAACCCTGTCCTGTCTGTGAGCAAGAACAAAACCTCAAGGTAGTTCATCAGGAAAGGAAAAATATTAGCTATACAGTTACCATTATTAAAGGCACAATCTGGTACTCAGGTTATCCAGTGACTCTCAGGAGAATGTGTCAGACAAGGAATTCTTTTCCACTCTTGCTTGCTCTCATCCCTCTAGAAAAAGTATGTCTGTAATTCCTTATCTACCCCCCTCTCTATGAATATCTGCCCATGGTACTAAAAGAGTTTCTATGTATTTTTCATACAATTTCAGGTTTCTGACTTCTCTTTAGCACGCAGACTGGGAACCTTACCTGAATCAGAAGAAAAGTAATGCAAGGAAAAGTTCAAAAGCAGGTACGCACATTACAGGATTAACTGGGAGAACTCAAGACAATGTGAATTGCTATTCTGAAATTTTCCCTAAATCCAGTGATGACCAGAGCATCTTCAGCCACCATACCATCATGCTGCTAGCCTTGCCAAGACTGAGCTCAACCCCTCAAAAAGTGCCATAGGATTGCCCAAAAGGGCATTTATCACTTATGTTAAGTCATCAGGGACAGAATACTAATCCCCAGAAAATAATAAACCGAGGTGACCTGTCCAATCTTTGCATCAGCAGCCAGTAGTGCTGTGCCGTAAGATCCCAAGAGGATTTGAAGCTGTCCCCTCAGCAGGCTGCCATGAATGTTTTGCTTCACTTTGAGAGAGCTGATTGGTAAAGTTCATATGAGGTAAGTCAAACCAGCACACTCAGGGACAATTCTTCTGTGGACTAGATGCCAGAGAGGAGTATATGCTCTGGAACTGAAGCTTTGCCTATTTGAATAATATTACAAAAAAAAAAAAAAAACCAAAAAAAAAAAAAAAACCAAAAAAAAAAAAAAAACCACACAAGAAAACAAAAGAAAAAACCAACACTTTACCTTCTTCTTTCAAGTGTTGATTTCAATCTTTTGATCAGTGATCCAAAACATGCACTAAAAACAAAGCGGGAGCAAGGACGGTAAAGAGATGGTGGCCTTGGAAATACTTGACAATTGTGTTTTCAAGGAAAACACATTATTCTACAGAGATTAAGGGATGTGGTCTGAAGAGAGGTACTAGTCAGCACAACACATTAGTCTCTCTGCTAAGTCTCAAAGAACACCATCAGTCCAGCTCAAAAAAAGTAAAATGAAAACAACCTCATCCAGTTCTACAGAGAAAGATTGGGGTGGGGGGAGATACGATGTCTTTCAAAAATAACAGAAAATATTAACAGCCATCTCCAGCTTTTGAAGCTATGTAGATTCTAAGAGCAAACATTAGAAAGACAAATATTTTTCTGCTTAATTGCTGAGTAACTTAAAAAAACAAAGTAATTGGAATTCTTTTTTCCTTATTAGCAACAAGAATAGAAGTTGTTGTAAGGCAACATTAACATCTTGATATATATAACAAAACAAAAGTCACATTTGTGTCCAGGAATTGGGAAATGTGAAAATTTTTACAATGGGCATAGAAGAATGAGACTGTCATGCACTGAAGCTTCTTGGGAAAGTTTTAACAAGAACAACAACAAATATTTTCTTGTGTGATCTTCCAGTAGTCTAATTTTCACAGCTTGTCTCTGAACAAACTCCAGTCTCCAAGCACACCCAATGCAGGAGGAGAACCTTCATTGCAGAAAGGCAGGACACTCTCCTCTTTGTGCCAAGGAACACAGTACCTTTGAATAATGTGAGGGCCACATTCCTGAACCTCTTTGGGTTGGCTTCTAGGCTGGAGCCTATATGACTTGTGGGGAAGAATCAGTCAAGCACAAGCTCAATAGTGGGGATGTCAGTGTGCCAAAGCGGTCAATATCATCTTAAAGACACAAATTAAGGAATATTAGGACTGGATTACAAAGGAACGATGTTATATTTGCATTAGGAACTGGAACAATTATTACTGAGTTGGCATGCGTGTTGGTAACGTCAATCTGCCGAGAGCTTGCAGACTGACAATGGATAATAATTTTATCCTGTCATAATAAAAACAAATCTGGATTTTCTTTCTCTATCAATAGTAAAAGTTGAGATTTTACCACTTTACATGAATTTGACAGTATGGTTTAGAAAAAAAAATACCCGTGTTTTGCTGTAGAACTTGCATTAGAGATTGAAATGAGATGGACAAGGCACTAGTTTCTTCATGCAGAATAGCCCCTTCCTGTGCCTTATACAACCACGTGACCCTTCCTCCTCACAGCATAGCTAGCACACTCCAACTGCAGGCTTCCCAAGCAGACTCTGACTGCAGGCTCCAACTGTGCTCACTGCAGACCCTCCTCTCAACTCACTAACCCACTCTTTGATAACACCCATCCTTGCTGGACCTGGCTGTGACCATTTAGGGCAAGGCTGTTCCTCCTCTTTGGTAATTAATACAGCTGCAACTCATTAGGGGTGAAGTTGCTTGCAATCCATTCTCCTACACCCCTGATTTAAAAGATTGGAAAGAGCTCAGGTTTGCCTGTGTTTTAAAAAAAACCCAAGTTTTAACAGGAACACCTTTTAGTATACCAGGTTGCTCAGAGTCCCATCCAAGATGGCACAGAACACTTTCAGAGGTGGGGTGGCAGGATGGGAAGGCAGGACTGAGAAGTGAAGGGACTGAAAGGATCTGGATAGAAAACTAGCCTCTGCCCTTCCCAAGCCACTTACTTTATGTGATGATGCATGCAAGAGCATTTAACCTTTTAACTTCCACTAATGGAATTTATTGTCGTTAATGGCTTTCTAAACGCATCTCATTATATTTCATTTAGTGTTCAGTCATTGTTCAGACTGGTTTATTACTTGGTTGGGGGGAGGAAGTGTTTAACATGAAAAAATGAAAGATCCTAGCAGTGATAGGAGTGACAATCACTTAAATTAATATTTTATTTTTTAACTTCTACAGTGCTTATACCCTTCAATTTGGTACTCCTTAAAAAACCCATTAAGGCTATTCTGTATTATTTTTCATTTATTTTGAGGAGGATAAAGAAGTTGTGAAGCTTCCAGCAAGCTCATAATTTTGAAAATCTCTGCAACTGTACTTCTTTAAGCAACTTCCCCCCTGGAAGTCTGCTCTTTAAAGACAGAAAGACCATATAGCCTAATAGAATATAAAATAGGATATAAACTGAATAGAGTAACTGCCAGATAAAGCACTCCAGGAATTAAATAAGATGAACATATTTATTTCTGAATTTCTTTCAAATTAATTCTCTGGAGCAGAAAGAATTCTAAACAGAATCATTTGTTGAAAATTCTGCTAGCTGCCATCTATCAAGTTTGTAAATCTTTATAAATTTGCCAGTTAAAAGGAATGTGTGGTTTATATTTGACACTGGCAGAGTTCCAGGTACTATTAACCAGGCAATCCATTAACACTTGAGGGAAAAAAAGAAAAAAGAAAAGCCAAAACAAACACACAGAAAAAAATTATGCCCAGGCTTGCATTGTTTAAAAGAACATTTAACTAGGGCTTATATGCACAAATGCAATCTGATCTGTTTCTCCTAGTGTAATATGACATTTGTATAAAATACATTTTAAGTAGCCATTCCAATAGCTGCTAAATCCTTCACCTAAATATCAGCCTCTGCACAGGGGACAGGTTTAAGACATGCAGCTCCAAAAATGCGCCAAAAGTTCCAAATAGGAAATTTCAAGAACTTCTGCCATCAGACTTAATCTACCCATTGAAGATTGACCCTTGCTCATGAACAGTAGAACACATTTATGGCAAGTTCCTTCTTCTTCAGCTTTCCTTCTCCTTCTAAAAGCATCCATGACTGTGAACCACCATGACTCTGTAAGGTCCTCAGGATTCCACACTGCCACTGTAACAGCCAAGTGAACTACCAGACATGTTTGTGCCTAGTTCAGGCAGAACCCTGAGTAATTACACCACATTAAAGAGAACCAGAAAGCAAAAACAATTTGGCAGGAGGCGCAAGGGGGAAGGTGGCAAATGTTTCCTCTCACCGCCCTCCGCTGCGTATTAAGACTGCATCAGTTCTTATGGGGCACAGAAAAATGTGACATCTCCTCTTTGTACTAATGACTGAGGCACAGACCCAGACCAGCAGGGAATCTCAATAGCTTATTCAAAGAAAGGAGCTGGTTTTATAGACCTCTTTAGGCCACAGTATTTCCTTGTATGGTAATTCTCACTGAGTGACCTGTCACACACCGCCACGTCAGCAGTGGCTTGCTCAGTGTCCCCATATGGGTGATCACATCGTGCCCGCCTGCCAGCTCCAGCAGGCTCTGCCCTGTGGCACCTCCTCCCCTCAAGGCCAGGCTGCTCTGTGCTCCCATGTGCTTCACAGCTGCAACTCAATCCTATCCTCTTCTCTTCCCAAACCTCCCAAAATTACTTTTTCATAATGCTTTACTATATCTGGTCTGGTATTATCTTCTCTAAAACATTACTGTTGTCTTCAAAATGTCAAAAACAGTTTAAATATTTGTGGGTGTTGGGGGGAGTCTCAGTAAAAGTTATCTAAACTTTCAGGGGAAATAGTTGAAATTGTCTGTGTGCTACCAGCCACAGCTATTAAAGCTGTTAATTTTAATAATCATTTGCCTGGGGCACTGTGAAGGTGTCTGTGCATATGTGTATGTCTGTGTTCATAATTCTTCATTAAAAAGTCACAGTGCTAATAGCCTAGAAACACTTTATCTTTTTTTTCCCATCATTAATTGATTGTCAGCAAGGCAAGCTTCCAACACTGTTCCCCTTCAGAATACTGCAATTACAACAGTTCTTAAGTATTTTTGGATTTTGAAAGTAAACAGATTATTCAAATCCACCTCAGCTTTTTTTATTTCTCTTGTTGAATAATAGTTTGGGGAGCATGCAGTCCTTTCTTATGTGCTCCCAACAATGAAAAAAAATAGAAATACATGTCTGTTACCTGCCCTGGACAAGCTGTGTTTCTTGAAAGTCATGCAAAGCTCAGAGAGCTGGTAGTGCACTGCAGGAGTCAGTGGCACTCTCAAGTGATGGATCTCAAGGTCACACTTGGCCGTGTGCCTCAGAAGACTAACCAGGAAAGGCTGAGAAGATTACCTTGAAAGTATGTAATTAAGTGATAGCATCATTGTGCCTGTGCTTTGCAGAGCAATTCACTTGTGATGAACATTTTTCTTCTCCAGCCTCATAACTGAGTCACCGAACATTCAATTGTTCTATCAAAGAACAAATGGGCAACAATGTTATTGTTGTTGGAATTCCTAGATGAAAATAAAAAAGTAAAACTTGCCAAAGGGAAACAACCAACTGTCCCCCCCACCCCAACTCATGCTGAAATTGAGCAGGTAAGAAGATTAATGAAGTTGTTTCAGTCTTGCACTTCGATACAATCTTGTGCAAATTACAGAAATTAATAAAATTAATGACTTTTCAAAGCTTTCTTGACCCTTCTTCCAACAGAAGCTGGGCCACTCAGCACACATTGCTCCCAGATCAGCTTTTCTGCACCCCTAGGAGCACCTCATTTAACCAGGTCTGAGCAAAACCAGAGAACTGGTGCTCAAGACTGTGGCTATATTACCTCAACTTTGCCCTTCAAAATAAAGTACAACATATTCTGACCCAACTTGCACAGGGTCAGAACAACAAGATTTTAATTGAAACACAGGAAAAAGGCAAAGCTCCTTCAAGACAGCATCGCTTTATTTTTGTCTCTATGTTGCTTTTCTGAAGGTCTCTTTTGTAAGGAGGACATGCATGTTCCCACACATATATAGGATGTCACTTTACTATTTCTAGATATTTATCTGCCAGTCTGGTGGTGCTGAAATTCTCATTGTATAGGACATAAAATGATGCATAGATTACCAAAACTGAGGGTACCATCACCTCAGCAGTCTTGTCTTGCCAACACAAGTTCTGTGAAATATATTCAATCTGTGTGTTCTGAGAGCAGCAATTTTATTGGGGTAGTCTGCTATGAGGGCTAAGAAAAAAGATGGCACTCTGTGATGCAGCATGGTCCAGTAAAGAATTAAATTTTTCTAAGTTTCATTCACAGTCCCTACTTGCAGGATTAGTTTATTTGTGGAATAAGAAGTGAAGAAAAAGTTCCAATCCCACCTCAAACAGTATACTGAATATTATTGCTAAAACATTTATACCCTCATTATGCTACTTGCTAGCACCATAACTTGCTTTCTGTATGAGTATCATGAAAAAACACTCCTAGAGCCCTGAAAGAACCAATCTCATCTTCTTGAGTTCAACATGTGGGCAAACCTAAGTTATACCAGATCCAAAATTATACCCAAATACTCTCATAAGTCTAAAATTGCTCTAATCAATGGCAATGAGAGGATGGGGTATGACATTTTCTATACTTGAGCAAATGTAGTTTGTAGGCTACAAAATGCCATGAGAATCTTAATAACAAAACTTGGCATTAGGTACTGGCTTTCAAGCACAACTCTGATCTCATCAGAACTGAGACAATCTCAGCAAAACCAAAGTAAATACTTAGCACGGATCCAGTCAAGGTCTAAACATTTAAAACAAGGGTTTAAATTTAGAGTCTTGATCTTTGGCAAAGTGGAAGCACAAAATGTTTGCAAAATTGCGTAAGAGGTTATGGAATAGAATCTGACAACAAAAAGCAGCTACTGGCCCTTTATAGTGGTGTTTGTTCTAAAATTTAAGTGAACAATTATTTCAGTGAGAAAATCCCACCAAGATGAGAAAACTGTAGCTTCCTCCTGGTATTTTGGACATTTGGCATTGTTTTGAAGTCTGAATGCAAAGCAGTAACACAGAGAGGGAAACAAAACTCCCCACATCTCAGTGTGTACCATCACACTGACTTGGTGGAACAATACCAACACCATGCTGACCTCACATTCTTGTTGGAGGGAGAGATCTAAAAATATCTCCATGCTTTTACAAACCAGGAAATATTTATGTGACAGATAGGCAGTGAAAGAAGAAGAAATAAGAACATATTTAAAAAAAACATTCTGCACAAATTTTCATTTTGTTGATAGCTGAAAATACAAGAAATGCTGTATGCGCGTCATGAACACATGTAGAAAAACCTACCAAGTGCCTAGGATCAACCTTTTATTGGATGATATTTAAAAATTATTCATTCTTATGATTGATAAAGTTCTAACACTTCAACCTTCAGTCTGTGTAGCTTTGTCAACATAACACACAGGTTTTATATCACTCGAGATTTATATATAGATCCTTACAATTTCAGATCAAGCCACAAAAACCACATTTTTGAATTTTTTAATGTTATCTCCTTAAAAGACACATGCCCTCAGCTAACAGGAAACAATCACCAACACCCCACAGCAGTCCCAGCTGTTTGTCTGCAGAGGGTAGTGGATGAATTCTGCCTTGCCTGTCATCAGAGCAACTGGAGTCACTGTACATGATTCGGGTGTGCCATGGCTCCTCGCCCATCCACTGTCTGGCACTTCATTCCCAAGGGAACCACAGCACAGAGAGGGGGACACGTCAGGTGTAGGTGTTTGGAAACAGTCCTCTGGCCCGAAATGTCAACTATAGGCTCTATCTTTTTGTTATTGTTGAAGGCCAGTTGCACCCCAGGTTTAACTCCCCAGCACCTACACTTTCACAGTGCCATGACTTCAAACTCCTCTGACCAGGTCTTCTGCACTGAGGGTGAGGTAGGAGAGAGATGCCAGAGGGCTCCTTTTTAGCAAGGTCTTAGCAAGAAAGTCTAACAACAAGCGGCTTAGTGAAATAGCTAGTTTGAAAAGACTGAACAGAAAAAAAAAATAGCTAACAAGAAGTTGTCATGACCCTTGCCACACTGGAACCCCACATTCACGCGGCATCAGACACACCCTGGATGGATGATGATGCACAGTGTCATCTGTGGAGAGGTTCCTCTTTTCTGGTCCTTTGAGCTACTATATAATTTTCTCACAAGAAAACAGCCCTCTTCAACGCTTCTGCTGTCAAACAGAAAGGATGTTGGCTTGAGAACTCACTGTTGCACAGGTACAAAAAGGCCAGGCCTGACAGGTAGCTGCAAGTGGAAGATGCCCACAGGCTCCTGTGCTGCCATGAGCGCCCTGAGGTGACGCCAAAGCAAATTGGCCGTAAAATCGCTGAATCATTTAGGTTGGAGAAGATCCTTAAAACATTGAATCCAGCTGTAAACCTAGCACTTCCAAGTTCACTGATGCTCCATCTGAAAGTACCCCCTGCATATTATCCTCCTATCTGGAGAAGGGAAAGAAAAGAAATCCAGGGGTGTCTCATCATGATGGGAATAGAGGCAGGCAAGGACCGCTCCACCCCAGCATCACCCATCATGGGAACACTGCTGAAGGCATCTCAGGGAAGGCTGAGAGGCATGGGCTTTGACAGAGACAATCAGTAGCTTTCAAGAAGAGGGCTCTGAAGCTGGGCTGCCAAAAGAGAAGGTCAGACAACAAAACACCAGGAGCCAAAACCCAGGAATTTTCCCTTTCACGCTTGGGGGGCAAACCCCCCACACCTTGCCCCACGCCACAGTGTTCCACATGAACTGGGCCACATGCACTTTCAAGTACACAGCAGGGGAGAGAGGAAGGCCAGTGCCAAGGGTAATGTCAGCCCACCTGAGGGAGCCTGGAGCTCTCAGAAACACCACAGGTCTGCAGCCACCCAAATAACAAAGAGCAGTCAGGAAAGACGAATGTCAGAGGTGTTCATTTCTCTTCACTTTCATGCTCATTCTTAATTGAAAGTTGCAATTCTCACTAATTTCTGATGTTTTTTCATTTCACAAATGTGGGACTACTAATATTAGGTAAATCCAGAGGCACTAGGCATTATTTTAATTCTAAGCTCTTGGAAAGTAATTTTTTCATGCAAAGCATGTTACAAAGAATAGAAAGAAAAAGTAACTTACTCTTCTAAAAATAGTGAGAGANGCTGATAGAAAAAAAAATGAAGCATAAAAGGAGCTGTAAGATTCATCCCTTGCAAAAAATCTGGGCTGCAAAAACACTGAGAAGGGGGAAAAGCAAATACATGATCTGTTTTTCCTTAGTATTACAAATACTTTCATGCTTACCCAATATTGGACAACACATTTCAATGTTCCATGATTTTGTATCAAAGCATGTAAAGGAGGTCTCTGCTTTTCTAGCAGAGAATCCATCAGCCTCAGCTGCTACAGGGGTCAGCTACAAGGTGATATGTGATCAACAATAGCATCCTGATGTCACTGTGTCGCTGATGCATACATCCGATAACTGCTACTTGATAACAAAACTTGGAGCAGCACAATTTTGTACCACATATCTGTTTCCCCTGAATATTCCTAATGAATTCTGCAGGACCTAGAGAGGAATGGACTCAGCACAAGTGAACATATAACATAAGATATAACACAAATATTGGAAGTCACAAAATGCAGAAGATAAATCTGAAGTGTTGTGCTATCTCTATTCATTATAGAAAATATTAAAGCACAGTGTTAAAAACCAGAGTAGTTTTGCCTCTTAACAAGTTTACAGGAAGCATGCACTTCCTCAGGAAAACATTAATAGCAGCTGAAAAGTGAACCCTAGCCACACTTCTCCTTGCGGGTGTAAGTGCTGCATCCTTGTTTTCTACTGAAGAGTAACATTCAAAGCACACAGTCAATTAAATATTGACCTTCTTCCTTTGAAGCATCTGTGTGCAGGGCCATCAAAGGAGGCAACTTTTTTTGTTGTTGCTGTTGTTGTGGCAGATGTAACAAATTCTGTTCTTCTGAAATATTCCAAAAGCTCACAAAAGGTCATGGCAGTATGTGTAAGAGCTGGATGGGAGGAGAACACCAGCCTGTCTTGCTGCAGCTCCTGCAGGTGAGGCCGGATGGGCTGTGAAGGGGCCACGCTGTTTGTAATTTAGCACTAAAAAGACTGGGATGGTCCCAAGATTGGCTGAAGTTTGGAGGAGTCTGTAGATATTTACAAGCTCTTAAGAAAGCACATGTTTGGTGGAGACTGTGCCAGAGGGCTTGAAACTGAGACATCCATGTGGCCTTCTGAGATGCAAGGTTGCTTTATTTCTCTGCGGCAGCAGGAGCCCTTTGCCTGTTTCCATGCCAGTTCATAGTGCTGCCACAGGGACTGGGATGCTAATATTCAGGGAGAGACCAGAACCTGATTTTTATGTTGTTCTTATTTCTTGTAGGAAAAAAAAAAAAAGGCAAAAATTATTTTGCACCGTTTTCATGAAAACTTTTCTAAGCTCAAAGTATTGCACTAAAGTGCTAAAGACGACCCTTTATTTGCCAAAGCTGTAAGTTCAGGTGCTCAAATTTGAGCACATAACAACAACACATGCCAAAGATATAGTCTAATATAATAAATAATCTAAATTAATAACATATTTATTTTCTTCATTTTTGTCAAACACAGTAAAAGGCTGACTACATACCTCTGTGCTAGGTGCTCTCTGTTAGACTCTTAGTTATAACATCTGAAGGCAGAGACCTAAAGAGATATCCCTTAATAAATCTGAATACATCTATATGTCTGTTCATCACCTTCTTAGCTTGTTAACAGAGCCTGAGTCATCGTATTGACAGTGGTTTAATTGAGGAATTTTTGCTCAAATAAGTGAAGCCTGTTAAATATTATGACAGGTTTTCTTTGAGGATTTGAAACTGACCCACATCTTGCACACTAGAAGAAAAGTCATCATACTCCAATTTTAATGAGAGTCACACTAATTGCCGACGCAGGGTGAAACAAACAGGAACTAAAAAAAAAAACAAAACAACAAAATATGAAGAAAGAAAGGCAGACTAAAGGCTCAGACTTGAGTTCTGACAATATTAAGTATTGCTCTTGCTCTGACAATATTAAATATTACATCTCCAGGGCTGAGTAAAACCACAAATAGAAATAGCCCTAACATCAGATATTAAAAACACTTCTTTAAAACACCTTACTTGAAAATATATTTATGACCCCAATACAGCGGAACATATTCCCTCCAATTTTTATGAGAAAAATGAACCTGATGTACATTAGGTTCTGAAAAAAAATAAAAAAACACCCCATTCTAAGGATCTGTTTCTCCCAAAATATAATAGATCTTAATTTCTTCAATCTATTCAATGCATGGCTTTTGAACTACTGGTGCCCTCCTGTCACAGAAGTACAAATATTTTGGAGGATGCTGAACAATAGAATAAAGCTCGGGAGGCAAACACACAGCAGGGCCTTTACCTTAATTCATGGGGACTGCATCAACTCAGGACTTCAGCTGAGGACTTCACCTGAATGCCTGCACTGCATTCAACCCCCAAGTGAAAATCTGCCATTCTTTTGAAGCCAAAGGCAGAAAGAAACTACTGAAAAATCCACATTTCTTCACATATGAAAGAGCTAGGTTAAAAAAACATGCTAACTCCTGAGTTGGAAAATCACTCCTGTTTATATGGGTGGCTTTTATAGACATATTAAAGCTGGTTTCCCTTCAAACTTCTCTTTTCTGCCTACCTTATTTCTTGCCATTCCCAGAAGGGTCAGGTCACCCTAAATCCATACAGCACCCTGCAATTTCCCCTGGAGCTTCCCCATAAAGCAGGTCCTGAAAGCTCTGAGAAGTCACAGGACACTAAGTAAAAGTCACACCAGCCTTTCCCCACCAATGATAACCTGTTGTAGAAGAGTGATGTGATAGCTGGCTCTCACAATTAAGAGATAGATGTGCATGTTAAGAGAAGTTTTGTAGATGTATAGTGATGTTATTGTAATATGTCCTCTCACAGTCCTCTTTCCCCTCCCCCTTGTAATAGCCTTGGTAGTCACTCGGGGATTTGTTACTAAGAGGCATGACATGGCAGCAGCTGGCCTCCAACCAAGATGTAAAAAAGTGATCTCCACCAACGGATGGCAGAGAGGGAATTTACTGACGAAACTTTGGGAGGCGCTAAGGGTATAAAAGGCAGAGCACCCATTTTGTAGACGAGCACATGGCTGCTGGTCACAGACTCCCAGCGCCGTAATTTTTCATTATTCATCCATTGCTGTATTTTTGTTAAGGTTTAATAAACCATTGAAATTCTAAAAGTGAGTCTCGTTTCTTGCATAACATAACCATAAAACAAGTCTAAGAGGAATCTCCCAGCTTCTTCACAGGAGGGAAAATCCCAGCCACTGCTGGAGTGCATCCCATGTCAGCAACCTCTAGCGTGGTTATTTCCACAAATGACAACATTTTGTTTTCATTCCTGTCAACCTTGTGGCTGACAGGGACTGTTTACCAGCTGGATGTCCTGTCCTTGGGCCAGGTATCAAAGTTTTGGCCTGAGAGTCATTTCCGTGACTGGCTACACAGACCAGTAACAAACAGGAGAGAGAGCAGCAGGACAACAGCACAAGTTAAGAGAGGGAGGAAAGGCTCATGAGCGCAAACAGAATTGTCCCTGATGGAGTGATGTAGATGTACGAGGACTCAAGCTTTGTTTACAATTACCCATGCTCTTGCTTCTTCTGCCCATTTCTGCATTTGTAGGGAAGAGAAGCACAAGTTTGTTTATCAGCAAATCCCAGTCACTGTTGTAAATGGCTTTTAAATAAGCATATATGTCTGTTGGGGGTTAGGCTTTTTTTCCTTTCTTTTCTTTCACTTAAGGAATTTTTATCCAATTTGTTGCCAATGGATACTTAAGAACTGTCACTACCGGACACAAAAGAATGCAAGCACACCACTGTTCTTCAGGTGAAGGAAGGAAGCGGGTTTATTTCTCTGACTCCAACATTTATAGTTTTCCAAAAGTGACAGCGGATTGGAGGGTGATAGGGACACCTCTCCAATGACACTGGTTAAACCAGCAGTCCATCAATTTTCTCCTCCTCCATAAAGGAAGACAAAACAATCAGTTATTTACAGAAAGTGTCTGAAAAAGTTCACCACAAGAATGTCCATATCTGAAGGCCTAGAAAATCTTAAAAAAACCAGGGTGACAAAGAGCGACAGAGGATGTGGCCAAGGTTTGCGGAGGGATGCAGCTGGCTGCAGTCTCTTAGGTGTGGGGCTTTCTCCTGGGAAAGGCAGAAACACCGCGAGATTTTGGCTGGGGAGCAAGGGCTGGGCTCATCCCTCACTCTCTCTGGCTCTCAGGACTGGAGGGGAAAGGTTGGGCTGGCGCTGCTGCAGGGCAGAATTCGCTGACGCTGTGGAGATCGGCCTTTGACTGCTTCTCCTGCTGGGAATGAGCCTTTGCTTGTAAGAGCAACCTTTGAACTGGGACATTTTAAACGCCCAGCCTCACAGAGAAGGATCCTCAGCAACTGCTCGGGTGCCTCAGGGGAAAACCCAGGACCCCGACCCTTTCCCCGTTCCCAGAGGGGGAATCTCCCGGCTGCGTGCAGCAGCAGTCTATGGCAGCCCACTGGGGGTTTTGCTACACTTTAGCTCAGCATCTGCCAGGACCACCCGCTGCTTCTGCCACCGCTTTGGGCTTAGTGCTGCACTTTGATTTGCCACCCCTGGGGTCTGCTCGCCTCTGGCCTTCCAGCCCGCTGCTCCAAAGCTACTGCTACAGTCCAGCTCGCCACCTGGAGTGGCACTGAGACCGGCTGCTCCCTGTGAGTTTTGCAAACTCAGAGGAGGAGCCACCTCCTCTGTTTCCCTTTCTGCCGCCCGAGCCGCCATGGCCGTGTGGAGAGGCGGCCGAGCTGGCGCCACAGCGCCCCCTGCAGGCGCGGGGGAATCATCGCACCCGCCCTGCCCGGCCGGGAGCCACCAGCGCCCCTGCTGGCCGTGCCCGGAACTGCACCGGAGGGGAAAGGGCCCGAGGGCCGAGAGCGGCTGCGGCGCCTTTGTGCTGCTGCGCCGCTCCTGCAGTGCTGCTGATGATGATGATGGGGGCTGCTTGTCCTGTTTTATCTCTCTGTCATTATATCTATCATCTATCTATCTATACATAGATATAAGTAAAAACTGTAATTCCTTTCCCCATATCTTTGCCAGAAAGCCCCATAATTTCAGAGGTATAATAATTTGGAGGAAAGAGGGTCCCAAGGGAGGTTCCTGCCTTCCTTGGCAGACACCTGTCTCTCAAACCAGGACAACCTCACATTCTAAAAGAGGCTTTGGTACAAATTAAATACTTAAAGGTATTTAAGTGTGAATCCCCAATCAGTTAATACCTTCCCTGTAAGTTGCTTTACCTGCATTACCTGCAGCAGCAGAAGGCACTGCATTAATAAGCACAAATTGCCAATTTTTACTTCCAGTCCCCGGTCCTGCCTCCCTGTGCCCTGCCTGTCCCTCCGTCTGTCCCAGCCGCCGCCTGTCCTGCTTCCCTGTGCCCTGCCTGTCCCTCCGTCTGTCCCAGCCGCCGCCTGTCCTGCCTCCCTGTGCCCTGCCTGTCCCTCCGTCTGTCCCAGCCGCCGCCTGTCCTGCCTCCCTGTGCCCTGCCTGTCCCTCCGTCTGTCCCAGCCGCCGCCTGTCCTGCTTCCCTGTGCCCTGCCTGTCCCTCCGTCTGTCCCAGCCGCCGCCTGTCCTGCCTCCCTGTGCCCTGCCTGTCCCTCCGTCTGTCCCAGCCGCCGCCTGTCCTGCCTCCCTGTGCCCTGCCTGTCCCTCCGTCTGTCCCAGCCGCCGCCTGTCCTGCTTCCCTGTGCCCTGCCTGTCCCTCCGTCTGTCCCAGCCGCCGCCTGTCCTGCCTCCCTGTGCCCTGCCTGTCCCTCCGTCTGTCCCAGCCGCCGCCTGTCCTGCCTCCCTGTGCCCTGCCTGTCCCTCCGTCTGTCCCAGCCGCCGCCTGTCCTGCTTCCCTGTGCCCTGCCTGTCCCTCCGTCTGTCCCAGCCGCCGCCTGTCCTGCCTCCCTGTGCCCTGCCTGTCCCTCCGTCTGTCCCAGCCGCCGCCTGTCCTGCCTCCCTGTGCCCTGCCTGTCCCTCCGTCTGTCCCAGCCGCCGCCTGTCCTGCTTCCCTGTGCCCTGCCTGTCCCTCCGTCTGTCCCAGCCGCCGCCTGTCCTGCCTCCCTGTGCCCTGCCTGTCCCTCCGTCTGTCCCAGCCGCCGCCTGTCCTGCCTCCCTGTGCCCTGCCTGTCCCTCCGTCTGTCCCAGCCGCCGCCTGTCCTGCTTCCCTGTGCCCTGCCTGTCCCTCCGTCTGTCCCAGCCGCCGCCTGTCCTGCCTCCCTGTGCCCTGCCTGTCCCTCCGTCTGTCCCAGCCGCCGCCTGTCCTGCCTCCCTGTGCCCTGCCTGTCCCTCCGTCTGTCCCAGCCGCCGCCTGTCCTGCTTCCCTGTGCCCTGCCTGTCCCTCCGTCTGTCCCAGCCGCCGCCTGTCCTGCCTCCCTGTGCCCTGCCTGTCCCTCCGTCTGTCCCAGCCGCCGCCTGTCCTGCCTCCCTGTGCCCTGCCTGTCCCTCCGTCTGTCCCAGCCGCCGCCTGTCCTGCTTCCCTGTGCCCTGCCTGTCCCTCCGTCTGTCCCAGCCGCCGCCTGTCCTGCCTCCCTGTGCCCTGCCTGTCCCTCCGTCTGTCCCAGCCGCCGCCTGTCCTGCCTCCCTGTGCCCTGCCTGTCCCTCCGTCTGTCCCAGCCGCCGCCTGTCCTGCTTCCCTGTGCCCTGCCTGTCCCTCCGTCTGTCCCAGCCGCCGCCTGTCCTGCCTCCCTGTGCCCTGCCTGTCCCTCCGTCTGTCCCAGCCGCCGCCTGTCCTGCCTCCCTGTGCCCTGCCTGTCCCTCCGTCTGTCCCAGCCGCCGCCTGTCCTGCTTCCCTGTGCCCTGCCTGTCCCTCCGTCTGTCCCAGCCGCCGCCTGTCCTGCCTCCCTGTGCCCTGCCTGTCCCTCCGTCTGTCCCAGCCGCCGCCTGTCCTGCCTCCCTGTGCCCTGCCTGTCCCTCCGTCTGTCCCAGCCGCCGCCTGTCCTGCTTCCCTGTGCCCTGCCTGTCCCTCCGTCTGTCCCAGCCGCCGCCTGTCCTGCCTCCCTGTGCCCTGCCTGTCCCTCCGTCTGTCCCAGCCGCCGCCTGTCCTGCCTCCCTGTGCCCTGCCTGTCCCTCCGTCTGTCCCAGCCGCCGCCTGTCCTGCTTCCCTGTGCCCTGCCTGTCCCTCCGTCTGTCCCAGCCGCCGCCTGTCCTGCCTCCCTGTGCCCTGCCTGTCCCTCCGTCTGTCCCAGCCGCCGCCTGTCCTGCCTCCCTGTGCCCTGCCTGTCCCTCCGTCTGTCCCAGCCGCCGCCTGTCCTGCTTCCCTGTGCCCTGCCTGTCCCTCCGTCTGTCCCAGCCGCCGCCTGTCCTGCCTCCCTGTGCCCTGCCTGTCCCTCCGTCTGTCCCAGCCGCCGCCTGTCCTGCCTCCCTGTGCCCTGCCTGTCCCTCCGTCTGTCCCAGCCGCCGCCTGTCCTGCCTCCCTGTGCCCTGCCTGTCCCTCCGTCTGTCCCAGCCGCCGCCTGTCCTGCTTCCCTGTGCCCTGCCTGTCCCTCCGTCTGTCCCAGCCGCCGCCTGTCCTGCCTCCCTGTGCCCTGCCTGTCCCTCCGTCTGTCCCAGCCGCCGCCTGTCCTGCCTCCCTGTGCCCTGCCTGTCCCTCCGTCTGTCCCAGCCGCCGCCTGTCCTGCCTCCCTGTGCCCTGCCTGTCCCTCCGTCTGTCCCAGCCGCCGCCTGTCCTGCTTCCCTGTGCCCTGCCTGTCCCTCCGTCTGTCCCAGCCGCCGCCTGTCCTGCCTCCCCGCGCTCCTGCCCGTGCCCTGCTCCGTCCCTGCGCTCCTGCTGCTCCCGCCTTTCCCGCACCCATCCCGCCGCACGGGATCCCCGCTGCGACCCTGTCCAGGGTACTGCAGCTGCTGCCCGGGCGCCCACGGCCTGTGCCCGAGCTCCCGCGGCCCCGAGCCGTGCCAGGGAGCCTCTCCGGGAGCGGGGCGGGCTCCCTGGCAGGCAGCGAGCACACGCTGCTGCCGCCGGCACCATGGGGCATCCCTGACCTTCTGCTGGTCACACCCGCTGCTTCGCCCTGTCTCCTCGCTCTCCCTCTCTCCCCCAGGCCTTTTGCATTTTCTTTCCTCCTCTCCTGCCTTCCTTACTCTTGTTCCGTAGGGCAACTCCCATTTTGCTACCAATAAACGGTTCTCAGATACAATGTTGTCTCATTGGACTTCATTTCCTCCTAGACCAGAACTTTTATAAGAACTCCATGCAGTTCCCCATAGGGGAACACGACACTATGGAATACAATTTAGATAGTACTCTTGCATATGGGCCATTCTTGCATCCCTCCAAATAGATCATGAAATGGACAAAGTGCAGTAGCTAGCCTGAAGGCAGTTTTAACATCCTAAATATAATGCAGTTTTTGGCCTGAATGCAATTTGCAGCTTGGTGTGAGCATGACAACTCACACTGTGTGTGGCTCCCGCTCTTGCAGAAAAAGCAGTTCATTGTCCTGAAGACTGGGTTACATGCAAAAATGCTGGCACATAGGGTTGTGTCAAGACGGTTGTCCTGAATTTTTACTACAAGTTGTTTTCTCTTTGGAATAGATGCATGGCACATATGCAAACTCCTAATTCCGTGCTGCTTCTGGTACTTCGGTGCTAAAACACCTTGGCAGCTCTGTGAGCATTAAAATGCACATCAATAAAAAGTTGTTTGAGCTTGTGACTAAAAGCTGTTCTCACCAGTGTTGGCAGCAATCTTGAAGCAAAGACCTCTGAGCTGCTCTAGTGTG
>VZSU01003278.1:35533-54610 GCA_013398715.1 Nesospiza acunhae | reverse complement strand
CTGAAGGTATTTGAAAAGATGTGTAGTTGTGGCACTTAGGGATGTGGTTTTGTGGTGGACTTGGCATTGTTGGGTTAATAGTTGAACTCCATGATTTTCTTTTTCAACCAAAATGATTTTATGTTTCCGTTTTCCATATTTTGCTTATTTATGTCTAAATCTAAAGCTACATCAGTGATTCCTCAGCATTTTCTAACCCAAGCATTTAGGGACAAGGACTGATGAAGTATTGTGCTATAGGGTCATATAACAAAGAACTGTTTAGATGTTTTAGTGCAGAGCCCTTCTGTTGTAATGCATGGTGTAACAAGCATTTATCCAAGACAGCCCACAGATCTGCCTGTTCTGCACAATGTGACACAAGCCGAAGGCGGTAGCAGAAGACCAAAAGTCACTTGCAACACTTCAAAAGAAGAAAATGATGAAATTCCCAGGTTGCCTTAGGATGTACGTGACACCCTTCTGTTACCCAGGAAAACATAAACCACATTGAACAATCCCTGACCTTGTGACTTGGGAAAACTTCCTCCTGCCTTCAGACCTAGTGATTAATTTAATCCTGACTCCATAAATGCAGTATGTCAGCCAGACACTTCCCAGCATCCTGTCTTGCAACCACATCAGAAAGCTGGCTTACACTTCCAGGGAAAAGGAGGAGAATGTCTCCTTGCCCTGCCAGCTGTGCCCTGACGTACCAGATCACTGTGGTGCAAATTGTATTAGCAAATGGAATGCAAACAAACAGCAATGCCACATCCTTCCAGAACATCTGAGGCTTCACCTGCTAACTCCTGTAATTACATTAACCTTGCTTGCAAATACCTCATACTGGTGACTCAGTGCTATTTTATGGTCAGACAAAACCTTCAAGTGTCTTTGCCACCTTTTCCTATTATGGTATAAATTTTACTGCAGAACTTTCCATTTGAAGTCCTTAAGAACATGTCTTTGAACAATGCACCCTCACATTTCTACCCTTTTCTTAACTTTAGGCTGTCTCTATTTTTATTATTCCAGGGGACAAGGGCATCTGTTTCTTTCTCACTACTGATGGAGCCATGCTTTGACTGTCAAGAGCAATCAGCTTTAGTGTCTGTGGCCTCCAACAGCACAGATCTGTCCCTTTCTGCAGGGATGCTAATGGATGTTGTGTCCCATAGCTTTTTCAGTCCTTCAAACAATCGCTCCCTTCAAGCAATAGCAATGGAGAGAAACAACAGAAAAGTGAAAAGAAATGATAAATAAATTGTTTATAGTAGCAGAGGGATTAGTTTCCATTTGTGGAGGGGTTAAAATCAGACAAAATGTAGTAATTATCTTTTCACAGCATGGTGTATTGCCATCTTGTGGCTGGTTTACCTATACCATGCTGAAAATGCAAATAAGGCAAGTGCAGTTTTCTTTTTGCAATCTTATGTAAGTATAGCCATTTAAGAAATGTAAGGGAGGTTGATTTCAAGTGAATGAAGTATCACATAAACTGACAAAAAGCTCAGATAACCTTAGTACCATTCCATCAAACTATTTTTCCTTTATGTGTGGCTGCTGTTTTTCTCAACTCTAACTTGTATATTAATTGCTTCACTTATATCCTTCTTTCTTATTTTTTGCATAATGTTTAATTAAATGCAGTTCAGTGACATTTTTTTCTTATTTTTGCCTTTTATTACATTTTGTATTTGATTCTGAAAATCACATACTCCTCTAATCAGATTCTGTGAAATTGCTGAAGTAAATACAGCAGGAACTTTGATGTGACCAATGAGTAAAATAATTAGCTAAACAAGCATCAACAAAATGCAAAGATAAAAGCTATATTACAACGGAAGTCTATTAGTTACATATTTTATATGTCCTGCTTAATAGAATGATTCTTTCCTTAGGTATATCTGCAGAATGCCTACAGAATAAACATCTGCACAGAAAATTAAATACAGTAAAGGGAAGGGATCTCTGCTCAGTAACATACATCAGCCCAAGACATGTCCTCCTGAACAGCAGTAGACTTGGGCTAGCACTTTAATGCTTTCCTGGGTAAAGGAAAAGCTCATAAAGAGATCTGTGTTGATTATGAAACTGTCCTGCTTTAGTGACAGTGAAAAGAATAAATGACAAAGTGACTCTTAGTGGTTTCATCATTCCTTTGATCTCAATCTCTTTCATAAAGATGTAAATCAGATACAACAAAATCAAGAGAAAAAACAGTAGAATCAAGTGAAGTTACACTGGTAATACATAAACATTAAAACACGATAATTGCGCTCAGTTACCATTTAACAATCTCCCTTAGAAAATCTTCTGAAATTTTAAGCTTTTCACACTTATTCTTATGTTGCCTGAATTTGAATGCTCAATATTTAAGAAACCTGAAGCTTTTTCAGTCTGAAGAAGGTGACACCCTCCTTTGACCTCCTGCTTCCAATGGTGGCTGAACTTCCTTGCAAAAAAATTGTGAACAATTGCAGACCTTCAGTGTTTGCATGGGGATTTCTGGTGGGGGGGACAGAAATTAAGATTAACCAAAAACACCCCCTAGATCCAAGCTCCCTCTTTCCTGTGGTCCACTCCACAATTGTGGCCAACTGTTTCCTAGCAGAAACAAGAAGGACCAATTTTCACAGGCTTTCACATGGGAAAGATGAACAGATGGCAGAACATGACCCTGCCATCAACTACTGCTCCCCATTGATAACTGTTGATACTTGCTAGAGCAGTTCTTAGACAGTCCTGCAGTTGCAGCACACAAAGCTCACATTAAGCAAAAGATCATCCAGTAAAACAAAGATCTTCACAGGAAGCTGAGATGAATTACTTCCTTTTTATAGTTCTCTGCCCTCCATTTTGCTTCTGTGTGAGATTGGAGCAGAGAAACAATCATAATGTTCATTTGCTGGGAAGGAGAGAAAAAACATGGAACTGATTTCCAGCCATAGTTTCTCATTCAACTGTGTCACTTACAGCAGTTTAAACAATCCCAGGCCTCCTTCCTCACACCCTCTTCTCCATCTTTGTGGTGCAATGCAAGTGGTTTTGCCCCAAACTCTAACAGACAACTGTCCTGTCTGAAAAATAATCTGCCAAAATGAACTTGGCTATTTTGTACCTGGTCCCTTAAGTAACACATTGCTCACCTACATGGGCACTAGAAGAGAGAGAAGAGGTAATCCTACAGCAATTAGCCATGGGAACAGTGAGTGGGTGGCAGGTAGAACCTGCTTGCTTTCATGCTGAGTCCCTGAAATGTACATCAAATTTGATCTCTAGAGTCCTTCTTCCTTTTTCAGGAAGCATTACCATTTTCAGAAAGCATTAAGCTTTCAGAAAGCTATCTCTTGAAGAGCTCGGGCCAGTTAGGACTGTGTACTGCAATTCGGGTAATACAGAGATAGAAAATATCTATACATGAATAGGAATTACAAAATTGCCTTGGCACTTTTCTCTAATGGATTTGAACGTCTGTTTTGAAGTGCAACTGTACTTGTGTAACAATTCCCAGGGTACTAACTCTATTGCCTGAACAGAGCAAAACCAGGTCCTTCCATGCTAAAAAACACAAGTCTCACAGGATTGCCAGTTTTCTCTAGAAAAGCAATTAATTCAGCAGGTAGCAGCAGCAGACACTGATGTGCCCACACAGTGGGTTGTGTTCTATATAACCAACTTCTAAATTTCACTCTCAACACTTCGAATGATGAGAAGGGGAGGTGAAGCAGTTGGCCATACTGAATTAAGTTGTCTGTGTTCCAGGTGAACCCCCGATTGCTGGTGTTAATAAAACATGCGGCAGAAGGTGGCCCTCAAATTCTGACTTTACTTATTTTTTGATAGTCTGCAAATAGAAAGGCCCCAGTCTAGGCAAGAAGAACACACAGCAGCCTCAAAAATGAGCTAAACTATAGTTCATATTTTCTTCAACTGTGCTGTGAAAATGTGAACCAGTTGGCAAAATGGATCAGCCTCTAGAGTTCAACAGAGCATGGCTGGGGCCCTGCAGTTATGTTCAGTTTAGCTACAAGTTGTGCTGGGAGGCATTATGTATTTAAGGTCCAAGTACAAGATGATGACACTTGGCATTTCCTAGAAGCTGACAGCTGCAGGTAGCGGCAGAGCAACTGACTGTGATGCAGCAGCACTGTCAGTGCTGCCAGTCTTGCTACAGGTTGACTGCAAGTGCCCAGAGCTTTGTTCATGTTCAGTTTCTGCATTTCTGCTTTGTATTTAGAACAAACACTCCTCCCTAGATAACTGCAAGTAGGTGTCCCAGGAGCTGCAGGAAGCCCTGAGAGGAGTGTCTCAGGACACATAGGAATTGTCATCAATGACAGAAGGTACCATTCAAAGGAAAATATGAATTTGAAGTACATGTCGTTTAAAGATGCCTCATAGGAAAAAAATGCACCTTCATCTGGAGTTACTAATTTCTGTCCAGAAGGTTAATCACTACATACTATGTCTGTGTAATATTAAATGCCTTTCTTGATAAATTAAACCCTTGAGTGCTGTTTATGGTGGTGGTGGTGGTGGTTTTTTACTTTGAACCATATTAAAGAAAAAGAGGGTATTGATTGGACCTGGCAGGTGGTAAAGGAATTTGTCCAGGCTGCAACCTCTTCTAGTCCAGCCAGTCTCAGCTTTCCTGTTTTAAAAGCATTAACCATTTGCTCTGTGCCTGGCAGTCAGGGAAGAGAAACTATGGAACGCAACGAAATTACTTTACTTCTTGGAAGGCAAGTGGAAGGAGACAAGGGTTGTAGTAATGATTCAAAGTTGTTACCATGTCATCTCTGATGCATATATGAAGCTAAGCACCTTGGAAAATGCTGTACAAATCCTCTGTAGAATGCAGTGTTGAAGCTCTCTCGAGAAAATTGCCTACACTAAAATCAGAGCTGAAAAGCATCCAAATCACATAGATTGGGAGAGGAAATATCACGTAAGAAAAATAGAAGAAAAAGCACCTAAATAAGAGGTTTAATTCAAAATCATTCTTGAAAAGTAAAGCTACTGGAAAACAAGGAAGGAGATCATAGACCGCAATCTCAAGGTTTTCATTAAAAGCAAATTAGAGATCATAAAAGCATTTTTTAGGAATCAGAGAATATCTGTGTTAGTAGTACTGTTAAAGCATTAAAGATGAAAATAATTTACAATTATGGGCATTTATAATGCTGTACTTATATGTAACACTTTTTAGAAACAATGAAACTGATTTTAGGTGCATTAACCTGAGCATCTGAAATGCCCTTGCAACACCTCCTTAATTCAGTGGGGGTTTTCTGAGCTTCCTCAAATGTTACTTCAGCCTTGAAAAGAAAATCCTGACAACAGCAGAATATTTTATATATAAAGATTGTTGAATCAAGAGCAGAAGACAGGCATCACAGTGTTTTGGCTTAAGTGTAGAAATTCACTTTTCTCAAGATCAAGTCTGGCAAGGCAGCTGTAAAACTCTGTTGTATCTAACAAACTCCCCTTATCTCTCCAATGAAAAGTTCTTATTTTTTCAACATTTTCTTGATGTATACTTTATGCTAAGATTCTGCTGATAAAATGGTTGCATAACAGATGCAGATTTGCTCATGGTACACTGGAAGGGATGAAGTGACAACACACTGGTTCCCACAAAGATTTTGCACCCAAATGATGTTTGTCACTTTTTATTCCACATCCTTCATCCCACCAGTCCTGCCTAGATGATGGATTGGACTCAACTCCTGCTCCAATGATGTGTGTCATGGCTCTAGCTGCAGTGCAGAAGTAAGACTCCATGAGCACCTGTCACTTTTCTTAGAGTTGCAAAAACGACCATGTTACATGGCCTTGATTATCATTCAGTGTGAGCAGAGCTCCATTATAATCTAAACTTACAAATTATTATAATTTGGTTATGATAAACAAAGCTGTGAAATAATAGGTTAGCTTTACATTATTTGTCTGCTTCTTGAAACAACACTTACTGCTGCTGGAATTCCATGTTTATCACATCCCACAGGCTGCCAAGCCAAATCTGCCCTAGTTTGAAAGAAATTATAAATTCAAATTGGTTTATGCCAGTCCACAACTTCACCAGGAATCTAAAAGCCCATGTGGCTGGCAGCATCACCAGGAAGAGAGGTTTTGAAAGGTTTGGAATAGAAATCAAGTGAACAGGGCTGTAGGTACTAGATAATGCAGAAAGGACACCCATCCTTCCTCTGCTGAATGTTAATGGAAGGGGGGGAAGCATGAGAAGGATGATAATCACTGGAAGCTGCAGATGTGGTTCTGGAGAGATAAATGGATTTTGATTAAATATCAGGATGCATTTTCTCTTTTTTTTCCCATCTTACTGTTCAACACAGAACAACCCTTTGGGCGCAATCCCAAACCCTGCTGAATACTGCCATCAATTCAGTAGACTCAGTATGACACTTTCTAAATTACTTTATTCCCTTCAGAAGAATGCAGGCAGTAAGAACACTTTTTGACACCTTGGTGAAGTCATGAGTATCTCTGGTCACACTCAAATGGAGTTCCTTGACACCATATGTCTGTTTCATTTTAGCAAAACAAATTGATTTTCTGAATGCAATGAGAAGAGGTTAAGACTTAGCTCCAACTCTGCATGCTAATACCAGGCAAAGAAGAATCCATGTCTGCAGACAAAAATGTAAACAATAAAAATTGAGGGGTTTTTTAAATTATATCATTAAGCTGTCCTAATTATATCATTATAATGTAAACAACATTTATGCAATAAGCAATTCAGGACACAGGCAGATCTGAAGCCTTTCCAGTCACAGTCAGGGAGAAAAGTTACAGTTATCATCTAACTCCCCTGAAGATATCATGATCCACTGCCCAGTTATCCTATAAGAAAACTGTATGTCTGCCCTCAGATTTCTAGAGTTTCTTACTTTAGTTTGTTACAGACTGTACTTTAGGAAAGGAATACATCAGAGTCTGTTTATTTACTTCAGCCTTTAAATGTCCAGGACTGTGCATAGTGACTGGGAGGGGAAAGCCCATCCTGCAGTCCTTGGGAAGCAATCCTGCAGTTGCTTTGCAGCACAGCCCCAGCTGTCCATGCTGCTCTGAGCTCTTTGTGCCCCAAGTGCAGCCCCTTTCAACCAGCTCCAGTGGTTTTGATATGATACTCAAGTAAAGCTGCTAACCCAGAACCCACCTCAGCTAAGGCTAAGGTCTCTGCCTTCACAATAATGTTGAACTGAAAAGAACAATAAATTACACCTGTTTCCCCATGTCAAATGGCTTTCCCATGATAGAGATCTGTGCTGCTACATCTTGGTGGCCTCTCAGTGGAGTTCTTTGCCATCTCTTAAGCCAGGCTTCTATCCAAGGAAATCAACAAGTGTTCCCTACTCAGCTTAGGCTTCCTAGCCCATGGTACAAACATCCTCCGTGATGCTGACCTCCATCAACATGTTTCTTTTTGGCTATTCCTCAGTCTCTTGTTGCACTTAGAAACACAAAAACTGCCACACTGCATCAGGTTAAATGCCAGTTTAACCCAGAACATGAACTCAACAGCACTTATTAGCCAGTCTTTCAGGAAACAGAGGTATCCCATGACATCATAGAAGTATAGTGATAAAATAAATGCAGTTTTCCAACAATTAGCTGTTTAGGAGCCAATATTTGGGAACTATTACTGGACCACAATGTTTAATACACTGAAAGTTGATAGTCTTTTATACAATCTAATATCTGCTTTTTAATCCTTTTGGACTTTTCTTGAAAAAGTGCTATGACTTAATTTTGAATATTGTAAAAATACTTCCTTTTATGCTGGTTCTTTTTTTTTTTAATTCACTGTTGATAATATCATTGGATATCTCCTCGACCCCAAAGATAAAAAATTGCATGTAAGAACTCCCAATTCACCTTCCCTAAAACATTTATAGTACTACAGGCTTTTATCATATTACTTTCTCATCCATCTCTTTTTCAGACTGGAAAGCTGAAGTCTTTCTTTGCTGCTGTGTGTCTTTGATCACCTTGCAGCCCTTCTCTATCTCATCTCCAGCTTTCTTATACCTGCCTTGAGGCTGCTGGGAAAGACCTGTACACTCCTTCAAGCTGTGGAAGTGCTGTGATTTTATGCAGTGACATAAGAACATTTCTTGGGTTTACTCCATCCCCTTCTCAAAAATTCGTAGTGTTTGATTTGGTTTTTTGACATCCCAAGGGCATGGATCAGATGTTTCCAGAAATCTATTCACAGTCATTCCAAAATTTATTTCCTGGTTAGTAATAGCTAATTTAGAGCCTGCTAATATGTATGAATAGTTTGAGTTATTTTTATTCCATTTGCATTACTTTGCACTTATGAGCATTAATTTTCATTTGTCATTTTATTATCTAGTTACACAGTATTAAGAGATTCTGCTACAGCTCTTTGCAGTCAGCTTTAGATTAGACTCTTGTGAATAATTTGTTATCAGCTGCAATCATCTCAATGCAGTATTTATTCCCTCTTCCAGCTCTTTCCAGCACTCATACTTTCTATTCTCTGCACCACACGCAGATTTTTCTAGAACATGGTCATCACCCCCTTCTTAGTCCTTTTCTAGGCTTCCTCCTCAGAACACCATGAAAAAAAAAGATGCTCCTGAGTCTCCCATTCAGTTAGCACATCTACAACAGGCTGTCTGTGTGGGATTCATCCCACCTAACTTTAGATGGTGACATCTATTTCTGAGCCAAGTTCTCTCTATAATCAAATAGAGAGGAAATAGGCAGTGCTACAGTGGAAGTGATCCAGCTCTAATGTAAATGTCTAAAATGCATCCGATGATTCATGTCCTAAAAGTGTTTATTCCTCCTCATTGACTCCAAGGGAGTCTACAGTGAGTGGAACAGATGCAGATTATCTACGTCAGAGGCAGAGACATCATAAATTAGGTGAGAAGAATCCTGATTTTCCCACGCAGATCTCACTGAGCTGCAGCCACATAATTTTTCTGATGGACTAAAAATTCAAGAATCACATTCTTTAAAGACCTCAAAGCTGGAATAGGGGAGGACTGGGCTTACCAGAACTCTACAGGGCAGCATCTTTGTGATTTCCCACACAGGGAAAATGCACCTCCCTTTGTCCTGTGTGCCATGTGGCAAGAGGCCCATGTGTAGCCAGGAGCTGGTTCAGGTGGATGCAGGCTTCCCAGAACAGAGAGGGCATAGCTGTGCACAGATAATGTTCCACATGCCCTGTCCCCCATTCCTGCATTATCCTGGCTCCAGAATACCATAATGTTACCACATACTATCAGAATGCTTTGATTTTCTGCTTTTTCCTTGGAAACATGATTTGCATCATTGCATCATTTCTGTAGCGTCGCGTCTTCCACAGAAAGAGCAAGCTTATAATGGATATGTGTGCTTCAGCTTCTCTGCCTCATCTTATTCACCAGCCTTTCCATTCCAAATCACCTGTCATAGCAATCAAGCGTCATGCCTGGCAGGGCATCATTCACTTGCAGCTTTCAGCTTATTCCCTCCAGAAGTTAATGGTAAAAGCTACATTTCTAAAAAAGCAATGTTCCCACAACAGTCCACTGAGGGAGCTAATATAATCCTGAGACACTTGGTAAAGTTACCTCTGAGATCCGTTTTACAGACAATAATGCAAAGGAAAAGTGCTGAACTCATGGTGTGAAAAAAAAAAAAAAAGGAAAAAAGAAAATATTCTAAAAAAATTGTATTTCTTTTCCTTTATGCAATATTCACTAGGGCACAAATATCCAGGGAGAATCTTGTTCTAAAGCTTTAAAATGTTACTGCAAATTAATGTGCACTGGCTAATACCCTTAAGCAATTGGACTACTCTGAAAACATAGCTTATAAAAATACTTGTTCCTCTGTCAAGGAAATATTCACAAAACACAGCCTATAAAAAGTCTTTAATATTAGAATTACTTCTTTTATCTCTAATTAGACTACAAGGCAATCTTTCGACCCTAGAGTGGATTAAATGCTGTCTGAGATAAGAGCAATGAAGCAATAAGTATAGTAGACAGTACTACTGCTTACCTCAGGAGAAACAGAAATATTGAAGATGGTAACAACACAATCTTTTATTCCTTTTTATTTTATTATAATCTTCTTCACTACAGCTGAATGTGGAAGACCCATATCCTCTCCAGACAGAAACCACTGGATGTGGTGTTTGGCTTGGAATTCTTGCCCAGAGACTGGTGAGTAATGCCAGCCCAGGATTGGCAAAGGAGACCAGCTATTCTCCCAAAAGAAAGCTTGAACCAAGAGAGGAGACAGCAAAGGATTATTTAAGACTATTCCATGATGAAAATGACAGAATATCATCAATCTAATTACTAATTTTTAATATAATATTTAACATAGACATCCTGTATGTTTTTCCACATGAGTAATGGGAGAGACTTTTCAAAATCACTTATATACTCCCAGTAACCATCAGAGCAACTAGATAGAAAGCACTGGAATTCAGTGTAAAGCCCTACCAAATGCCTGATGACTAAAACTTTAAGAAACTATGATAGGGAGATGGAGGCTAAGCTAATATAATGAGGTATATAAAGAAAAATCACGATTGCTGTAATAAACCGTTACTGTATGAAGGTAAAGTCTTTCTGTGCCCAGCCCTATAATGTGCATGTCCCAGCTGAGTACTCACCTCTAGTCCATTTTATAGTCAGTGGAGAAAAAACAGATATTCTGGGGTATAATTAATTTTTTTCTTAAATTAGACCCTTAAATTAGAACACAGCTGTGGAAACTCCACATCCAGAATCCCATCTTGTGAGCAGGCTACCATCCCTGTATTCCTACTTCTCATTTTTATTAAGGCATTTTCTAGCTATTATTGAATGTAAATGATGTGTCTCAAGAGCCTTATTATTTATCTCCTCATTCAGAAAATCTCATTGAGCTGCATTCTTGTGTAACTGCTTAGGACCTGCACAAATGCTAATGGAGCACACTTATGCTTGTCTGAAATGGATTCCTCTCTGCTACAGAGAAGAGTTTTCCATAGGGCTTCTTCTTCCCAGAGTTATTCATAGAGCTTCTTCTTCCCCCATAATTATTTTTTATCTTAGGAAGTTAACAGACTTGCAGCTACAGACTTGAATCTTGGCATTATGTATATTTTATATGCCATATCTGGAATAAAATATATATGATAAATACTCTCACTCATTAGAGGCTGTTTCAACAGTCTGAGGTCTGGCCCTTTTGGCAACCCACATGTGCCATGTGCCCCAGGGGCCAGGCTTCACAGTCAGTATTAACACCTTTAATTTATGTAAATACAAAAAAATTTAAAGTTTTCCTTGTTTCAAGAGAGGCAACTGAAATCTAAATTAAAGTAAAGGCATATAAGACAAGTTTTAGGAATCCTTCTTTTGAGTTTTTGAAGATTTCACTGATACTGGGGTTTTTTTCCTGATCACACAGATGCTGTTTTTCATATAGTGTAATACAGTTTACAGAAGTGTCTAAAAGTTTTCTCCATTTTGCCTAGCAGGAAATCATTCATTTCATTTTAAGCACTTAATTCTTGAGTGTTCAGAATTAGTTACATCAGATGAAATCTTGGAAAAGTTCCTTTTAACTACAGCAGGTCCAAATTTCACCCCAGGCTAGATTTTCAGAACAACTGCTGGTTCCCGACTCAGAGAGATCAGTGGAAGTTTCAAGTGCTCAGAGAAGCAAAATATCTGGGTCTAGATATAGGAACCTCGGGCTGAGCAAAAGCAAAGGCATCTCAGTTCAAGCACTGCTTTTGAAAATTTGCCTGCACATGTAGGAATTTATCATATTCAATTACCTATTCATGATCTGCCCACTGGGCTGCAAAGCCTAACCCAGGAGATTTCTATCCCAGTTACAGCTAAGGTAAAAAGCCAAAAATGGCTTTTTTATCAACAAAGCTCTTCTTGTAATTTGAGTGCTTTGGATTGCTCATTGCAGCTTTGCCTCATGCAGGCCAGACACAGAGGGAGAGAGAGGATCTTGACAGAGATCAATAATGTAGTTTAGACAAGGCATTAGGGGAGCGTCTGTCTGCTTTGGTATCTCCCTCTGCTTTTCCAGAGGGGATAATGGGCTTTGACATCTTGCCAACCCTGCCATCCTGGAGAAGAGTTCATTGCTAGTTCAGCTCTGAGTGTCTCCTGTTTATCTACCATCAACCACAGCACTCTTAGGAAATTATTTCTGTCTGGTATTTCCATCCTGAAAAGCTACCTTACAATGCACAAAACAGTGTTCTTACTTGCACAGCTTATGGTGATCTCCCAGGAAATAACTCCTACATTTTTCCCCTATGCATGGGACAAACAAGTAGAAAGCTTTCTACCTATTCTGAGTATGATGGGTATTTTTATTTTACTTACTCCAAATATTTATTTTATTTTTGTGTTTCTTGACTGTTACATATTAAGCAGCAATCTTCTGAAACAGCTATTTCCCAGCAAAGGGAAACCAGAATCCATTGAATAAATCCCTGATGAAACAAAATGCTGAATTTTCTGTATTGTCTCCTGGAAATGGTTTTCAGAGAGCTTGAGAGAAAAATAGTATCAATAAAATTAACAGCAGATGAAGAAAAAACTAAGAGGTGAAGTAAAGAACTGAGAGAGAATTTTTCTAGGGAGGCTTGCTGACAGCAAATTAAATCGAGTCAGGAAAAATTCTTTATGTTATGGCATGTGCAGGAGGAAAACATTCTTGCAGAAGTACTTTAAAGGTGATGGTAAAGAAGAGAATGAAGGCAAATTCCACAAGGACAGAAAAATTAAATGAAGAAAAACAGGAGCAGGTTTGGACAGTTACGTCCAGATGCCCAAATAGGTTGGAAGATGTCACATTATTAGTGACATACTACTGTGAAATCTTTATTTTCTGCCCTCTTCAATGCTCTTCACATCTCATCTGTTGTGACCACTTCCAGCATCTCATTTTGATAATCCCCAGAACCTCTTTGTCCTACTGTGCCATTTCACCTGTTCCTGATATTCCTGGAAACCCTAGGAGCTGTATATGCCCTCCCCAGGCAGGCCTGCTGCAGCACCATCAAGACCCTGGCACATACCTGCAGCTGCAGCTCCCCCACCAGCCTGTTTCCTCCATGCTCAGAACATCCTGTGTAAGGCAGTGGGCTGCTCCATTCTGTCATGCTTTTTCCATATTGATCCACTTTTATTTCAAGCCCCGAAGAAAATTGCTGGGGAAAAAAAAATCTTTTACAGTTTTCTTTTCCTAAAAATCTTTTACTTCTGTCTGTCCCCTGCTATGCAAGACCTTTGCTAAGTGACTGATGTTCTTCTGAATATGGCTTTATACTTCCTCAGTTTATGCATAACTTTGTCAAAGCTAGTGTGTGCTTCCTCCCAAGAACTCCTTGTTCTATTCTGGTTTGTTACCCATCCTCCTTCATGGCATTGAAACTGAAGTGAGTTATTTAGGGCAGGGACACTGTGTTTCCATTTCCATTACTGAAAGCTTACTAAGTTCTCCATGACTATAAAATAACAATTTCCCCAGCATGTTTAGTTGGAACAAGGTTAGGGGGCTCCAGAGAGGCTGGTCACTTCAAGTCCTGCAAGCCCTGCTTCTGGATGTTGTCATTCCACAAAGCATTCCTTCAAATGAGAATTTTTGTGGCTGGGTGCCAGAAAATTATGCAACGTCTGTAAAATGTGAGGCACGGAATGGATTAGTACTTTGTCTGTCAGCTGAAAATTTGGGTTATTTTCATGTTCTGGAATAAAGGTAGTTCAAAGAAATCGTGAAGCTGCTACAAACATTCTGTTGCTGTTTTTCTGTTCTGAGCTAACGCTGAAATATCTGTGGCATCCCTGTGTAGGCAAAGGATCAGCACAGGAGATGCCAAAGTAGGACACACGATCTGCAGCCCACTTCAGCCCAGGAAGTTGTGCAATTAGTTTAATTCAAAGTGGTAATTGATCAACTCATGACTATGCTTAGGATAAAAAGAGCAGGAAAGATGGTTTGGTGCTAACTGTGTCTCTGCCTCTTCAGGCTTTCTGGTTATCTTCTTTATATATTTAATTAAATACATTTGAATGACAAATCTAGAGGCTAATGAGCTTTTACAACTCCCACTGAAATTAAAAGCAGTTGCACATGTTCCTGAGGTTTTAAAAGAAGTATATTCATCTCATAAAAAATACATTAGATGACCATTAAAGCTCTAAAACATGACAATAAAAGCAAATACATTTATAATTAGTGCTGCCCCTCATTCCTTAGACACAGGCTGGCGTCTCCACTACTCAGTCAATGCTTTCCTCTTACGTTGTACTTTCTTAATTTTGCCTTCATGTTTGCATTCAGAGTTCTTCTGCATGAAAAGTACTATAAATAAGCAAGCTGCTATTACTGCTGACCGCAGCCTATGACACCCTCCCAAAGCTTCTTGTTTTTCTGGGTGTCAGATTGATTTGAAAGGAACTGGTTACATGAGTGATGAGTGCTTGTCCTCATCTGGGCAAGTTGCTCTAGAATAAATATAGGAATTTGAGACAAAGATTTCATCCTGTCCTTTTAGGGACTTGCAAATGCAAAACTATTTCATGTCAAAGGTAGAGAGTGATGATGGCGCCAAATGATGGGACAAAGCCCAGTGGTACATGACTGATTGCTTTGGAAGACAAAGCTTTTATTTATCTCAAAAGGTAGATTATAGAAAATGTTGACAGCTCACCCCTGAATATACACTCCATTTCATGTGACTGGAATTCTAGTAAAATGTGTCATATTAAGGGAATTAAAAGTTGATGATTATATTGACGGGCCACAGGAAATAGAGAAATGGATTATTTTAGTAAGCACAAAGATTCATTACCTTGCAAATCTAGACAAAGCACATAAAGTAAGTGTTGACAACATAAGTATTTTCATATAAATAGTGGTAAATAATGCTGTAATACAGCAGTTGCACAAACTAGTGTGTCTCTGCAGACCTTGAATAGACAGATGGGAAAAACTTGTTTGAGCAGGCATAGGTTTTATCACAGTCATAAACACTGAGTGTGGATTCTGAGACATGTAGACTGAGATCTTGGAAAGTATGGTTGCTGTAAGTATTGTAGAGGTCCCAACATGTATCAGCTGAATGTGTATTGCTTTGTATCAGCAAAGAGGAACTTCTATTGCTATAGCTAAGGCAGTGAGTATTATCATTGTTTGAGATCAAGGGAATTTCAAACGCTTATATCTGCACATCAAAGAGACATTGACAGATGGAGTAGAGCTCAATGAAAGATTCAAGATGCAGAAAATGCGTTTTCTTGTCTCTCTCAGTGTAAGTGATACACTTACTTTTGCTTGTTGTGAACCGATAAAGTGTCAGCAAGGAACTGGAGGCTGAAGGAAATTGTCATTCTGTAGGATTCCCTGATTTCCTATAACAGGCAATAAAGTACTGTGCATCCTGTAGGAAACAGTGATGAAGGAGCATAGTCAAGAGAGAAAATCATTTTGAAAGGGTTTCATTCCTTTTTTGTCAGTATCTGGGCAGTATTTTAGTCAGCTACCATGGATCTGACACTGAGCTGCACAAGTTATTGCCTTCTTTAATGGAGAAGGCAACGAAAGTACCACAGCTGGGCAGCTCCCAGTAATAACCATCATTAGAGCAGTGGAGAAAAATGAAGATATGAAGTTGCATTTGCAACAGTATATTTCCATTCTTCCATCCCTGCACTGAAATCTTTCAACAAAGACAAAGGAATAGGAGACAGAAACAGAGGGAGGACTGGAGTCCTACATAACAAAGATACATCATGAAGGATGCAAAAGGGCAGGAATCAGAGGAAAGAAAATAATAAACAGGCTTAAGGATACCTCATATTCTAGAAGAGTTGCACCGTTACAGTGACATTAGCATAGAAAGAAGATAAACTTTTCTTAAGCAGTTAGAAATATGTGACTTTGATGGAGTCCATCAAACTTTCCTGTCTCCCAGCCCTGTCAGTCCTTGTAGGGGTCAGAAAGGAATGAGGGGCTGAGGATTGCAGCAAGAGTGATGATGTCCTTGGCTACCCTGAGACTTCCTCTCCTCTCTTCTCTTGGTCGGTTTCTTCTTGCGTTTCCTCTGCACGCCTCAAACCTCAACTTGGTGTCTCTTACGGAGTTACATAAGTCACCCATCTGGAAGCAGCGTGCTGTGCAGGCAAGGAAAGGAGGCTGCTGCTTTGAAATTTAGATACAGGAAAAAAAAGAGTAACTCAGACACTGTGACTGTGAAATATTGGCCGGTTTAATTATTTTTGACACACGCTTTCCCTCCATTTACTGAAGAACCTTGGAGAATTTATCTACTCTTACACCTTTACAATTAGTCTGTAGGGGTGGTTTTAGCCCTGTTTTTCAGTGTTAGACTTCTCTAACTAATTTTTTTCCCACTGTCTCCTTTCACAGTAATGAGGTTCTATTTGCAATACATAGAAACATGTTTACTGTAATTATATTCATAGCAGTACAAGTAAGACATGGCTGAGAACACATATTCTGCTTTTGTTTACTGTGTTTTTCCTGCTTGTATCTTCTGGCCCTCAGAAGTGATGCTGCAGAATCTTTTCTTTTAAGCAAGAGATATGGTAAATTCTGACCTCTTTTATCACAATCATAAGTAGGACACCAATTTCCTTAGCTCATATTCTTTTATCTTCTGCCTTCCCAGGTTTCCTTTTGCCTCGAACCAAGCCCTGCACAGACACAATCATTTGTCCATCCAGGTGATTGCCAGACCAAGACTGTTAAGGAAACCAAGCAATTACCCAGCAGCAAATACAGTATCTCTGGTTTTGTCACCCCTTCTGCTTATTCCAAACACAAAGCCCCTGAGGAAAGACAAGGTGTCTTCATAGTGGCACAAAGGAATTTTTTTTTTCTGAAAGAAAGTGCCGCTGCTTTCCAAACCCCTGCACAACAGCCTCAAAGGAAAGTAAATAAGCCAAGGCAGAGGTGGCAGCTGGGAGAGAGAAGCCAGTGCTGTGGGAGAGAATTGACTAGAACCTCACTGCCTACATGGAGAAGTTTCCTGTGCTCTTCATCCCAGTTCTACAGGTTCACTCTCAAATTATGTGTTCTATACTCTTGGAAATAGCCGTAGTGACTCAGATTGCTGAGGACTCTGCCTTTGCTGTTATCTCAGGGTCTACATACTGAGATTTGCATTTCTGGCTTTAAAATTAAATCACAGTATCATATTTGGCACAGAGCTTGGAGAAACTTTTCCAAACAATGGCTACACAATGCAGCTGCCTGTCAGTGAGAGGGTACAATTCCAGGAGAATTTCAAATCTCAACAAGCTGAAAATTCTGTCGGCATTCTTCTGGCCTTAAGTGTGTTTTAAAAGCTGATTTATATTTAAAAAGGATCTGTCTCATTGGCATAACACTTTTGTGGTCTCAAGACAGTAGTCAAGGTAGAATATAGACACTATAATGATTATAAAATACACAAACATTCATAGGAAGCCTGGTTTGGGTAACAACGCATTAATGAAAAACAGAACTCTTAAGGGATCATTTATCAACTCAAAAAAAAAAATCAAAATATTTGGAATATAGCATACTTCTTTCATACTTGTCATTAGTACAAGTCCCATCAAGACTGCTGAATTCATCCTGAGCTCTGCTGGGAACAGATCAGATGATCACAGTAACACAGAATTCTTTCTCATTGTATGGGCAGGCTCTTACAAACTGAATCTTAAGAGTCTGACAGCTGATTTCAAGACAATTACCCTGGAGACTTCCCTTCACTTCAGGAACTCAGTTCTCTGTTGCACATAATTGAGGCAAAGCAATGATCCTCCTCTGTCCATTTTTCAAAAGCCTTGGGAAATATTTGATTGGACAAAATAGCTTCAGTGTATCCTAGGAGAAATATCATTCCTTTTTTTTGCTTCTTTACTAGAGAAGTGAAACAATTCAATAGTCTACCTTGTCATGTGCAAGATACATTTATAGTTCTGAGCTAGGTTCATTGAAAAATACTAATACTTTGGTCAGACACTTTGAGCAATGGCTTTTCTACATTGGTCAGAGGAAAATTTTCATTTACAACTGTCAAATATGTTGCTGAGGCTAATGTGATTTCATAGCCAGGGATAATTTCTTTCCAGCTCTAGTTCTCCAACATTCAAAAACAGGCAGTAAACTGAGTATGGGCAGTGATGTTCTTATCTGAAAATAAGGGCTCACCAAGAGCCTCTCCAGAGTGGGCAGTGGTTCTTTGCTTCACTTTTTTAAAGGTTTTCTTTAATGAGAAACTTGGCCTTCCATCAGGATGTGATTTCTACAGAAAATTCATTGCAGACTATAGATTGAGGAAAGCCTGTGTGCCTCAACTCACATCCATTCCATCCAAACTGTTTTCTTCTCCAGTTCAGTAGTCTTCCTTCTTATGACTGTCTGGTTGATAGTTCTCTTCCTCCTTTGAAAATCACCATGGAAGTTCCTGTGTTTGACACCAAATATTAGCTGGCAAACTGCCCCACTACTTCAATATTGTTTTTTATTTATTTCTTCTTTTTTCCTACTTCAGCATACACAAAGCAAATTATTTTGTACCAAGCCTACATCATCATCAAGATTAGGAGGCAAGTCTTAGTCTTCTGTGTTGGCTGGCAGTTGCTTTCCATGGACCTTACCAGCCTAATAGAGAGAGAAGACCATGCAGTCTGACATAGTCGGTATAGGCAGTAGCAGTAATTTTGATGCAGTTGCACTGAAAACTGACATGTGCTATTCTGTAGATGCAAAAATATTCATATACTCTTTATTCAAATTCTGACCTCAGTTTTTACTTCAGATAACAGATGCAGATTGATCACACCGTGTTTTTGCCAAATATATTCTCTATATGATCTTCATTAATACTAGAGGTCCTTCCAAGCTTCTGTATGAAATTGAGAAGCACCAGTGAGAAGCAAAATTTAAAATATGCCCCAAAAATGCTCAGGCATGCCAGCAACCAGTCTGTTTATCATTTTAAAGCTAACTTGTTGACCCTTCTTTCATCCATCTCTTCTTTCAAGCTGTTCAAAATACAGAAGCAGT
>VZSU01003278.1:3312-35503 GCA_013398715.1 Nesospiza acunhae | reverse complement strand
AAAGAGTGTAGAAGAGGAATACATGCATCTATGATGACTGCTGCTGTTTTAGGTGAGATGGGCAGAGCTGAAGTGAAATGGGAAGAAGAATTTAGAAGAATTTTAAAAAGAAGCAATGTATCTGGAATACAAATGCTTCACTGGCATGCGTGGGCTGTATAATCGGGAATCCATAGCCCAAAGGACTGGTCAGGTTTATAAGGGTACTATTTGTAAATCATGCATCTCTCACATGCTCTCTCAAATGATATTACAACTGTAATCAGAGATGCACTATGGTAGGTCTCTGATTTCTTGCTTCTGTGTGTTTTCTTGTCAGACTACTACACTGAGAAATTTAAGAGCTTTCAAGAACATGCTTACCCATAAATTAATTCCAAGGCTAATTCACTCTCCCTTCACTTGATTAATTGGTTTTTTTTTTTTTTTGGAAGTGTTAAGAATGCAATAAAGGCAAAAATATGAGAATCAAGCCACTGTGTCCCTGAGATAGAGATGTGTAGTGACAAACATGTTCTGAGCTTTAGGAACCCATATAACAGGATAGTCAGAGAGCCTCTTTCAAAACCTATTGCCAAATGTAGGCAATGGTAGTGTGAGATGCCTGTTTCCAGAAGATGAAAGGTAGTTTTCAATTGGTTCATTTGAGCAGAAAAGCTGTAATGTACCTTATACTCTGTTAGTAGTTTCTAAAGCAACATATATCTAAATGCATGACCTCAGTGAATGCTGAGCAAAGGGGGCTGGAAGCCATGCAAGCTTCTTCCATAATTTTGAATTTCAATCAAAAAGTTATTCTGCTCTTTCCAAGCAGCTATGTTTTTCTTTAATGACTGATAGTATCTAACTGCAAAGATTTGAGCTATATCCAGGAATCTTCCCTAGTACTCCCCAGCATGCTAGGAATTTCAGTACTACAATAAACATTTTTGAGAAGAGTTCCACAGAATTTTTTTTTCAATGTATGATTTCTGCCACTGGCAGCCTTTCTGTATCTTTATAAACTGACACATGTTCAAGTTCAGTTTTGTCTTAAATGCAAGAAATTTCTGCTCATTTTCTGAGCTGTTTTCCATTGATTGACATCACTTCTCACTGAGTCCTTCTATAATCACTATCCTCCCAAATATTGATGTCACAGTTTAACAAGAAGTTTATAGCAAACAGCATTCCTTATGCCGCTTTAAAGCAGTGAATTTCTCGGTGAACTTCTCCATATGAAGTTTCATCTTCAAGCCAGGAAGAATAAGGATATTGGAACTGCAGTAAGAGGACACTGGGGTTTAAATCTACAGGCCATGCAGTCACTGTAACTCGGTCATCATTGCAGAGCAAAGAGCAGTGATTGATTCCCTCTGGGAACTGGCTATGAGACTCCTTTGCAAAGTCCCTGGCACCACTTAAGTGTCTTCTGCACTCTACTTAATGCTATCCAATGGTAAAGAAAATATTGAAACAGGGAGAAATTACCAATACTCTGGTTAATCTTGGGAGACAGCTCACTTCCCACTACCAGAGCTCCAGCAGAGCTTCTGCCTGGAGACAGGTTTCACGCCACATGCAGCACAGAGCATTAGTTCACACTTACTGTATGAAGATCCCTGTACCCCAGAGTCCCAAAGAAGATTGCAGGAGTATAAACCTCACACTAAATGTAACATAAAGGCCCTCAGAAAAACTGCCAGCCTCTTGCACCTGCCTCCTGAAAGGGATGTGTAAGCAAGCAGCCCTGGTGGGATGGAAAGCTTCATGCTAGGCAGCAGAAATGGAAGTTCCCCACAGGCTGAGCACTGACAACTCCCAGGAGCAGCCCTGGGGCTCAGGAGGGTGCACAAGGAGAGGCCATGGGCCAGTGACATGGAGGGTGGCCAAAGACCAGTGTCACCAATGGGTGGAAGAGCAGATGCCAACACCTGCCAACACCAGAGGTCCCTGGGGTTTCCCAAGGAAAGGGTGTGAGGCAATGCACTGGCATCTCCCGCCAGTTAATTTTGCTATGTGCACTCAAATACCAACTTTAATACATAGCAAAAAATGCAATTTGGAGAATTTGTTTAATCTGGTTCTTGCAGTTGGTTTTGTGTGTTGCGGGGTTTTGTAGTTGTTGGTTTGGTTTTGATTTTTTTTCCCAGCAAGATGATTTCACAAGAAGAAAGTAGAACTCCACAGTAAGAAATACAAGAAATGTTGCTGAAACCAGATGAAGTATTTGAGTTCAGTTCAATTACTCAAATATCTATAACCTCTACTCTTTTTACTGGAGTGTTTAGGAGGTCCGCAGAGAGTTTACAAATTTCAATGAGTCAGAGGATAATTGGAGTATCCAAGTGCTTCATATGTGTTTAGTTACCAGCATAAGCAACTCATATTTTGTTCTCCTACAAAATGCAATATCCTGCATGAAAAAACAGCAAATTTTAAACTTTGATCTCCAGGTTGTTCAGATAATCCAGAAAATTACTCAGAAGGGTGGTAGCTGCTCGCTATTCTGAAATACTAATTGCATCTATGTTCACTGATGCCTGTTTTTTAAAACATTTCCTGAAAAACCAAGCTGCTGTCAGTTATTAGTGCATGGCCATCTTAAAATAACAGCAGTCTTAAGACAAAATTTCTGTGTGTAAAGATTGTGCTGCTATTGTAAAGAAAGTAAATTCAGCAAATGGCAAATTGGAGGGGTCATGCTATTAGGGAAAACTGAAGATGAAAAAAAGTCTGGTCAATTCTTGTTTAGTAATAATTTTGAGCAAGACAAAATACTCTACTGTACTGGATGTTAATTACTGTTATAGCACCATAGTGGCCAAAGAAAAAATACATTAAACCAAACAAAAAAAACCCCAAACAAATAAATCAAACATCCAAAACTTCCAGAAAGTGTTTTCAATAAAACAAGGGAGGGTGGAAAAAAGCAAGCCAAAATCTTGTTTTACTGTAATATTTGCTCTGTGATATCACTTATTCAATGTTACAGTGAAGAAATGAGGTTTCCCCCTGGCCCAATCAAGTTCTTTTTGGCCTTCCTTCCCTGCCTCCACCACTATACCCAAGAGTGATACCAAGTGATCCACCCACTTGGAGCTGTAAAAGCAGAGCATCATACCTATTTACCAGACGTGTCATCTCCAGCGTTTCCAAATGGACTCAATTCTCCTATGAGCAAGGCATTTGGAGCCTGTGCTCAGTATGATGCTGCAGTGACTACAGGGAAGCCTCTTCAAAACATATGATGTGTTTGTCCCTGGCAACATTGTGCAGAGCAATAACATTGAAATAATAAAACCTCCAGATTTTCCTCTAATTCTGACTAACTAGGTATTTAAAACTTCATTTTAAGATTTACTTTCCTGTCCATCAGAAGTTTCTGAGAGACAGACTATGCCATTTCAAGGCAGACTGATCATCAGATCTTCTATGCATGTCAGGATTTCTTTGTTACACCTGGATGTCTTCACTGGTAAGAACCTGACTTACGGCATGTAATGAAGTTAATTCATGTGTATTGACATTGTAGATTGCACAGCACATATTACCAATATTCTTTAACCATCAAGCAATTGAACTAGAGCTGTTGCTCTAGTTCATTTCTGGATAGCCAGTAAGAGCTTCTAGAAAATTTAACTCTGCTGTTCTATAGTAATCAGCAAGTCCATGACCCCTTAGAAGGTATCTGAAAGGTCAAATTTTCAATTAATAATTTATGTATAAAAGTAGGATTAGTAGAGTATTCTGATAAATTGAAATCTTCAGGATTTTCACATTTGTATGCAATAGTGTTCCAGTATTTAAAAAAAACCAAAACTAACAACTAAAATTTAAGAAACAGCCAATTTGTTACCTTAATGTTATGTTTAAAGAAATAGATAATGATGTGATTATTTATGATGTTACTATAGATGGTAGTATAGAAAAGGATATTCATTCTGCTAATAGTTTCTGTTTGTTTTGTGGATTTTGGAGATATATCAGGGGTTTCATACAGTTTGCTCAAAATTTCCCTGCAATTTTGCATCTTACATAGCGCATAATAAGATATGTCCATGAGGAGAATGTACCCAGTAGAATTTGCATGTACAGTGGGCTTTCCACCAGAAAGCCCCAATATTTGAAGCAGTTGCAATACCTACAGGTCAGCTACTGGTCTTGATTTAACAAGAGCATAGCAAGTCCATCAGAACTCCTAAACTTTTTTTTCCTCTTCTTGATAATTCTTTTAAAGTTGGCTGAAGGTGTAATCCTGTTATGTTGAGGCAGTTCCATTCTGACACAAGAACAAGAAGATTTATCCCCTACACTGCAGAAGGCTTACCAAGTGATTGAATAAGTGGGAGAAGGCAGGAAATGAAGATGCTGTCGAGTCAATACACATGTACCAAGGAGTGAGTGGCTGTTACTCACACAGGTATGAATAACACACTGCAATGCCTGTGCCATTCCACATTAGCCCAGCATGTTTCACATGCACTCATGCTTATGGAAATAGAAACAGATTGTGAGTCAGAGAAAAAGTTGAGTCACAATGAATATGTGAAGTGAGTAGAAAGGAATGATCAGAGCCATTAACTTTGCCTGTGAAAGGTAGTAAGGCAAGACCAGTCAAAGAACTGCAGCAAATGGAGTACCCAAAGGGCAACTCGTTAAAATTGCCAAGATATGTTGACAGCTGAAATGACAGGTATTTCTATTATCCACAGCAGTTACATCTGCATGTTACAGAAGCTCAGATGGCAGTTTATGTAAACCTTTTGGGTACGTTTTGTTGACATTATTTCCCACTGCCCTTGTTTTCATTACCTAAGACCTGTTTGTACCATGAATAAATAAGGTAAAATATAAATGCTTCCCCATGGCTAGGTAGGAAGCCTATATGAATGCTCTCACAGACTGTGTATATGAAGGAAATACAGACATTTGACTTCTTGACATGTGATTTATTTCACAGAGCTTGAAAGAGTTGGAATATTGCAATTTAAAATGCAACAGGGAAAATGTGACAGAGAAACTTTTTGTAAGAAAATAAGACCAAAGAAAAGCAGATTTCCTTATTAAGACATCCATGTTTTTCTGATTTTTATAATTCACAGATAGCATGAGCCTAGTGTATATAGAGTATTTTAGTGTTGCAGCTCTGATTTAATTAAGGTTGTGTTCAGGGACAGAGAAATGTTTACAAGATGTCAGTTTTTTCATATCATGCTTCATTCAGTGTCTTGGGTTTCAGTCAATAATTCTGTTAACAAAACAGTTGTCTTCTCAAGATGAACTTGAAAATAATTTCTTGAAATAGAAATCAAATTGACCAAAAGAATTTATGAGTCCTAAAGTAAGATAAGCTGTATTGAGCACACATACTTCTGAGCTTCAATAAGCCAGTATGACACAGGGAAAAAAATTACCCTATCATGATCATATAGAATTCAATCTAGATTTTTTTGTGTTAAAAATATGTTAGTTTGGAAGACATTACAAAACTCAGATCAGTTCAGATTAATTGGTTAAAGAGGGTTTCTGGCTGAAAAGACACAATTTGCAAAGACAGGCTATCTATTAGGCCCATTTACATCACTGAGAAAACAAGAATTCAGGCACACAAATATTTGTACAGGTCTGAAACAATAGAAGCATTTTGCAAAGATAAACAAATATTGATCAAGCTTCTGAGTTTAAATTGACTGCTGAATACTAAGATATGACAGAAAAAGTTGCAGGCAGCAAAGGTAGGAAGTGCTGATTAAGACAGATGGTGATTATCTCCTGTGGGTCAGAAACAACCGGCTCAATATGTTTAGCTCATCCTGACAATACTTTACAAGGGAAAGCATTAGCATTGACTTTTTTCAAATATATCCATCATAAGGAGGAAAATGCTATCAAGTTTTAACACAAAGCCTGGGTTCAGACTGGTTAACTGACCCAGGAAAGATGATGAGTGAATTTTTTACTAATTTTAGAGCATGACCACTCAAAGTAAAATATTTTCAGCTTACTAGTGAAATCAGCCCCAGCTCACACCTATGTCTTGCTCCATAGTTATGACAATATAGAATTAAGGTCTTGGAGATGTGTACATCTCTAAGCATAAGAACAGTCCTGTTGATATTACTGGATTAATTCTATGTTTACCATGTGTTGCAGTATTGCAAATTTTGAAGACTATGTATAAACCAAGAGCATGTTTTTACTTCAGCAAATTCAGAAACGCTTGAGAGTTAATTTAGGTCTAAGCATTTGAAGCTAAAAGGCCATGATTGTCATCAAAACGGTAATCAAAAATTTTCTGTTGATATCACAGGCCCTTCCCACCTGAATTAACAATAATTGAAAAGCTTTTTGAAAACACCAAAAGAAACCCCATGGACTACATCAAAAGACTCCTCGGTCTTAACAGCTCTTTGGAGTGATTTATGGAAGGTGAGAATGGTGGTGTGTGGACAAATCTGAACACCCTCCAGTCAAGACACAGCAATTTCAGACTGGAACCCTTCTGTGCTCTCTACCACAGGAAATCCAGCAGCCACTCCAAGCCAGGAGTCTGGCAGAGGTCTGCTGCACCAGGGGTTCAGGTCTGGCTGCCCTGCACTGCTAAGTGTGTCCTGGTCCACACACTAATCAGTCCCAGCTGGCACTGGTAGAAGCTCTGCAACAGCTCCTCAGTCAAAAACAACAACAATAATCAAACCATATTAATTTTTTTTTCAAATGCCAGCCCATTCTACAGTTTATGGTGTTTGCCATAGCATATGAAGATCCATATGTTGTTTTTTGTACCGTCAACTTTGAATTTGTCACTTCTTCATGCACCAAGACTCTTTTCTTCTGTGTTTGGATTTTGTAGTATCAACCACATCTGAGATTTTCTCTGTCTGCTGCCCCACTTATGAACAGTGCTGTGCAACATGAACCTTTGCCCAACACAGTCCAGGGCTCTAACCATCTCCTCTGAGATCCTTGTAGAGCTACATTGACTATCACCAGTAATCTTATTCTGAGCCAGAATATTGCATTTATTGCATACTATTCTTGCATTTTCTTTACTGGTAATTTATAACATTTATACACAAAAAAACACCAGTACCACCTGTCATCAGAAACAATGCTACTGATACCCCTTTTGGTCCATTTCTCCATTCAGATTGCTTTTTCTTCTCTGCTTTCTGATCCTGGGTATTCTTCAGAGAGTCTAAGTATCCAGTGTTTTACTTCACCCATTTGTTTTTCCTTTTCTAATAGCACAGCTGCCTGTGGTATGAGAACTCAGCTAATACCATATGACTTTTCTGAGAGTATCTTCAAGAAAACTCATCCAAAAACTTACTCTAAAAAAGATGCCTTCAGCCTTGTCATAAGTTTGGGGGTTTTTTCCCTCTCTTGGTCTTAAAAAATCTAGTCATGAAATTGTATTTTCAGACTTATGTGATTTTTTTGTCATATTTTAAAATCCAAGAGAGAAGAAGCCATTAAACAGGAAATTAAGCTTTTCTTTTTCATCGAAAAGGAAAAAAAATATGAGCATCTTTTGTGTATTATTGTGAAGAAGAATGCAAAGTCTGAGATGAAATTGAACTAAATAGCCTTGCAAAATTATTTGGAAGTGGGATGTTCCTTTGTCATCATCATCCCCAGAGTCTTTGTGAGACTATCAGCTAATTCTGCATATGGTATGTTGTAAATAAAGTACCACACAAATGCTTTTCTTCCTGTAGCAGAACTGAGTGATTAATGCCACTCTGCTTTGCTCTTCACCCTTCACTTTAATGAGCCATGCAGTCTGGATAATGGTGGACCCGCATCCTTTTTAGTTAGGGTTATTTGAATACTTGTTAATTTTTCTGGGCTGTTATATATTAAAGGAAGAGTGCAAGATTACAGCTTTTGACACTCTCCCACCTTGAAAATAAATTCAGCAATTATGATAAGATGAAATCATCTCCTGTTTTTCTGAGAAACTGAAGAAAACTGTTGGGTTTTGTGGGGAGGTTTTTGTGGGTTTTTTGTGGGTTTTGGGGTGGGGGGATTGTGGTTTTGGTTGATTGCTTTTTTAAAAAAAAACCAAACTGGTCTCAAATTACTCCATTAGAAGTTTTGGGACAGAGTAACCAACAGAAGAATTCTACACGCTCCTTCTCAGCCCAGGAACCAAATGCTCTGGATCTGGGGCAAGAAGGAGCATGCACTGGCAAGCAGGCAACCATTACTGTGCCCTGAGTGCTAAAGCAGCTCTCCCAGTCTTTCCACACCCAATGGAAGCTTTTACAGACAAGTCTCCCTTTCCCTGCACCTGCCTTAGCCATGCATTTACAAGGGCAACCTCCCCAGGACTTGACTCGCACAGGTACTTGACTGCACTCAGGACTAAGGGTGAGAGGGCAGATAAAAACATTTGGCATTTCCCAGTTCTAGAATGAAAAAGAGCCAGAAAACAAAAGCTAATCAGCTACACTGGACTTTTGCACTTGTGCAAAACTGCGGTGGTAAGCCTGGGGCAAAGCAGGAAGCATCTGTAGCCTCATCCCAAACCTTCACTGAACTTCAGACCCTGGAAGCATAAACATCATGCATTGTTTTCTTTGTAATCTGTGTACTTCATTAATATCTGACACCTTCCAAACACACACTCTGCAAATACAGATCTAACCACTAACAAACAGAATATACCTTTTCCTGTATAGACCCTCCTTCTGCTTCATGTCAGTAGTGAAAATGGGACCAAAGTCTTACTGTGACTTAGCTTGCCATGATGGCCAAGGTTGGTACTTTTCAAATGGAGATGCCTCTATCTACACAACCTGAAGTGTTTCTAGACCAGTCTCATTTGCTCTGATTAATGTGAATCACACAGAGTACGCACTGCTTCTCAAGGGTCTTCACAAGATGCACTTGTCTGAAATGCAGATATCTAATCTTTGAATCTCACTCAAACTGTCCTCTCCCTACCTTAGGGTTTCCACACAGCTTCCTGTCCAAAAATGAGTCTGCTTAGCCATATCAGTGACAGTCAGTCATGGTATAGCCATCAACAGGCAAACTTAACAAGTTATCCAAATAAACTTCAAGCAGAGCTCTGGCAGAAATTTGACACCCTTTTTTTCATACAAATATTTGAGACGATCAAATGTAAGAGGTTTTACTTGCAAGGAAATTTTTTATAGAGTGAAACATTATTTCTTACAGAACTCTTCCCTTGAGAAAGAGACAAGTTTTCTTTGTCATGTCTACTGAAATGTTAGTTTATACCACTCTAGAAAATGTTTCTGAAACCCTCTGCTATTAATTGTTCACTGAGAGAAATGTAGAACTATTGCTTGCAAAGATACTGCACTGACTTGTAAAGTTACCATTTTCTTGGTAAAATGTCCAATAGGATTGGACCATGGACTGGACCACAGACTGACCACATGTTTTGAACAATTCTCAGAAGAGGTATTTTCCAGGACACAGATGAGGACATTTTAGCAAAAATTCAATCTAACTGCAAAGCTGGTCAGCACAGATACATACTGAACAATTGAAACATCACTCAGCTGCTTCAATTTAGCTGACGGATTTTGAGAGCCAAGCCATCAAAAACCTGAAAATATGCCTAGAAAAACTTAAAAGAGTCCATACCAGTCCACAGACTGCAGGGGCTCCTTATTAGAAAGTCCCTACCCTGGCTTCCTTTCAGCCTGAATTCTGATTTTCATCTAAAATGTGAAACTGTTCAATTTTACCAGGAGACAGACATGGGTGTTTTTAATGAATGCTATCATATATATACACAAAAAATGAAAGGATATGTCTACATGCTGTAACAAGGCATAAGAGATAGATTTAACTCAGATTAACATAAACAGAGATAGCTCTGGTGTTATAGGTAGCCCCTGTGTTGTGCTTGAGCTAATCAACCTTGTGGAGAGTAGATGTCTTTTCACATGGAGACTGTTTTGGCATGAGCTAAACACGATCTCTGTATAACAATGTGCTGCATGATTTAGATGTAGCTGTTCACTTCAGTGTGATCCAGGTTTCTCAACCTGACCCTCAACCATGCAGTGAGGACATGTCATGACACCTTCTCTTCCCTTTCCAGAAGCAGAGACATGCACTGAGCAGACCCCTCTCAAGCCACAAGGGTGTCACTAGGATCCAGGTCCTCTGGCATGTTTTTGCTTTAACTCTTGCTCCTGCCACCAGGAATCTTCAGGTTATTAAATAACATGCTGGATCTGGGGCCAGAACCTGCAGAAAGGACTGTCCCATCAGAAATAAACAGATTGAAAGGATAAGGCATGTCACCTTTTCCCATACACACACATAAATTAGCCACAGTGCCTCTGAAGCTGATGCACACAGCTTTGCATTTTCTAATAACTTCTTAAGGTTTTTATAATTGGAAGCAGAAATCCCAATTCCTAAAATAATTCTCTTGCAAAGCACATTCTGAAGAAGTGCTTCATAATACTATCAAAATCCCCTTCTTTGCTTTTGGATCATGATTTTGCCTTCCTGTCCAAGTGTAGCCATTTCTTCCTCCTGGAAAGGGTGGACAAATGGCTACATCTGACAAGCTTAGAACAAATTCAACCTTGCAATTTACTGCCTTCAGAATTAATGGAAAAGCAGAGATATAAATTTTAACAGATCACATTCAGCAGCCTCACAGCAGATTGTGCTTAGACAACTCCCTCTGTCTACTACCATTTCAGAGGAGAGTTTCTTGGGTCGTCCTTCCCCTTCTCTAATTCTTGAGATTTACCTGCATGGGAAGAAGGGACCAGATAAAGCACAGGACATATATTTCTTTCCTTTGGTCTGCACAGAAGTCCATAAGAGGGTCATGAAGATGATCAGAGGGCTGGAGCACCTCTCCCATGAGGACAGGCTGAGAGAGCTGGGGCTGTTCAGCCTGGAGAAGGGAAGGCTCCTGGATGACCTCATTGTGGCCTTTCAATATATCAAAGTGGCCTTATAAGAGAGCTGGAAAGGGACATTTTACCAAGGTCTGCAGTGACAGGAGAAGGAACAATGGTTTTGAACTCAAACGGGGCAGGTTTAGATAAGATATTAGAAAGACACTCTTTGCTATGAGGGTGGTGAGACACTGGAACAGGTTGCCCAGAGAAGCATGGGTGTGCCATTGCTGGAAGGGTTCAAGGCCAGGGTGAATGTGGCTCAGAGCAATCTGGTCCAGTGGAAGATGAGCAGCTGGATTAGTTGATCTGTCAACTCATTTCCAACCCAAATGGGTTAGATGACCCAAATGTGATGTTATGACTCTGATTTCACAAGTGACATCACAGTTTCCTAAGATGTGTTTTTCACTTGAACATAGGAATAAACAAAAAGTAAACAAACAAAGAAATTACTCTTTTGCCATCTTCCATGATAGAAAGAACTATCTTGACCTGATAAAAAGGGAATTTCTGTCTTGGAAGAGACATCTTTTTTCTTTTAAACTGAATTCAGCTATAAAGCCAGCAGTTATCACACATGCTTCCCATCTTCAAAAAATGACTTTGTGTAAATCCAAATTTTCTGCTCAATATATAAAATTTTGAACACCTTTTTTTGTAGAAAAATAAGTGCATTTAGAAGTGAATGTTTTTTCACTCTGAAATCTTTTTTTAAGAAGAACTCCAAACAGCAATCCACCAAAATCTGTATCCATTTAAGAAATACATTTCACTAGTGCACTCTTCCTTCTAGAGACAGCTGCTGAACAAATGTTTTTTAACAGTTCTCATGAGATCTAGATGGGGAGTTATGAGGAAATAAGTATTGTCTTTACAATCAGGACAGTTTAATCATTAGAAAGCTTTAATACAACATTTACATCCTCTCCATCAAGAGATATTGAGGTATCCTATCCTCCCTGTTTCATATGCTCACTAAAACAACACAAAAGGGGTAAAATTTTATTAGTAGTGGCAGATCTTGTGCAATATGATAAACCTTATGCAGAGTTCTTTCTTTCCCAAATATACTCAGAAACCATATCCTAATCCTTTATAATACGTAAATATATAGCTATTAAATACAGTAGTAACTACTTACAAGGGTAAATCTGCTTCTTTAGTACTCATCTTCCCCGTTTGTGTTAATATGGGAGAGAAAGAGTAAATTTCAAGTAAAGTTCACTGAGATGTTACAGGGCTAAATATTAAAAGATATTTTGCAATAATATTTATTTTGCAGCTTCTGTTCCTGATCTCTTAGTCCTCTACTGCACTCTCAGATCAAAATGCAACATAAGTAATAGGATTTGCCACAGTCTTTTCCACCTCAATAAAAGATGTCTTTCTTTCTTTATTTCCCAGTCGTTACCATTCCAGCAGAGTTCCTTTAGGAGGTAATCAAAAGAAAACATCCCAGAAATTTCTGACATAACTTCATTTTTTTTCCCCCCATCTCAAACAAGGGCCAGATGCACACTCTGAGACTGAGTCGTAGCAAGGGCTTTTTGGTTATTTAATTACAGCTTTTAATTAATGTGAGAAAGCTTAACTGATCCTAAATCGTGGTTGTGGTTGACAAATTACAAGAGCATTCCATGCCCACAGAAGAGCTAATGCTGCAAGGAAAGCACAGGGAACCAACACTAGTTTGTAATCAGTTACATTTCAAAGAAATCGTTTTTCCAAGTGTCTTTGTGCATGTGGGTTTACTATCGTCTTTGAAGTTTGAATCATTTTAAAATCTAGCTAGGGGCAAATTAGATAAGAAGGTGGCTGTGCAATTAAATTAATATTTTGGAAAGCTCATACACTTAAAAGATCCAAATACTTACCCTGATAAAATGCTGCCAACACTTTAAAGAGATGTACTGACTTACTTTTTACCTATAAATTTTTTTGCTGACAGATTTGGTAGGTGCATGATTCAGCACTTAGCACTGGTAACATGATTATGGTAACACAGGTTTCTGAGCAGCTGTCCTGGATGACAGCAAAGATTCAGCTCTGTGAATCCACTCCCACAGCACTTGGCCACACTCACAAGCACAGCTCGGAGAGACTCGCTGGGCCGAAACTTGGTGCTGTTTCCCAGCTCAGCCTACTGGAGCAGTGGCCAAAAGCATCTGCTTGAGGTGGTGCCAGACTCACCGAGTCGCGCCGATGATGACAAGATCCGCGCCTATGCTCCCCCTCACGCCCGCAGCGGGGCCGCCGAGCAGCTGGGCCCAGAGTCCGGGCCAGGGGGAGCCGCACCGCAGATCCATCCCTGTGCTCCCCCTCACGCCCAGCAGCTGGGCCCGGGCAGCGTGTCCCCGGGCAGGGTGTCCCCGGCCAGGGTGTCCCCGGGCAGGGGCAGCCGCTCCGCAGATCCATCCCTGTGCTCCTCCTCACGCCCACCCGCGGGGCCGCCGAGCGGCTGGGCCCGGTGTCCCGGGCAGAGGGGCAGCCGCACCGCAACCGGGCTGGCTCAGGGACGGATGCTCTGGGTGCAGGCGATTCACAGCCTCTCCCACGGCACAGGCTTCCCCTGCCACCCCCAGCACATTGCGCTCATCACACGCCTTCACCACCCGGTCAATGCCTGCCCCATCGCCGAGCCCCCTGCAGGGTCCCTGCACAGGGCTCTGCTAATTCGGCAGGTCTGTGGTGATGGACTGTCAGATCCTGCCTCTGAATCTCCTTTTAGATTTTGTGGGGTTTGGTTGTCAATCACTCTTGCTGACAAAGAAATCAAATCTCTCCACAGAGCCTAGTGGTTTTGTAAAATATGTTCTGAATCATATCAGCCAGAAGCCTTTATAAAGCTGCATTTGTGACCAAAACTTGACAAAAGAAAGAGAGTTGCAAATTAATGTACATTTTAATCTTTAAACTCCTTGAAAAGTCAGCTGGCTGTACGGAGCAACAGTAGGCAGGTGAAAAAAGGGTGTTATTTGAGCTTGTGCATGTAAATCTTCATTTCAGTGAAAAACTTGAACAAAAGTAGTGTCATTTTTTAAGAAAAACAAAACAAATCATATTCGTGTTTGCAAGAAGGGTCAAAGCTTTGTGCAAACTCCTTTCACACAGCCTTTGGGAACTGAGCCCCATACAAGAAGCAAGTGTTTGAGATGATTCACTGTGATTCACTCCAGGAGAAATTAGAAACCTGTGGTATTTTTAAAACCTTATTGTGTGATAGTTTCCATCTTCAGATGCCTGAATATTTTTATGTGTCTACCCTGATTTACCTGTCATACGCACAGAGTTAAGGTGAGGCCTTATCCCATTTCCTATATCTGGAAGTGAAGGTGCACAGAAGTTGAATCATTTACCTGAGGAAGCACACAGGAACAGTCCCACGGGGTTAGAGCAAAGAACCACTTACTCCAGGAGACTGTGCTGAAGGGTGTCAGCAATGGAGGCTCAGGATAATGCTCGAAGTAATGAGCCTTGAGCTGTGTTTCCCTTCTTTTTCCTTCATAGCTCCTACTGACCATTAGTGTAGGGACTTCTTGAGACAGAGTGGCCTCCAGCAGACAGGGTTCAACACCCATCAACAGTGAGCTATTAGCCGACAGTGGATCAAATCCAAATTTAGCCTCCTGCCTCATGGGTTGTATCCTTGCAGATTGTCTGAAGCCTGGAATCAAGTTCGCCTTAAGGCTGAAATCTCCTGAAAATTAAAGCATAAAACAACTGTCCCCTGAGAATCTGGTCACACAACTCAGCCTGACTTCAGGCACATAAGGTTTTCATGTGGGCTCTCTCATAGAATTTAAATTTTCCATCTGGATCCTCGCTCCACCGCGGTGAACAGAAGTATAGCAGAACCCCAAAGGGCCAGCTGTGCATTTCAGTTTGGTATCTGTGAGACTGAGCAAGGTGAGTCACTTATCGAAGTCGTTACATTCAACACGTCCCACAAGAGGAGCAGCTCAGAGCTTTCAAGAGCACTTCAAGGTTTGTTTTGCTGCAGTGCCTGTTCCAAAGGACTGCATTTTCCATTGTAATGCACTGCTTTAGAATGAATCCCAACAAGGAAAAAATGTCTCACGCTATTGCGGTATTACAATTTTAATAAATATTTTCCTTGTTTCCCAAGTACTCCATGGAAGCAAAGCAGGGAAGGAGTCGCTGCAAGCAACATAACTAACAACAGCAACTGAGAGAATCAAGGGATTTACCTGCCAGGCATCACTCACTCATCAGCTTGGCTTTCATTTGTGTTAAACACCCACTAATGATTAGCAGCACTTTACATGCCCACTAAAAAGAAAAAGCACACTTCTAGGAAATTACCTGTATTGCATCTTACAGGATATTTGTGGCAGAGGGAGGGGTACGTTTTGCAAATCCTTCCAAGAAAACCAATGCCTTCACTTAAAGAAAAAAGTCAGAAAAGCACAGGGTGAGAAACAGAGGACAAGTGGCAATAACACCGCAGCAGCACAAATCCTTGGAACCTGGATAAGGTGGCAAGCCCATCCTGCCAAGCGCTAACTCCTTGCTGGAGTTAACGGACACCCAAATTCCTGGTGGAGAAGAAATATTTCTAAACTAAAACCTCTTTTACTCAGCTCTTCTTTCTGCTGAAGCAAAAAATCACTGAGTTCAAAATCAGTCAAAAGCTGATCCAACAGCTTATGCAAGTGAGTTTCTTGCCAAAGGATGGAGTGCTGGAACAAATGAATAACTTAAAGAAAAATGGGGATGCTGTGGCAACATGTAAAGTAGTTTAATGGTGTGTTTGAGCCCATTAAAAATAGTGTATTTCTTACTGGAGTATGGAAGTGAAACAAGTATTTATATTTCAAAACAAAAAGCAAATGCTAAATGTCGTTCTGGCAATTATTAAGCAGTTTATTTTTAAAACGACATTAAATTTAAAGGTTATATTTGTTATATAGCACAATGCAGTATCATGTAAAAATGCCCTTACACTGAATGATTGAGAAGGGTATTGCCAGAGGAGCAAGGAGTCATTTAATGCAAATAAAACCTGCTTATGAAGGATGGTGAACCAAGGCAGAGTCATGCTGTGAGGGCCAGGTCCCTTCTAGAATCAGAATAAGCTTGCAGACAAGTGGTGCCAAAATTTCTGGATGGCAATGCCCTTTGCAATCCTGAAGGAGGCTACATTCACTTAGACACTTCACCTAAAGCTCATTCTGGTTTGTAGAGGTTTTCAAGCAGTCTTTCCAGATACTGTGCTTGGTTTCCCTCTGCCTTTATATTCCTCTGTATACAAGATTCAATACTGAAAGGGAACAAGTCCATAAAATGCAGCTGATGCTTAAGCTAAAAAATTTGAGGTACTTCAAAAATAAGCAAATAGAAAAAGGATCATATTTAGGGCTCTTGTGACAATCTGCACTGCTCAAAAAATTCCATGTCTGCAGTCCCTATGGTAGTACTGGCCAGTAAACTCCATTTAAAGCCAAAACTCTGTTTTGCCCGCGCAGACCTTCACCTTGACAGATGTCCTTTCCCCTCCATCTTCAATGTTAATTCTTAGGGGCTGCTAGCACAAACCTGAAAATAGGGACTAAGGGAACTGGCTCTTCCATAAAAACATTAACATCTCAGGCAACACAAGAGGAGGGGAGGGGGGTTGATTTGAGTGATAACTTTGCAGCCCTCCTTGGTAACAAAGCAGCCTGGCCAGGGTCCCCATCCCTTGGCGGGGCTGAGCAGGATGTCACATGTGAGTCACACTGTGCTGAGTTCTGCTGGAAATGCTTGGGAGTGAAAGAAGAGTTTCACAGAGAAGGCTATTGAAATGAAGATGCTTTATACAAAGGAAAATACAAGAGGTAGGAACATGTGGATGAGCTAAGGGAGAGAAATTAAAAGGTAAAATTGACATGCTTGTGCGTGTCATGTGCACTTTTTAATACAATTTTTATAATATTTCTGTGAAAGATAGCCATCATTTTTCAATGTACTCCATAAATTGTCCTTGCAAAGAGATTTGCCCTTTCTGGCTCTTTCTCCAGTTAGGTGCTGCCTCAGTTATCTTCCTCCTGAGAGCCTGATTTGAGCTAACAAGCAAAAATACTGTTTTCTGTAATCTCACCTGTCTCTACTATGCCTCCACTTGCCTCAGCCCCACAAAGTCACAACATACCCTGGTTAAGAGGCTGGAGAAGAAGCAAAGACCATGGTACATCTCAGGGCTGATTCTCTCAATGACACCAACATATTTTCCCACCTTCTGTCCCTAAGGTCTTCTGAAATTTATCGTGCAAACGCAGAAAACTTCACCAACAACCTCTCTGTGCAATACCTCCTTGTCCCAGGCATAACCACAGACAAATAGCTAACACCTACCCCCAAAGTTTTGCTAGACTCCAAGATATTTGGAAAACAGAGAAAAGCAATTTAGATTTTTTTTTTTGCTCGTTTCCTGCAGTGAAGAAAAAAATTGTTTAACCAAAAGTACAGTACTTACCTTCTTTACTCTGACTGAAGCCATTGTTCGCTGTCTCAAAGCTTTAGCTTATATTACCCTTTCAAAGTACTGTAGTAATACAGGTATATCTTCAGCATCTTCCTTTTCTTACTTTTCACATTTAACCTCATTTATAGCTGTAAAAACTCCCGTTTGGAGATGGCAGCTAGTGTAATTGTTGCAAAAAAAAAAAAGAAAACAACACTGGAAAGAATGGAACTAAGTCCCAAAACCACTGAAAGTCACAGACATAACAAAAAGAAAGGCAGGTCATGTTTTAGAAGTAGAGTAAAAAAAAAAGTGAATATTCATTAAATGTGGAAAACAGATACATACATACCACATGAGGACAGCATATGATACAGATCAATCACTATCCTCCAACTCTTATTTTCTTTTGTGAACTTTCCTTCTGTTTGTAGCAGTGTGCAGGCTTTACAGACTACTTGAACATTTTCTTCTTGCATCTTCCTATTTCCACAAGATCATTTCAACAGAGGCATTACCACTCTCAGCAAAAGCAGACTGTTCCCATTTGTATCAGGCAAAGCAGATGGAGAAAACAAATCATTGATTTATGACTTAGAAGATACATTTGTATGACAGGACTTTGTAACACCCTACACTTCTTTTTTAATTTTTCATGACATTAAATGAACAGATAGGAAAATAAAATTGGAAACGGGAGATTCCTCACAGTGGCAGTATTCTGTCCTCAAACCTCATGTGCAATTACAGATCCTCTTCTGCCAGGAGCAGTTCCAGGTAAGGCTGTTCCTGCTTTCTGCTATTCCCAGCAACCCAACATTGGTGTATAAGGAATCAGGGCTGTCTGGTGGGGAAGGAGGGGTAGAGATGGGATTTTGGAGGCAACAGCACCTTTACTGAGCTAAGCAGCAGCAGAGCAGCATGTGAGGCCATGGCCTTGGCAAGTGTGAGCCAGCCTAGTCCAGACATCCCATGTATCCTTGGTTTCAGGATGGTGCCCAAGAGCATTTGGAGACCCCTGCCATGTCCTGCATGTGAGTGTTTCACTCTCTTGCTGGCAGAGGCCTTGGAATGAACATTTGGAAGGAGCCAAGTTCCCTGGGCTATTGGAGAGATCCAGTTGCCTGTGGCAGCTCCACAAGAGTATGGGTGCTCTCTTGCAAACAGCCTGAGATCTCCCTGTCTTACACTTGCAAGGTTTCCCAGTGGCCAAGGGAGTAGAGGAGGGGTCAGAAATATTGCTCATCATGTTTAAACAAGAGACTCTTCTCTCCATGTCTACAGCTGAATTATTCCCAGGGCAAAAGAAAGCGTCTGATTTCTCACTGCTCCCTTAACTCCTCCAATAGCTTCAAGAGCAAATGATCTGTGTGCCTGCGGGTGCTGTGGATAGCCCTTTGGGCTTTTTTATGGACCACTGTGCAGCACAGCTATCAGTCAATGCTGACAGAGAGACAAGGTTATGAAAGTATGTACTCTTTGGAAGCTGGATATGATTATTGGTTTTGTTTGTAAAACTGCTCCAATTGTGTAAGCTGTGACAGGCTCTAAGAGGGCAATTTAATTTTTTTAAGTTGGATGAAGTGACTGCTGTTTCTACTTAATTGCCAATTCTATTTCTCAGTACCAAGCAGAGAACAAATTCTATTCTATTTCCCATAATAAGCCAATTCAAATTAGGGTAATTACCATGGGTAATTGTAGACTACCTATGGTTAATTAGGGCACTGTGTGTTTACAACACTCCAGAAGCATAAATACTTAATGATAACCACAGCTTCATAGACTGTTACCACTTAATTTAATATATTACATCATTATTATTGGGAGGGGTGGAAAGAAAAGAGGCAAAACATTGAAACATGATCAGAAAAGCTGCAATGGGCTCTTTCCCCAGTAGTAAATCAGCTTGCCTGATAATGTCATTATGCTGAAAGACTCTCCTTTTCTAGCCCATCTTGTGTTCACTTAGCAGGAGAAACAAGTGCACCATCACCAGCCCTGAGCTTGAACTCTGAGCTTAATGGCAAGTAGAAAAACAAAGTGAGATGAAAAATGATGGTGGACTCAGTCCCCCTCATACAGCCCTGTCTTTCTGGGACACCATGCTGGTGGGACAGTGGGAACTCTCTCTGCATTTTCACCCTGCAGAAAAACACTTCATGAACCACAAGTATTCTTATTAGACAGAGAAACAAATATATGCAAATTTTACTTGGTGTGAAATGCTGTCTGGTCTCCTTGGAAATGTGGGTGTCCTTCATTTAGTCATTATTTCATTGAAAGTGTGACATCATGAGCAGTAAGAGAAAGTAAAAGCAAGCATTTGACTTCCGGATGTGGAGAAATGCACAGAAAATTCCATCTACAATTAGAACTAGGATCAGGAATATAAAACTCACAGAAACCCTTCAGTTTGCTCACTGGCCCATTGAATTTGTCATACATGCAGAAATTAGCATTTAATAGAGCAAAGGAAATTCCCCAGAGCATGTCCACGTGTAAGGTGTGACTATGTGCAGTTTTGTGTAAAATAATTCTTAGTCTGTTAAAGTCTTTCTTTAAACATACAGAAGTTCAGAATCCCAATCCCAGACAACAGGGAAAAAATTTAAAAATCCATTCCTTCCTCTTCCTCAAAGAAAATACTGATGTCTAATATGGTTTTGCTGTAAGCATCCATTGTAGTTTCCAGCCTTATCAGTACTTCATGATAAAATAGTCTCATTCATTATAAAGAAAAAGTTTAGTCTAATTTTTCATTTATAACCTTTCTCAAAAAACTGCCCTAACAGAGAAGCTGAGTTAATAACTCGTGTTGCCAGTCTCCTTTGGGATAACCTCTCATTCAAGTCACAAGCGTGACAACTGGTGATTCTTTTTCTCCCTTTGACTTCTATTTTCTGAAGAATACTACAACCGATACAGAAGCATCTTTCTCAAACACCTCTGTCATTCTTCAAAATGGAAATCTAGGTTTGCAGCACAAGAAGCTTCCTTGTATGAATGCCATGCCAATAGTAATGGACATTTCTGCTGACGATTGTCTTCCATTGATTTCCAGCCAGGACAGTAAGTCAGACATATTTTTATTAAATCCCTGAGCATAACTCAGCAGTTATATGAAACTACAGGAGTTAGAGACATCCATGGGAATGCTACTGTTTTATTCACACTCTGCATCTAACCCTGGGGCTGCACAAACTGTGCTTCATCTGCCCCATTTTCTGCAGAAGCAGGAAAAGGGTGGGAGTGCTGCCAGCAATCTGTATCTCCTCTAGAGCTGGCTGCAGTACTTTGTTGACCCATAAGTATGTCAATGATTCCAGGTCTCTGGTTTAGACATAGCCTCTGGGTCTATCCCAAACATGAATCACTGTTGGTGAAAAAAGTCCATTTGATTCCCTGGTTTGTTACCATCCTCTCATCCCTCATGAAGAATTTTTTCACATTTATTTCATAATCCCTAAATGTAGTATAGTCATGTTTACAGTTTTGGTGGTTATCAAAAACGCTTCAAACCCATAGAATATTTGAAGTCATACTGCCAGAAGCCTGAAGTAGCCTTATTGCCACCTTTGTAGTGTCCAAATCATCTTTGAAATACCAAACTATGACAACTCATATGCAAACTTTTTGTTATTTTCTAGTTACTGATGTTAATGAAGTTGCAGGTGATTTGGGGTTTTGGTCATTTTCAAAAACCTTCCCATATAAAATATTTTAGATGCTCTCTAGCCAGCTGCCAAAAGCTATTATCCACCGTTTGCACCTTTATCAGCTGAGTTAGGACTGTCTTTGAGGGAATTTATTTTTAAATTGTGGGGCAGCAGTAGAAACCCTTATATTATAGACTGTACTGTATTTTTTAACTACCGTATGTATTCAGTATTCACAGAATCCCAGAATCCCAGAACATGCTGAGTTGGAAGTGCCCCACAAGGATCATCAATTATCAACTCCAACACTTAGCCCTGCACAGGACCATCCCCAGGAGTCACACCATGTTCCTGAGAGCACCCTCCAAATACTTCTTGAGCTCTTCAATGTGACAGATGCACCACAGAGTATTCACTGTGCAAGTAGCAGTATTCTTCTGCTTTGAATTTAAGAAAAAAAAAATGCAGTTAATGTTGTTGACAGATTTCTGTAGCTCTTGCTCCACAGATCATGCAGGTAATTACAATTGTATTTGCTTCCAGGACCTGACAGAAGTCCAGCTGAGACACTGGCATTGTTGGGCACTTGGGAAGGCAAGGGCAAAGAAATAGCAATTATTTAAGAAGCTTTGTCAAAGGGGGACAGAAGAGGAGTTTAACAGCATGTAAAGGTCTGTCCTTTATGGAAAAAACACACTGCAGAAAAAGTGTGTGCAGGAAGGCAGAGGTTGGGCAGAGGGGAGCATGGCGGAGGCTTCTCACAAGCTGACTGGCGAGGGAGACAGAGCCCTGGAGAGCAGATCCCTGCAATGCCCCCTGTCTTCCCCTCAACATCACCAAAGCCTGATGCATTACCAGGAATATGCTGGTCTCCAGCAGCTCAGGAGGAACCCTGTCCACTTCTGTTTGTTTCTTTGTGGGCTCATGCCATGCAAAAAATGTGGAACTAAACTTCACATTCTAACATCATTTTATTAGGTCATGCAGACTGAGTGAACTCTGTTTTATTTTCAGTGCCAAAGACAATGAACAATTAAACATTAAATATAAGCATTAAACACAGCTCCATCTTGAATAAAATTCACCAAAGTCACCTGACAATCATGTTTTTCATTTCTGCTCCTCCGCATTAAAACTTCAACATTAACTGTTTGCCAAAAGTAAAGTCTTACTTAAGTATGCAAATGATAAGTGATTCATTTCAAAGCTAAAACCAACAATTCTTACAAGAAAGCCGGAAGCTGATAAAGATATAATGCACCTGGTCTAATCACATTTCCCTTTCTTGAACTCATCCTACACTTTAATAGCTTGAATCACCTCTAAAGGAGAAAAATAATCAATCCATACATATGTCTGGAGAAGAGTAGAATTATTTTTAGATTGTACTTTGTGGCTAAAGCTATAATGCATTGTTCTGCTCCAAGAAAGCATTCCATTAATGTGGCACCACACAAGTCTGCTTCAGCAAATTTACCAGCTGTTCATTTCTGAAAGAGCTGGCATAATCAGAAGGAATGAAACTCTTGAAGAATATATTTCCTTTAAAAATTATGTCTATATCAAAGGTAAAGGTCAGTAAGCAATTGAGAAGTTAGTTGAAATCTCAGGAGGATAACTATTTTTAAGAGCCAGTCCTCTTAAAAAATCAGGAGGAGGCAGATAATGGAGTAACTGCCATATGGATAGACTTTTAAAGGACTTTACAGGAAAATAACTTCATTAAGGGAGTCCTTATACATAGTAAATAAATGCTACATAAGAGGTTTGTAAAACAGCTGACTAAAAAGTTGGTTTGTAAGCCTCGGGAAATTACTCTGTAAAAGGGGTTCACAGGTGAACACTTATTTGAGAAATATAAAAAGTAAGGGAGATAAGAGAAAAAATATGAGCCTGATCCTGTTTTATGTCATCTCTGTGCTCAGAGCAATACTAGAATATAAATGCAGGGGGCAATATGGCTTTAAGGTAGCTTCTACTTCTATTTAAGTTTGACTTTGAAAAGAACAGAAAATTATGTATCCTGAGAAAATAGAAACGCCGCAAAATGGCAGCCCCATAATCTGTGCTCTCCTGGCCCAGGAAAACCAAGCAGGGAGTTGTACCAAGCCATCAGCACTCGCCACCATACACTAATGATTCACTCATTCCCAAAAACCAATCTGCTCAGCCTGCAGTTCCTTTGGATGTGTCCAGGAGCAGCTGGTTCTTCACAAGAAGTTTCTGTTTCTTATCTGAGTCTTTAGCACTATTTTCAGCCACCCTGACAGCCATTAAACCTCTTCCAATCTTAAGGGAAGCCAAGTCTATAAAAACCAGTGGGAGCACAGTACTGAGCATAACAGGGCAAGGCAATTACAGATAAATTGAAACTATGGCCTGTAGTAGACTCTATGTACAAGCTGTGCTGACCCATTTTAATGAAAATGGGAGATAGTTGAAGAATTACATAATCTTTGTACCTCCTACTGCCTACATGGCTTAACTTGCCAAGCACTTGTAGCTGTTGAGCTATTGTTTTCAGAAGAAAGGGTGTGAGTGAGTTTTATATTCCTTCATGCCCAGTGAAACATTTTCTTTACTCTCCCCTTCAAGTCATAATGCACTTTGATTAAATCATCAGATGGACTTAATAATTTTTGTCTTTTGAGGATCCTCCTATTTCTGTGTCTTTCTAAGCTTTGCAAATGCTCTATTGCTCTTCAGAGCACATGCCAGCATGGACCTCCACAAGCATCGCTTCATTACTTCTCAATTACACAAACCATACTTCTGAAATGGCTTGGTTAGCTTTATTATATCCATGAATTTTTTAAAGGGTTTTTAATTACATCCCCTGCTGTCGTAAGCACCCAGCCTTTGAACAGGAAACAAATTTCTAGAATTAATTTCACAACAGGCTACAGCAGCAGTTGTATTTCTCAAAAGCCCAAGAACAATGGGATGCTTTTGTATATACAGTAGGAGAGCTTCAAAAGAGAATTGCTAGACATCAACATTTTAAACTGTGACCATGCTAGGCATCGCAATCATTCTTTTACTTAAGAGGATAAACACTTAAAATAGCTTTTTTTTTAAAATCAGTTTAGTTTCTTGGTATTTTGATGACTGTCCTGTAGAGTCTAAATACAGAAGAAAAATTCAGCATGTGAACACTACTGTAGCTCAAATCAAGAAGTATACCCATAGTCTGAGAAGTTAGTGGAGAAAAAAGGGTTTTCTAAGGCAAAGACTCAGAAGATGCAATTTTCAGGAAAAGTAATCACAGTAAGAGCTGCAGCAGAGCCACAGTAAACTTGAGAATGAACAATCTCACTTAGACCTTATAAAAAGAGAAAACAAAATACATTAAATACCTATTCTATTATCAAGATAATTGTCAGGGCAGCAGTAAATAATGCACCTTAAAAGCAGAGGTGAAATTATTTCAAATCTATCTTGCATATATGAGTTTTTTTTATTTTATTTGCCACTGATGTACTTTTCTCGTGTGAAAGATCCCCTTTTGCTAGTCATGGTGGAACTGGTAGCTAAAACTACAGAGAAAAGACCTGAACAACCACAAGCCAGGTAACACCGAGGGTGCATAATCCATTTGCACAGAGGAGAGTAGCCAGAGGAGCAGTCTGTACTTGGGCCATAATGAAGATACATGCTATGGAAAAGAATTGCATTAGTTTATTATAACTATAGGTCATGTGGATTTGTTTATGGAGCCACTAAACTCTAAGTACAAAATGGGGAATGTTTTGCAGCTACAGATGCTTGACTGCGTCATGACAAATGTGTGAACTATTTTCACCCAATTATGCAGCATGATGCAGTCAGGAACCAAAGCTTCACACCATGAGCTCTGCTCCAAGATGATGGAATCATGAAAACCCATCTGAAAAAAAAATGGCACTTGGCAATGAGCTGGAAAAATTGCATCTTCAGAGGAGAATTCTCCCAGAATCCTTTAAGAATCGTGGACCTTGAATATGACAATTCAATCTTTTTACCACATATATCACATGGATTTCCATTTGCATATCATGTCAGCCTCATAGTCTTGTACCATTTTCCTTTATTTAAGAGATTTTGTCCTGATGTTCCTTTCATCACAATCAGCTTTCCATCACAAAACCTGTATCTTGAATATTTTCATTACTTGCTATGAGTAATGCATACATGCATAATGATTTCAGGAAATCTACTTCTGTTCAGGTGAAATTATATAATTGTTAACTTTAAAATTGAAGCATCATGGAAAATTGCTGAGTAAATATATTTTTGTAGTCTGTAGTGGTAGTGCTTTTATTTAGGAGGGGAAATATCCAATGACAAGGGTTTAAGGGAAGTCAGCAAAACTAATTTTCTTCTTCCAGAAAAAAAGAGAATGTACAGGAAGTAAATCAGTACCCAAAGAAAAGAAGCCAAGCATTGCATAGGGAGACCTGCAAAGCTGCACTAAAATCTTGTAGACTTCATTTGTATGTATGCAACAGCATTGGGGACTGTCTATTCTAAAGAATTTATTTGTATATTGAGAACCCTCTTTTTGAATCCACAGCTTCTAATGTAATGCAACAATATTTTCTTTGGGACAGTGATTACTTTTACTCTGTGTGCACAGGTACGTATCTGTCTATTTTATAGAACATTCAGTAGTATATATGACCAACTCAACTCATATAATTTCAATAGTTTGTCTATAAAAACCAAAGCCAAATAAAAAATGTAAAACGGAAATCCTGTTTCCATTAAAGTTAATGAATACTTTGCTATTGTTTCCAGCATGGGTGAGCTTTTCCCATAAAAGAGAACATTTACATAAACTCAGTTTGATTACTTTGCAGAGTCACACAATAGGATCAGCATAGCTTTAAGGAGAAGAGAGATCTTCTTGCAGTAGATTTTTAAATTTGAACTCTATGTGATGCTATTAAGAAAGTTGAAAATTTTATATACTTTCCTAGTAGCTGGGATATTTTAACAATAAATCAGTAAAGAAGCCAACTAAGATGTATTAGACACTCTTGTTCTATCGCATTTCATCATTGATAATCCAGTGATGACTAGAACTAACTAGATATACAATCATAAAAATATTTCAGTGCTAGCAATTTGCTACAAATTCCCTTTTGGAGTGATTCTATTGCCAATATATCCAGGTGATTGATCAGCTGACAGCTAGCAGCTGACAAATTTGGGTTTCATCCAATGGGGGCATAGAAGGCAAATCATAGGATTAGATTTAAACTGTTTTCTGTTATTCCTATATATCTCCGTATTTGTCGGGTGTATATTTGTGCTGCTGAGGATAGTCACTTAAATTCATCTTCCACAGGTTTTTTTTCTGTATTCCTGCAATGACGAGTGCAGCCCTCTGCTCTGAAATGTGTCAGTGTCAGTAGTGGGGGCCTGAGATTGGCAGAAAGCACCAGCTCAGCTCCAAATGTGTGTCAGTAATGAGCTGGGAAAGTTAGCTGAAGGGAATCAGGTGCGGACTTCAATTATGTTGCTTCACAATTATGCTGCTTCACCTTTCCTGTAGCTCCTAACTCCTCCTCTGCAAAGCTGCAAGCTAAACTAGAAGGTACAACTAAATTAGATGCACCTTAATCCTATTTATAGCTGTACAGAGAAATTGCTGTAGCAACTGTGCAGCTTAGAGTGTCCCACTGAGCTCTGCCCTCAAAACCTAAAGTAACATCTGAAACTAAATGCCAGCACTAAAATGCAACTGTAATAGAAGTGTCTGGTGTGTGTTAGCAGAAGGGATAAAATGTCTGTGAGTGCAAAACCAGGAAGCAGTAAAACAGACAAATATTCTCTGCATGTTGCTCTCCAGGTTGGCAACAACAACTCTACACGTCTCATCAAGTTGTTGTAAAAAATGGCATTAAATTTTAGGTACCTTGTTGCTCAGGTTAACACCACTAATATGATGAAAAACAGACTTATAGACAGGCTGGCAGTCAAACAGAGGAAAAATAAGCCCCAAAAATAAAATTGTGGAGACCATGGAGAGGAACACTCCAGACAGAGAAAATAGATATGCTAAATGTACACAGAAATATGCTTAACATGCTAATAGGACATGGAAAATATATTTAGATTTAATGTAAGTCTAGTTTCTAACAGTCAATTCTGTCATTCTTATAAATCATTGTCCAAAAATCATACTAAGGGAATTTTGAAAAACTTCTTACATCAGATATCTTTTGGTAATTCTGAAAAAATGTTTGGATCAGAGTTTCATTAACATGCAGGTAAAAGTGATGACCCAACAGGATCAGTAATTTTTAATTCATCCAGCTGAACTGGATTTCACTGAGGTAGTATAAAACATCTCACATTTTCTGGAAGTCTGACATCATGTGATAAATACTACCGGGGAAATAATATCAGATCAATTAGCCATCCATAGCTCCTTATTATCTGTCTGCTTTTTCAGCTTTTTATAACATGAAAGCTATAAAAATGACAAGAGCCATTTTACAGATATTTATGGGTAGATGGTCCCTCAAGAGAAGAAACTGCTCCCTGCCATTGGGATAATATGTCCTACATTTAGCAAAATCTACAGCTTACACATTAAATATTCATACAAACACTGTGCACACAGATTGCATCATTAACCATAGGGATTTTTTATAACTGTAATAAAGAAAGTGAATATATTTATGTATCTTATATACAAAAGAGTGTGATTGTATAGTCCGGACACCTGTACACATTTTGTTTAATTTCTTCCCATGAAAGGAACCATTTACAGTGTCTGAGACAGAATTCAGCTGTCAGACTATTTCTGTGATTTCTGTAAAATTTATTTCTCAATGGTTATATAAATAAAGTATCTGTAACCTGGCTGAGTCATTATTTAAACAATACTTCACTGTGGACGGTTGATTTGTTCTCTTTGCTGTTGTGAATTTGATTTATTAGGGATTGGTGGGCACGGGAAGAGTTAGGGAACAGTAACTGTGTGTTTATCCCAATCAAGCTTCACTAATTTTGGATTCCTCACACACACTAAGTTGTTTCATGTGTATTCTGCAATTTCACTAACTTTCATAAAAATTAATAGAAGATACAACCAAGGAAAATTAGCTGTTAAAATACAGAGGGAAAGGGGCTGAGTACACAAGTCTCCTTCTGACAGATGTCAGTGCAGTCCTCAGTGGTTAGTGACTCAATCTACAGCAAGAAAAGTCAGTTTTGTACAGGAAGAACAATCCTTTTGCCATTTTTCTGCATTTACAAAATAAAAACAGAACCCAAGCATTCAGCAGCTTTAGTTTGGTCCACTATGTCTCATAATTCAATCAAGAATCTATTTATGATTAATATAACTTTTCAATTAGACTCTCCTGTATACATTCTTACTGTACACAAGGCACTGGGGAAAACAGCTGAAGAGCCAGGGGAAAAACTGACTGAAGAAATATCCCAATTAATATTAATAAAATGTAAAACTACAGCAATATCTGCCTCCTTGAACTGTCTCTCATTTTCTGTTGGAGGTGTACCTGAGCAGTCCCAAAGGTTTAAATCGGTGGAATTGGCTGCTTTGCCTTCCCTCACAGCTGATTAATTTGCAGTCATTGCAACCATTCATGTTTTTTTAAACTGGCAGGTTGTTGTGTTAAAAAAACAGATGGGTATTTTATGCATTCAGTTTTGCTTTCACTACAGTGCAATTCACCATATTATTTTCTAGACTGGAAATGATAATTGATTATAGCCAGGGAAAATCAGGAACTGGGAGGAAAGAAAACAGAGGGGACTTCATCAAGGTCTGTAAGTATCTGAAGGGGGGGTGTCAAAAGGATGGATCCAGGCTCTTCTCAGTGGTGCTGAGCAATAGGACAAGAGGCAGAAACTGATGCACAGAAGTTCCACCTGATCATGGGGAAGAACTTGCCCGGAGAGGGTGTGGAATCTCCCTCACTGGAGATATTCCAGAGCTGTCTGGACACAATTCTGTGCCATGTGCCTTTGCTTGAGCTGGGAGGTTGGACCAGATGACCCCACTGCGGTCCCTTCCAACCTGATCCATTGTGGGATTCTGCGGGAGGGTTTCAGAGTTCTGAGGGTTTCAGGTTTCTGTGGGTTCAGCAACAAAAAGCAACAAGCAGTTTAGAAAGATAATAGACAGAAATGGCCATGAAATATGAGTAATATGTTTGTCATATCTCAGAGGAACCCTGATAAGGAAAATTGCTTAGGAAGCACTTTGAAACCCTCCAGTGGCAACACAAACTGTTATTACTATTATAATTCCCTTCCCTCCCACAGGTTGGATGGGTTAGTCACTGGAGGTTAAAATGACTCATCAAATGGGCATGCACTTGTGCCTGATTGCAGGCATGGAGAAACCTCCTCTGAAGAGCCCTGAAGATCCCTGGCTTTAGCAAGGAAACTGAGGAAAAAACTGGTGTGCTAGCGCAGCAGTGCCTGCAGCAGGAACCACAGAGCCCTAGAGAAAAGCACAGGGGTTCAAAAACTGCTTTGCCAAAGTTCCATGTCATAGCTTCAACAATTGCATGCCCCCAAATGTTGAACCAAAGCGCCCAGAATGGAAGAAACCCAAAAACGGGCCTCTCCAATGACAGGTCCTCAGGCACTTAGGCTGGGCCCAACCACTCAGACACAAACAGTCTCATTTTGGGTGCAGCCATTGGACTCAGCCTAGAGAACCCTCAGAGGATGGCTCAGCCAGTCAGTGACAAATGAACATTAGAAATAGGCTCAAATAATCCTTCCTGTGGTTCTCCCAACCCTCACATTGCATTTTTTCCTGTTTACAAGTACCCTGCACTTGTGTGCGTGCACTGCCTTCCCCCTGCCAGCTTGGACACGGTCCTTGTTTCCCACTGGGAAAAGCAGGTTGAGATGTTCTAGCTAAAGGTCAGGTACAGTGACCTGAGGGAATTAAGTGACTTGGAGATATTTTGGGAGACAATGAGGGACCTCATGCTGAGAGGTAATTCAGGTCCAACATCTGTACCCAGGCAGGCAAATAAAAGAAACTTTCTTTGGCATTCACAAGTGCAACCCTTGGCAGCTGTTAGAGCTGGCCAATGCCCTGTGTGGCTGCACTAATGAAATATGCCCTGTAATTGCTAGTAACCCTCTCAGCAAGTCATTGTTCCTTAAATTCTGCAATAACATTCATGCATGAGGACCACAACACTGAGCAGAGGTTTCACTCCTGGCCAAATTTATCCTTGCTCTGGCTTCCCTGATAAAAGAGGAGATAGAGCAGCTGTTAATTGTGCCTGGTATGTCCAAGTGCTTTGGACATTAATGCAATTGCTGTCTTTGGCAGGAGGAGGAATGTGACTTACGTAAGAACCAGAGAATGTATACCCTCTTGCAAACTAATAAGTACACTTTGTCTCAAGACAAAGGCTGCAAGGAGCAGAGGTGGCAGCCATAGCTGGGACCTTCAGTGTCCTTGGCCATGTTTCTAACATGTCCTTGAGCAGTTATTTATGTGCCTGTGTAAGCTAAGCACATCCCAAGAAATCTGCAGCTGTGAGGATGAGTGGAGCACAACATCGCCAGAGGAGCAGAGCACAGCCCTGACAGAGGTGTCCTGTGGGCACCTGCAGGAGCAGCCTGGGCTGCATCCTGGCTCACTTTCTGCACCATCTGGGAGTGTTGACCACTCAGGAGTTCGAACTCACCTTCAGCAGAGCACGGGGTACCACAGGCAAGCTCTTCTTCCATCCCCACAAAGAGAGAGAGATTGGGAAGGAAAAGAAACACTGAAACTCCTCTGCAGGGTAGGCAGGGAGGATGCATAGCTCCATGAGTGCAAGTGGGCTTTTCTGCAGGATTCACATATTTTCTGATAAACTCGTTAAAGTGACCACCTTTAGCACTTCTTCATATGTAGAACATTAATCCCAACAATGGAATAAACAGAGGATACCTTACTTTGCATTTTCCAAACCAAGAGTGACATGCCAGGAATATCCTCATGAATAATTATTCAAGGAAAAAAACCCAGGAAGCTTTGCCAAATGCTAAACATCAGGAAGCACTTTAATCCACATGACCATAAAACCTTGTGTTCATCTCTGCTTTCATGATAACAGACTCTCCTATGCTTTAACAGCTAAAATACACTGTAACATCTACAAAAGGATTGGTGACAGTTGTTTCACATGCATTTCCTACACTTTGTCTGACAGATCATTTCTCAAAAAGGTGCTTGATCCAGGCATTTACACAGATATGAGATAATAGTAATTCAATATTGCAAAGAGAAAATTGCTTCCTATGATTACCTCTATCATCTCAAAATTAAACGGGTTTGAGGATGGGGATTATAACTCCCACTCTGTTATGGTACCTCAAACAAAAAGCTGATGTAAATCTTCATCTGCTTTCCTTTTAGCAACAAAAGAACATAAAACTGCCACCCAGAAACACTGTTCCTCACTTGACCAGCTAGCTGTTGAATGGAATTTGCCATGTAATTCACTTCTGGGTCTCATTTGTGCCAACCAAAAAAGTCCATATGCCACAGCGGGGACCCCATGACTTTAGAGTACATTTCTGGCAAATGCCATCACCACCACTGCCAACATGGCAACACCTACAGAAGAGGCCTGTGTGACCTTCCCTAGTGAAAGGGAACCTTGGAAGAGACCTGAGAGAAGCAGTTGTCCCATTGTAACTCTTCTGAAATTTCTTTGCCAGGGAATCAAGGTAAAACAGCTTTGAAATTTCCACCCCAGGACATCAGAAGGTTGCACAAATATACATACAATGTTACTGGAAGCATATACATAAGCAACAGTGATATTTTTTTTTTTTTTTCTTTTTCAGCCTTTACCATTATACTGAAACTACAAAAAATACCTGTTCTAGGGTGATTTAGTGCCATTGCATAAGGCACTGGAGAAGTAATTAGAGCCCAAATGCTGGTATACAACTTAAATGCCCTCTTCAAGGCCATAACATACCAAATTAAGAAAATCCCGATGTGGGGTGAGGCTTTCCATGACACTGCTGTGACTTTGCAGTGAGTGTGATGGTCCCTAGCTCAGTTTATTGGCTTCACTGTAGGACGTGATGGGGACAAGAAAGGACTGCCAGCACTGAATGATGGGAAACTCTATTCCTGTCACTTGCCAATTTTTCCAATGCTGAATGCAGGCCTGCCCACAAAGAGCACT
>VZSU01003277.1:10852-25796 GCA_013398715.1 Nesospiza acunhae | reverse complement strand
CAGCACCCCGTACCCCAGCGCCCCGTATCCCACTATCCCAGCACCCCGTACCCCAGCACCCCGTATCCCACTATCCCAGTACCCCGTACCCCGTACCCCAGCACCCCGTACCCCAGCACCCCGTATCCCACTATCCCAGTACCCCGTACCCCGTACCCCAGCACCCTGTACCCCAGCACCCTGTATCCCACTATCCCAGTACCCCGTACCCCAGCACCCCGTATCCTGCTATCCCAGCACCCTGTACCCCAGCACCCCGTATCCCACTATCCCAGTACCCCGTACCCCAGCACCCCGTACCCCAGCACCCCGCATCCCGCTCTCCCGGCGCGTTACCGCAGCAGGCGCAGCTCTGCCAGCAGCGTGGGGTTCTGCTGCGCCTTCTCGGGCGTGGGCTGCGACGCCTGCTCGTGCTCCAGCCGCAGCCGCTGGATCTCCTGCAGGATCTCCCTGCACACGGGGAGAAGGACAGGGTCAGTGCTGGGAAATGCCCCTTTAGCACTGGCTTCCCACAAATATTCACACGAATATTAGATGTGTGATGTCAGAAAGTAATGATGTGTCAATTCTCCTGTTCATCATTGGCTTTTCACAAATATTCACACGAATATTAGATCTGTTATGTCAGAAAGTTATGCTGTATCAATTTTCCTGTTAATCACTGCCTTTTCACAAATATTCACACGAATATTAGATCTGTTATGTCAGAAAGTTATGCTGTATCAATTTTCCTGTTAATCACTGCCTTTTCACAAATATTCACACGAATATTAGATCTGTCATGTCAGAAAGTTATGCTGTATCAATTCTCCTGTTCATCACTGGCTTTTCACAAATATTCACACGAATATTAGATCTGTTATGTCAGAAAGTTATGCTGTATCAATTTTCCTGTTAATCACTGCCTTTTCACAAATATTAACATAAATAATACATCTGTGATGTCAGAAAGTTAAGCTGTATCAATTTTCCTGTTTATCATTGGCTTTTCACAAATGTTAATGTGAATATTTGTCACAGGGTGACGTTATGATGCTTGTATCCCCATCTGTGTGTTGTGTTCATGCTGGATATCATGTTCTGTGCCTTCATGACTGGCTCTGAAGAGTGAATGTTTTGTTTTGGTTTTGCTCTCAGCCAATCCTCCATGGCTGGCAGGACACAGAGACAGGGCAGTACACAGTGCTGCTTTTGCTTTTTGCTTGGCTTTTCGCTTTGCTCTCGCTCTTGCTTCTGCTTTGCTCCTGCTTTGCTCTTGCTTTTTGCTTCTGCTCATTAGCTAGTTTAGCTAAACAGTCCAAATTTCTTCCTGGACTGTTTCTCCTTTCCCTTTTTGGGACCTACTCAAAACTGCTCCGGACTGGGACCTGGGAAACACCGAGAGTTTGCACCTTGTGGCTGCAGCAGCTGCCCCAGCACCCGAGGGACTGATAACAGAGTGACCACCCCCAGGAGAGACTTTCTGAATTTGTCATCTTTGTCAGAGCGGTGACAGAGTGGTGTCACCTGGTATTGTTCATTTTGTGTGCTGGGGGTGCTGTGCCTGTTAAATAAACAGGTTCTTTCCACTTCTCTCCAGGGAATCTTTCCTGAACCGGTTGTGGGGATGGGCCGTGTGGGTTTGCTTGGGATGGGCTGTGTGGGTTTGCTTTCTGGAGGGGCCCCTTTTGGAGGTTTTCTCCCAAATTTGACCTAAACCAGGACATGGGCACAGCCAGGCGTGGATAAGGATGTGGGCACAGCAGGACAGGGATGTGGGCACAGCCCCAGGGCAGGGATGTGGGCACTGCCCCAGGACAGCGATGTGGGCACAGCCCCAGGGCAGGGATATGGGCACAAACAGGACAGGGATGTGGGCACAGCAGCACAGGGATGTGGGCCCAGCCCCAGGGCAGGGATGTGGGCACAGCAGCACAGGGATGTGGGCCCAGCCCCAGGGCAGGGATGTGGGCACAGCAGCACAGGGATGTGGGCCCAGCCCCAGGGCAGGGATGTGGGCACAGCAGCACAGGGATGTGGGCCCAGCCCCAGGGCAGGGATGTGGGCACAGCAGCACAGGGATGTGGGCCCAGCCCCAGGGCAGGGATGTGGGCACAGCAGCACAGGGATGTGGGCCCAGCCCCAGGGCAGGGATGTGGGCACAGCAGCACAGGGATGTGGGCCCAGCCCCAGGGCAGGGATGTGGGCACAGCAGCACAGGGATGTGGGCCCAGCCCCAGGGCAGGGATGTGGGCACAGCAGCACAGGGATGTGGGCCCAGCCCCAGGGCAGGGATGTGGGCACAGCAGCACAGGGATGTGGGCCCAGCCCCAGGGCAGGGATGTGGGCACAGCAGCACAGGGATGTGGGCCCAGCCCCAGGGCAGGGATGTGGGCACAGCAGCACAGGGATGTGGGCCCAGCCCCAGGGCAGGGATGTGGGCACAGCAGCACAGGGATGTGGGCCCAGCCCCAGGGCAGGGATGTGGGCACAGCAGCACAGGGATGTGGGCCCAGCCCCAGGGCAGGGATGTGGGCACAGCAGCACAGGGATGTGGGCCCAGCCCCAGGGCAGGGATGTGGGCACAGCAGCACAGGGATGTGGGCCCAGCCCCAGGGCAGGGATGTGGGCACAGCAGCACAGGGATGTGGGCCCAGCCCCAGGGCAGGGATGTGGGCACAGCAGCACAGGGATGTGGGCCCAGCCCCAGGGCAGGGATGTGGGCACAGCAGCACAGGGATGTGGGCCCAGCCCCAGGGCAGGGATGTGGGCACAGCAGCACAGGGATGTGGGCCCAGCCCCAGGGCAGGGATGTGGGCACAGCAGCACAGGGATGTGGGCCCAGCCCCAGGGCAGGGATGTGGGCACAGCAGCACAGGGATGTGGGCCCAGCCCCAGGGCAGGGATGTGGGCACAGCAGCACAGGGATGTGGGCCCAGCCCCAGGGCAGGGATGTGGGCACAGCAGCACAGGGATGTGGGCCCAGCCCCAGGGCAGGGATGTGGGCACAGCAGCACAGGGATGTGGGCCCAGCCCCAGGGCAGGGATGTGGGCACAGCAGGACAGGGATGTGGGCTCAGCCCCAGGACAGGGATGTGGGCACAGCCCCAGGACAGGGATGTGGCACATGCAAGACCTGGCACATTCTTTACTCCTCCAGGATCAATCCCTCCCTGAATGCTCTCCAGCCCTGGCACAGAACAGGCTCAGAGCTGCTCCAGGAGCACAGAGGCTCCAGTGCAGCCCTCAGGGGCTGCAGGGGGGCTCTGGGGCAGCTCTGGCACACCCCAGTGCCCTTCCCCTGCAGGGCAGCAGGAGCAGCCCATGGGCACAGCCCCAGACCCTGCAGAGGGACAGGGCCAGGATGACCCAGGGCTCCCTGCAGCAGGCACGGAGCCCTTCCAAGAGCACAGAGTCACCTCCAGCTCTCCTTGCTGCCACACTGCAGAGCTGCTCTGCTGCCAGGGCCTCCCAGCAGCACCGGGGGACACCTCCCTTCCGCAGGATCTCCAGGAGCCATCCCAAACTCACCCTCCTAGGGCACCAAGGCTGCAGCAGCGCCAGCCCTGTCACAGACACGTTCTATGGAAAACCCTTTCCTTAGGATTTGTCCTCCTGAGAAGCTGAGAGGCCTCAGGAGCAAAATGTAGCCAATGGTTATCTGCTGCTGTGGAACGCAACAGGTGCATCTGGGATTGGTCTCGTGTGGTTGTTTCTAATTAATGTCCAATCACAGGCCAGCTGGCTCGGATGGTCTGGTCAGTCACAGCCTTTGTTATCATTCCTTTTCTATTCTTAGCTAGCCTTCTGATGAAATCCTTTCTTCTATTTTTTTTTAGTATGGTTTTAATATAATACATATCATAAAATAATAAATCAAGCCTTCTGAAACATGGAGTCAGATTCTCTTTCCTCATCCTCAGACCCCTGTGAACACCATCACACCAGGGCTGAGCTGCTCCTGCTCTCCAGGAACTGCTCCTGCTCCAAAGGGCCCTGGAGCAGCCTTTTCCCTCCCCACGGCTAATTAACCGATGTTAATGAGCAATTAATCGGTGAATGAGGCAGGCCCAGCCCAGCAGCAGTGCGGGGAAGCAATGGGGTCAGGGTGGGCGGGCAGGGCTGTGCCAGCAGCGGCTGTACCTGTTCTTGTTCTCCAGCTCTGCTATCAGCTGCCTCTGCTGCTTGTTGGCATCGAAGCTGAAGGGCAGGTCCGCAGGAGGGCGAGGCTGCAGGGACAGCAGGGTGCTCAGAAAGGGCACAAAACACGGGGAATGCAGCCACAGAAAGCACAGAAATCACAGAGAATGCAGGGAATACCGTCACACATCACACAATCACAGAAATCACAGGGAATGCAGCCACAGAAATGACACAAAATACAGAAAACACGGGGAATGCAGCCACAGAAATCACGGGGAATGAAGCCACAGAAATCACAGGGAATGCAGTCACAGAAAGCACAGAAAACACAGAAAGCCCAGGGAATGCAGTCACAGAACTCACACGATCACAGAGAATACAGGGAATACCATCACACATCACACAATCACAGAAATCACGGGGAATGCAGTCACAGAAATGACACAAAATACAGAAAACACGGGGAATGCAGTCACAGAAATCATAGAAAATACAGAAAACACGGGGAATGCAGTCACAGAAATCACAGGGAATGCAGTCACAGAAATGACAGAAAATACAGAAAACATGGGGAATGCAGTCACACATCACACAATCACAGAAATCACAGAGAATACCGTCACAGAAATCACAGGGAATGCAGTCACAGAAATGACACAAAATACAGAAATCACGGGGAATGCAGTCACAGAAATGACACAAAATACAGAAAACACGGGGAATGCAGTCACAGAAATCACACAATCGCAGAGATCACGGGGAATGCAGTCACAGAAATCACACAATCGCAGAGATCACGGGGAATGCAGTCACAGAAATCACAGAGATCGCAGGGAATGCAGTCACAGAAATCACAGAAAATACAGAAGACACACAATCACACAATCACAGAAAACATGGGGAAATGCAGTCACAGAAATCATAGAAAACACAGAAATCACAGGGAATGCAGTCACAGAAATCACAGAAAATACAGAAAACACGGGGAAATGCAGTCACAGAAATCATAGAAATCACACAATCACAGGGAATGCAGGGAATGCCATCACACATCACACAATCACAGAAATCACGGGGAATGCAGTCACAGAAATCACAGAAAATACAGAAGACACACAATCAATCACACCAATCACAGAAGTCACGGGGAATGCAGTCACAGAAATCACAGAAAATACAGAAGACACACAATCAATCACACCAATCACAGAAGTCACGGGGAATGCAGTCACAGAAATCACAGAAATGACAGGGAATGCAGTCACATAAATCACACAGTCACAGAGATCACAGAAATCAAAGAATCACAGGGAATACAACCACAGAAATCACACAATCACAGAAAACACAGAAATCACACCAATCACAGAAAACACATAATAATAGAAATCAAAGAAATCAGAGAAATCACAGAAAATACACAAATCACAGAATCACACCAATCACAGAAATCACACAATCACAGAAATAATAGAAATCACACAGAGAAATCAGAGAAATCACACCAATCACACAAAACACAGAAATCACAGAAAATACACAAATCACAGAAAATACACAAATCACAGAAATCACAGAAATCACAGAAAATACACAAATCACACAAATCACAAAAAACACAGAAATTACAGAAATCACACAAATCACAGAAAGCAGAAAACACAGAAATCACAGAAATCACAGAAAATACACAAATCACACAATCACAGAAATCACACAAGTCACAGAAATAATAGAAATCACACAAACAGAGAAATCACAGAAATCACACCAATCACACAAAACACAGAAATCACAGAAAATATGCAAATCACAGAAATTACAAAAATCACAGAAAACACAGAAATTACAGAAATCACACAAATCGCAGAAAAGACAAATCACACCAATCCCACAAATCACTCAATCACACAAATCATAGAAAACACAGAAAACACAGAAAACACAGAAAACATTACAGAAATTACAGAAACCACACAATCACATCAATCACAGAAATAATAGAAATCATAGAAAACACAGAAATCACACAAATCAATCAATCACACAAATCATAGAAAACACAGAAAACACACAAATCACTCACACAATCACACCAATGACACAATCACACAACAGAAAACACAGAAATCACACAATCACGGAAAACACAGAAAATATAGAATCACACCAATCACACAAGTCACAGAAAACACAGAAATGACAGAAATCACCCAAATCACAGAAAAAAAACCCAAATCACACAATCAAAGCAATCACAGAAATCATAGAAAACACAGAAATCACACCAGTCACACCAATGACACAATCACACACAGTTACACCAGCCCCACCGGTCCCACAATCACACCAGTGCCACCAGTGCCACCAGTGCCTCCCTGGCTTGCAGCCACAGCTCCCAGCCCTGGGACAGCCCAGGCTGCTCTGGCTCCCAGGGCTCAGCTCCCTGCTCACCCTGCACAGCACCAATTCCATTTTCCTCATTTTTCGAAGCCCTTCAGGACACAAAGCCCAACCCCAGAGCCTGTCCTTGCTTTGCTCCAAAATTCTGCTGAAACCCCGAGGGACACCTCAGCCTGCATCCCATCTGTCCCAGCCATGGCAGGGACACTGCCACTGTCCCGGGGTGTCCCAGTGTCCAGCCTGGCCTTGGGCACTGCCAGGGATCCAGGGTGGGCACCCTGTGCCAGGGGAAACTGCAGCCACCAGCTCTGAGTGCAGAGAAAGCATCTCCCCAAGTCATGGCACATTGTCCCCATGGACGTGGCACATTGTCCCCATGGACATGGCACACTGTCCCCATGGATGTGGCACATTGTCCCCATGGACATGGCACACTGTCCCCATGAATGTGGCACACTGTCCCCATGGACGTGGCACATTGTCCCCATGGACATGGCACACTGTCCCCATGAATGTGGCACACTGTCCCCATGAATGTGGCACATTGTCCCCATGGACGTGGCACACTGTCCCCATGGAGGTGGCACACTGTCCCCATGGACATGGCACACTGCTGATAAATGAAATTAGACATTGAAAGATGGAAGAAACAATGGGGAAGAAAAACCCCTAAGTTCCATAAGAATTAAAAGTTAAAGGAAGAGTAACACATTATAGGGAAAATCTCTGGTATCAGGTGTTCTGGGGAGTCTGAACCTCTCAGGTACCTCAGAAATGGGGAAAGAGAGAAGGGAAGTGTGGATGGAAATTGGGATAAAAAGGAGGCTGCATCCTCCAAAAATTGGAGACCCCAGGGGGATGCCCCATGGCCTCTGCCTTTATTGGAATAAAGCAAAAGGACTCCTCTGTCTCCTTTTTGGACATGAACCTCTGGTGTTTGTGGATTGATTTTCCTAACACTGCCACGGCCACACAAGAATGGAGGGGATTTATGGGTTTTTAACAACCAGGCCCCTTTCAGAACATTTGTCTGCAGCAGGAGAAGTCAGGCCATGACTGAGAGCTCTTCCAGCACCTTCCAGCGTGACAGTGACTCAGCACTTGCTGTCTCAAAGCTTGGGCTTTACAGGACTACATGGAAATTTCCTGCTTTTCCATTGAGAGGAATGGTGGATTTGTCTTTACAAACCAGCTGTGTGTCTGCTGGGAGGTGAAACCAGCACTGACAGATAAAAGAAACAATGGGAAGGATTGCACTGAGTGATGGATGGAAAAAGATATCTGCTTTTACAAATAAACTTTGGGTTTGCTGATAAATGAAATTGGACATTGAAAGAAACAATGGGGAAGAAAAAACCCTAAATTCCATAAGAATTAAAAATTAAAAATTAATGTCCTCACTTGCCAGCTGGGGTGGGATGAGGGAACACTGGGAGTGGGAAAGGAGTGGTGGACATGGAACAGTGTCACCCAAAGGGCCCTGGTGACAGGAGGCTGCTCCAGGAAGCCCTGAATGTTCTCCTGGAATTATGGAATTCCCAGCTGATCCTGGGACACCTCCCACTGTCCCAGGCTGCTCCAACCTGCCCTTGGGCACTGCCAGGGATCCAGGGGCAGCCCCAGCTGCTCTGGGAATTCCAGCCCAGCCAGGAATTCCCAATCCCCATCCAGCCCTGCCCTCTGGCACTGGGAGCCATTCCCTGGCTCCTGTCCCTCCATCCTTGTCCCCAGTCCCTCTGCAGCTCTCCTGGAGCCCCTTCAGGCCCTGCCAGGGGCTCTGAGCTCTCCCTGGATCCTTCTCCTCCCTAGGGGAACACTCCCAGCTCTCCAGCCTGGCTCCATGCAGCCCCTCATCCTCCCTGTGCTGATAATCCCACAAACCCAACCTCCCCCTGGCTGCTGCCGTCCCAGAAATGGGGGATTTGGGGCAGGGTGGGGAGCCCGGCCCCTGGTGGTGTCCCTGGAACCCCCCAGTGTCCCCCAGTGTCCCCATGGCAGGACAGGGCACTCACAGCATTGCCGGCCTCGGCGGCCAAGCGCGCGGCGTAGCGGGCGATGAGCCGGTGCTCCTCGTCCAGCCGGCCTGGGCTGTCCAGGGCACTGCAAAACAGCACGGGGGGACACAGGGAACTGTGAAACCTGGTTAGAACCAGCCCAGGGAACCTCGAAACCAACCCAGAGCCAGCCCAGGGCACTGCAAACCTGATCAGACCCAGCGTAGGGAACCTCAAAACCAACCCAGAGCCAGCCCAGGGCACTGCAAAACAACTCAGGGTGAGACCAGGGCACAGCAAAACCAACCCAGAGCCAGCCCAGGGAACCAGAGCTGGGTGAGAAGAGGATGCAGGGAGAGAATCCAGAGGGTTCCCCAGCAGCAGAGGAGTGGAGAGGGCTCACACACAATTCCCTGAGCTAAAAACACCATCCTGGGTGACCTGGCCCCTCTGTGCTCCTGGCAGAGGAAGCAGAGGGCTCACACACAATCCCCCTGGGTTACAAACACCATTCTGGGTGATCTGACCCCTCTGTGCTCCTTGCAGGGAGAAGCTCACAGAGAATGCCCTGAGTTACCAACACCTTTTCAGGTGATCTGGCCCCTCTTGGCAGCGCTGTGCTACTTGCAGAGCAGGGAGAGGGCTCACACACAATCCCCTCAGTTAAAAACTCCATTCTGGATGATCTGGCCCCTCTGTGCTCCTTGCTGAGTGGAGAAGGCTCATACAGAATGTCCTGGGTTAAAAACACTGTTCTGGCAGTGCTGTGCTCCTTGCAGGGGTGTGGAGAGGGCTCACAGAGAATCCTCTGTGTTACAAACACCATTCCAGGTGCTCTGGCCCCTCTGTGCTCCTTGCAGGGGTGTGGAGAGGGCTCACACAGAATCCCCTCAGTTCACAACACCATTCCAGGGGATCTGGCCCCTCCTGGCACTGCTGTGCCCCTTGCCCAGCCAGGCCCTGAGCTGTCCCAGCCACCCTGGGGGCTGGCACGGGGCTGGCACCAGGGAACCCAGTGTGGTGTGGCTGGGAAGGGTCCCCAAAGCCCAGCCAGTGCCACCCCTGCCATGGCAGTGCCACCTTGCCCTGTGCCAGGGGCTCCAGCTCGGCCCTGATGGAAAGGAGTGACCAGGACAGGTCACACACCTGGGCTGGGCACAGTGACACTGAGGGGACCTTGGGGACAGGCTGTGCCCTCCTGGCAGCAGTGCCAGGCCGGAAGGGAAGGGAAGGGAAGGGAAGGGAAGGGAAGGGAAGGAGGTGGGACTGGCACAGGAGAAGGGAGGGGAAAGGTGTGCCAGGACAGGTCCCTGTGCCACCCAGAGGGGACAGGGGGCACACACAGGGCAGGGCAGGGGACAGCCAGGGAGGGGGACACTCAGAGGACACTCAGGGGACACTCAGGGAGGGGGAAACTCAGTGAAATGGATACTCGAGGACAGGGGACATTCAAGGGACACTCAGGGACAGGGGATATTCAGGGACAGGAAACACCCAGGGAGGGGGGACATCCCGGGGACACTCAGGGATGGGGGACACTGAGGGAGGGGGGAAACTCAGGGAAATGGACACTCAGGGACAGGGGACACCCAGGGGACATTCAGGGACAGGGGGCACTCAGGGAATGGGGACACTGAGGAGAAGGGGATACTCAGGGACAGGTGACACACAGGGAGGGGGGGACACCCCGGGGACACTCAGGGGACACTCAGGGGACAATGAGAGACAGGGGACATTCAGGGGACACCCAGGGAATGGGGACAGTCAGGGGACAGTCAGGGAACATTCAGGGGACACTCAGGGAGAGGGGATATTCAGGGAGAGGGGACACTGAGGGAGGGGGACACCCAGGGAATGGGGACACTCAGGGGACAGTCAGGACTCAGGGGACACTCAGGGAAAATTTAGGGTGAGATGACATTCCAGCAGGAGGAAATTTGGGGAAAAGATGAGGTTCCAGCAGGGGGAATTTTGGGGGAAAAATTAGATTCCAGCAGGGGTAAAGATGAGATTCCAGCAGGGGGAAATCTGGGGGAAAAGATGAGATTCCAGGATGGGGAAATGGGGCGTGAGATTCCAGCAGGGTCACGGCGAGAGGCGCAGGAACGAACCCATTTGGGATCAGCCAGGGTTTGTGAGAGGGGATCTCAGTGCCCGGGCTGGGAGGGACCCGGGGCCACCCCCAGTGTCCCCAGTGGGTGTCCCCAGGCTCACAGAGGGGGCAATCAGGGCTGGGGACACCCGGAGCCATCCCCAGTGTGTGTCCCCGGGCTCACAGAGGTGGCAATCAGGCTGGGGCCACCCCCAGTGTCCCCAGTGTGTGTCCCCGGGCTCACAAAGGTGGCACTCCGGCTGGGGACACCCCCAGCGTCCCCCCGGGCTGGCACTGACCGTGCCCCGCTCCGCAGGTGCCTCACAAAGGTGGCAATCAGGGCGTGCTCCTCCCGGCACGGCTCGGGGCTGCTGCTGCTGCTGCTGGGCTGGCACCTGGCAGGGGCGGGGAGAGCAGAAACACAACAAAAACTCGGTAAATTCGGGCAGATTTGGGAAATGCGGGCTCCGTGGGGGCGCTGCTGCTGCTCAGACACGGGGAGGGGACGCTGGGGACAGCCAGGCACTGGCACAGCTGCACAGGGAGGTGGGCAGTGCCCAGCCCTGCGGGTGGCACCTGGAGGTGGCACTCAGAGCTCTGCGTTGGGCACAAGGTGGGGACGGGGCACAGCTGGGACTGGGTGATCCTGGAGGGCTTTTCCAGCCTCAGGGATTCTGGAAACAAACCATGGGATGTAACATGGACTGTTCAGGGCAGTTTAAAGAGTACTCAGTGCAAATCTCCAATCAGCCGGTGCAAAACAACAACTGAATGTCACAGACACGTGTCACAGACATCTTTTATGAAAAATCCTTTCCCTAGGATTTTTCCTCCTGAGAAGCTGAGAGGCCTCAAGAAACAATGGTTATCTGCTGCTGTGGAATGCAACAGGTGCATCTGTGATTGGTCTCGTGTAGTTGTTTTTAATTAATAGCCAATCACAGTCAGCTAGCTCAAACTCTGTCCAAGCCACACACCTTTGTTATTCATTCTTTCTTTTTCTATTCTTAGCTAGCCTTCTGATGAAATACTTTCTTCTTTTAGTATCGTTTTAATATAATATATATCATAAAATAATAAATCAGCCTTCTGAAACATGGAGTCAGATCCTCGTCTCTTCCCTCATCCTCGGGCCTCTGTGAACACGGTCACAACTAAGTAAAGTATTTAGTGCAAAACAACAGAAATGTTCAACGAGGGCAGCTGTGGAGCCTCACAGAACTCCCAGGGGGATCTTCAGGGAAGAGCACAGAGAATCCAACCCAGCAGCATTCCCAGAATCCCAGAATCCAGAACCATTCGGGCTGGAAAATCCCTCCCAGCCCAACGAGTCCCAGCTGTGCCCAATGCCCACCTTGTCCCCAGCCCAGGGCACTCAGTGCCACATCCAGGTGACACCTGCAGGGATGGGCACTGCAAAGCTCCCTGGGCAGCCCCTGCCAAGGCCTGAGCACCCTTTCCATGCAGAAATTCCTCCTGATGTCCACCCTGAGCCTGCCCTGGCCCAGCCTGAGGCCATTTCCCCTTGTCCAGAGCAGCTGCTGCAGTGCAGAGAGCTGGGGCTCCACCTGGTGAAAATGACCCCAAAATATCACAGTCATTTCTCAATAACTGTTAACAGGTAAATATCTGTGTTTCTGTGCTCTCCTGACAGCTTCCTGCAGCAGGACCTCAGGGGATGGAGCCAAACCCAGGGGAAATGCAGAAAAATGGGGTTTTATGTTTTTAAAAGTTATTTATAAATACAATATAATAATATATAAAGTTCTAAAGTCATTTATCAATAACTGTTAAGAGATAAATAACTGTTTCTATGCTATCCTGACAGCTTCCTGCAGCAGGACCTCAGGGGATGGAGCCAAACCCAGGGGAAATGCAGCAAAAATGGGGTTTTTTATGTTTTTAGAAGTTATTTATAAATAAAGTTGTTTATAAATATAATATAATAATATATAAAGTTATTTATCAATAACTGTTAACAGGTAAATAACTGTTTTTGTGCTCTCCTGACAGCTTCCTGCAGCAGGACCTTGGGGGATGGAGCCAAACCTCAGGGAAATGCAGCAAAAATGGGTTTTATGTTTTTAAAAGTTATTCATAAATATAATATAATAATATATAAAGTTACAAAGCTATTTATAGATATAATATAATAATATATAAAGTTCTAAAGTCATTTATCAATACCTGTTTACAGATAAGTAACTGTTTCTATGCTATCCTGGCAGCTTCCTGCAATGCAGCAAAAATGTTTTTTTAATGTTTTTAAAAGTTATTTATAAATAAAGTTGTTTATAAATATAATATAATAATATATAGTTATTTATCAATAACTGTTAACAGGTAAATAACTGTTTTTGTGCTCTCCTGACAGCTTCCTGCAGCAGGACCTTGGGGGATGGAGCCAAACCCAGGGGAAATGCAGCAAAAATGGTTTTTTTTATGTTTTTAGAAGTTATTTATACATAAAGTTGTTTATAAATACAATATAATAATATATAAAGTTCTAAAGTCATTTGTCAATAAGTGTTAAGAGATAAATAACTGTTTCTATGCTCTCCTGACAGCTTCCTGCAGCAGGACCTCAGGGGACGGAGCCAAACCCCAGGGAAATGCAGCAAAAATGATTTTTATGTTTTTAAAAGTTATTTATAAATAGAATATAATATATAAAGTTACAAAGTCATTTATAAATATAATATAATAATATATAAAGTTACAAAGTCATTTATCAATAACTGTTAACAGGTAAATAACTGTTTCTGTGCTCTCCTGACAGCTTCCTGCAGCAGGACCTCGGGGGACGGAGCCAAACCCAGGGGAAATGCAGCAAAAATGGGGTTTTATGTTTTTAAAATGTCTTTTTTTAGCCCAGACAGGGGGCACAAAGGCACAACCTTCACCCGGAGGGGCAGAGGGGGCATGTCCCTGGTGTCACTGTCACTGTGGCCCTGCTCCAGGTGCCATCCCTGCTGGCAATGCCAGCTCTCCATCCCCTGCAGTCCATCCCTGCCCCAGGCACCCCAGGCAGGTTTCACAAACAGGAATTCCCTGCTGAGGAGCCAGAACCCCCAGTCTCACACACACAGACACTCCTCTCCCGGGTTACGTGCAGGGACACAGCCAAAACTTGTCAAAAAGAGGTGAAACAAAAAGGAATTATCCCCGTGGAGGCGGCGGGCGGGGAGCAGCCTGTGGAAGGGGGTTTGTGGGGGGACCCCGAGCACCCTCCACACCCAGCACCCCAGGAGAGCCACGGAGAGGCTGCAGAGCTGCACTGGAGGGGCGTCTGGGGCTGTGGCCACAGCTCCAGGTAATCCCCAGGACTTCCCTTGCTAAGGGCTCAGGGAACGCCGCCAGGAAGGAGCGAGGGGCAGCAGCTCTGAGCTGGGCTGGAAGGGAAATCACAGTTCTGCTCCCGGCCTGGATCTGATTGTCCTGAGGATGCTCAGGGTTAATGCATTAGAAAGTTTGTTCGTTTGTTTTGTTTAATATAATTTTTTTAAATTTTATAAATTAAATTTATTAAAATTTTCTGGGTTCAGGAATTCTGGGGTTCAGGAACTCTGGGGTTCTGACATCAGGCAGAGCTGGGGGTGCTGCCAGAGCAGGGAAAAAAAGGGATTTTCCAGGGGAAAAAGGGATTTTCCAGGGGAAAAAAGGGATTTTCCAGGGGAAAAAGGGGATTTTACAGGGAAAAAAGGGATTTTCCGGGGAAAAAAGGGATTTTCCGGGGAAAAAAGGGATTTTACAGGGGAAAAAGGGATTTTACAGGGGAAAAAGGGATTTTCCGGGGGAAAAGGGATTTTCCGGGGGAAAAGGGATTTTCCTGTCCCCTGCCTGCCAGGTGCACTTGCAGGAGCCAGGTGAGGGATGGGTCCAGGCCCCAGGCTGCTCAAAGAGGGGAATTCCAGCCCAAAAAGGGACGGGAAGGTGCTGAGGGACACAGGGAGGCCCCTGCGGGCTGGGGCAGGGCCGGGGAGCCTGAACCTGCCTGGGGACACAGGGACGGACAGAGGGACAGACAGACAGAGGGACAGGGACTGCAGCAGGAGGGGCAGAATCCGTTCCTGAAGGGATTTCAAACCAATTCATTCAAACCAATTAATTCAAATCAATTAATTAACTGCTGCCTGCCCAGGGCTGGCTCTGGGGCCGCTGAGCCTGGAAATGGCCCAGGCAGGGAGCCAGGGCACCCCAGAATGCCAGAACCCCAGAATGCCAGAACTCCCTAACCCAGAACCCCAGAATTCCAGAACCCCAGAATTTCAGAATCCCAAAACCTCAGAATCCCAGAATATATTATATATTATATATTATATATTATATATTA
>VZSU01003275.1:9230-56741 GCA_013398715.1 Nesospiza acunhae | reverse complement strand
AGAAGGGGATCCACTGAATGGTAACAACCAGGAGAAGTGGGCAGGTTGCCTTGATGTTTCTTCCTCTCCATAAAAAAGAAATGGAGGGTACAGGAGGCCAAAGCAGATTTCAGTGCTAGTTCAATGCCAGCTGGAAGCCATGAACATTTAGCTGTAGATTCCATACAAAGTGCCATTCCTGATGGCAAAGGAAACATGTTTATCTCTGAGATCATGAACAGTCCAGGGAAGGGTCCTGCTGCTCTGACCTGCACATGTCCTCAGGAGGTTCACCAAAGCACAGAATGAGGTAAGTGTGCTCAAACAAACCAGCATGGAAAAATGCAATGATCAGTATGGTCCCAGAGAGTGAGCAAAGAGTCCAGAAGAGACAGAAAATATGTGCAGTTCTGGGAACTTTGCTGAGGAGATACTGGGGATTAGTGTGACAGAAAATTAATCAGGTGTCCTGGACAAGGATCAGGCCCCAGAGAACTCCTGGTATTCCCAGAGGACCCACACAGAGTGCACAGAAAGACCATGAGGCAAATGAGGCCAACACAATTTTTCTCTGAGCACTGTTTGAGTAGCAACAGGGTTCCACCCTCCCAGCTGATGCAGGGCTCTGTGACACAGTGAGTGACCATCATGGAGAGATGGGAAAAGCAACAGAAAGTGATGTGTCATGACCCCTCACATGGCAGTCCTTGGGCATGTGGGCAAGAACACTGAGACTGACGCCCATTTCCTGACAACTTGAACAAAACCAAACCCACAGGAATGACACAGGAGAACATATTTTTCCACAGAGGATGCTGCCAAGTAATAGTGGGAGCATTCTGAATGATTTTTGCCCAGGAAATCCTTGAATCTCTCATTCCAGCACTTAGAGAAATGACCCTTCATGTAGGAAAGAACAGAGACTTAACTGGGAAATGAAAAGGCAGCAGTACAGGAAACCAGAACACAGTCCCTACCATTAACTGGGATGGTGCACATTTGACATGAGCTGGTCAGAAAATTATGACTTCCACTAAGGTGCCTGTGGGCCTGAGGCATGGCAGGACTGCTATAAAAGGCAGCCCAAGTCTCTGCTCTCTCATCCACTTCTCTCACCTCCTCCTCCTCAGAAATCAGGTGAGTTGCAAGCTCCTTCTCCTCCTCCTGCTTCTGTTTCAAGACCAGCTCCTGCCTGAGACCAGTGGGTTTCAGCTGAGAGGGTCTGGTGCAGGACTGGGAGCTGCTTGAGCTGGGAGAGGGCAGGGGAGAGAAGGTCTTGCGCAGACAGACAGAGGCTGGGACTTGGCTGAGGTGGCTCCTGGGCTTTGAGCTGGGCACTGTAATGGGGGCCAGGAGCTGCCTTGGCTGCAGGGTGTTTGGGTGCAGTGCTGCTTCTCATGTGTCCTCACTTTGTGCTTCTCCCTGCCCTCTGTGCCAGGTGCACCTGTGAGCCCCAGCCATGTCCTGCTGCAAGCCCTGTGACCCTTGCTGCCAGCCCTGTGGCCCCTGCCCGCTGGCCAGCAGCTGCAATGAGTGCTGTGTCAGGCAGTGCCAGAGCTCCCACGTTGTCATTGAGCCGCCTGCTGTGCTGGTGACCCTGCCTGGCCCCATCCTCAGCTCCTCCCCACAGAACACCGCCGTGGGATCCTCCACCTCTGCTGCTGTTGGCAGCATCCTCAGCTGTGGCGGAGTGCCCATCAGCTCTGGGGGCTTTGACATCTCCTGCATCACCAACTGCTATGGTGGCAGCAGGTGCCGTCCCTGCTAAATCTCCTGGCAACATCCTTGGGAAATATTCCTCAAGACCTCATAACCTGTCTCCGGCCTGGACATAAAGCTTTGGGATAATTTCTTTATAGGTTCATGGCATTGTGGCATTGTTCCCTGGTTTTACTTTTCTCTTTCTTTCATTTTCTCCCCATATCTTTCCAAGCCAGCCTTGTGGAGATGTGTTGTCCTCCCTCCCTGATTAGGACAGGGTGGTGGACACTCTGCAGAAGCTCTTCCGCTCCTTAGTGGCTGCTCCTTGTGCTCTCTGTGAGCCATCCCCTTTTCTTTTTTCGACTCAATAAAAAGTTGTTTTGCATCCAAGCCTTGTCCTCCAAGTTCTCTTTCTTTCCACTGAAATCTTCCAGTCTACTCAGGATAAAAAGTGGAGAAGCAGGGGGTGGGAGTTCCTTCAGTTAATTTTGCTTTCTGCCCTTTTGTCTTGGTGCTGAGGAAATTGTACCTGGGTACTGCACAGTCAATGGCCATCAGGAACAGCGAGGCTCCAAAGGGTAGCAGCAGTGGGCTGGTGTGTGAATTGATACATCCAAGTCACCAAACCAAAGCTGAAATGCAAAGAGTAGATTTATTTCATTACCTCATTAACTCAAAGGTCCCAAGTCACTGCCAGGCTGCAGAGACACATAAGAGAGGAACAGTGGCACCAATAGGGTCAGTCCAATCCTGGCGGATCACTGCCTGTCTCAGAATCACAAGGGGCCTCTTGCACATGCAGTTTATCACAATTCTGTGCATTTATGGCCTTTGAGGTTTTTGATCTCTCACTCTCCCAGCAGGAGACTCAAGACTACCTTAAGATGCCTCTTAAGGTTCTGATAGCTTTTATATTATCTCTCAAAAGAGAGACAGGATAATCAGCAGTAAATATGTGAAGTTTCCCACATGGATATTCTCAGCCTCCCCACCTACAAGGTCACTTTTTGCAAATCTATCACCCTGCTCTCTGAGTCTTTCAGTTTTAACCTTTTCCTCCCAAGAGCTGGGAAACAGCAATGTGTGGAAACAGCCCACAACCTCATCCGTACCTTCTCCTCCCCTCCATTACCCAGTCTAGGGCCCACAGCCTGCACACAGCAGCATAGGCAGATGAGGATCACATCTCAATCTCATAGGGGCCCTCAGCTCATGCAGTGCCCAACTCTGTCCTAAGATGCAGTGCTGAGATATTTGAGAAGTTAGAATTGGAATCAGCCATACTCAGGATATGCTGTGGTAAATGACTTTAGGTTGAGTTTGTGCAGAAGACTTAGGGCTTCACTGTTAATTCACATTTCTGCCATGTATGGATAGATGTAATCTGTCCATCAATGCCTTCCCAATGGAAGCCTTTGACCAAACCTGTGCCCAAGGGGGACTGCAAGACAGACAAAGGAAGATGGACCCTGGTGAAGACAGGGCCTGCCAAGGACAGCCCACAGATCACAGAGTCATCAAAGGGTATGGGTTAGACAATCTTGTCCCACCCCACTGCCATGGGCAGGGACACCTTCCACCATATGTCTCAAAGCCCCGCTGTCACCAAAAACTGGGAAATAAACTCTCCAACCAATATCCTGTGTCAGAAAGCTGACATTACTTTATTAGAGAGCTGGATGCATGGGGATGTCTCCTCTAAGCATGCCCACTAACCTAACAGACCAGGTTGTATTCTGAAAACTAATACATATTCATCACTTTTTTGAATACATGCACATAGGTTAAATATTTTCATCAACTTGTTTGGGTATGGCTCCAGATCTTCTGATGAATCTTTTCTTTTTGAGAGTATCTCAAATATGTGGTCAGGTCATAAAGTCCTACTCCATCATTCTTCACTCTGACACACAAACCCTGTACTCAAAACTAGGATATTGGCCAATCCATATTAATGACTGATACAAGTAAATGAGGAAGCATTAGGCCACATAAATCTCTGGTATTTGTACTAAGCACTGCCAGCTACAAAACTAAGCATTAACCAAGAATATAGGGATCATATACTTGGTGTTAAGGTCAAAAGAATTTTCCAACATCTTCTCCCACTGCTGCAAAAACTTCTTGAAGAAATAGAACTTGTTCCATAGCATCCCCAGCTTCTCTAACTTTTTCACTGAGCAGACTGGAAGTGTTGCCACAGAACAAAGGACAACTTGGAGGCCCAGGTTTGGATGCACAACATTAATGAATTTAAGGAAGAAGAGGAGGTGGCTCAGAGAAGGAACCAGGAGAAGCCACTAAAATGCAGTGGAGCTCCTGCAGGGTGTCCATCTGATTCTTATGCTGAGGGAGAGAGGGCAACACATCCCCACTACACCTGCCTGTGGACACATAGAGAGCAGGAGGTAAAAAGGAGCAGAGTAGAAGACGGAAAGAACATCAAAAGCTCTGTCATGTCCCCTCACATTGCAGTTATTAGGCATGTGAGCAAGAAGCACAACAGCGGTGCCCACTTCCTGACAACTTTGACATAAACAACCCAATCAGAAATGACCCAAGTGAACATCACCTGACCACAAAGGATGCCATCAGCCCTTGATCTGACCGTTCTGCCTGTGCTGACATTTTCTGCCCCGGAAAGCACTGACCATCTCATCACAGCAATTACAGAAAGAGACCTTCATATAGGAAGCCATGTGGCAGAAGCCAGGAAATGAAAAGGCAGCAATGCAGGAAACAAGTACACAGCCCCATTATTAGCTTGGATGGTTAGCATTTGCCATGAGCTGGTCACAAAATAACCACTTCCACAAAGGTGCCGCTGAGCCTGAGGCATGGCAGGACTGCTATAAAAGGCAGCCCAAGTCTCTGCTCTCTCATCCATTTCTCTCACCTCCTCCTCTTCAGGAATCAGGTGAGTGGGAAACCTCTTCTCCTTCTGCTGCTTCAAGAGCAGCTCCTGCCTGGCTAGAGATCTCAAGGGAGAGGGGCTACAAGAGCCCATGGCTGGGAGCTGCTTGTGCTGGGAGAGGGCAGGGGAGAGAAGGTCTTGTGCAGACAGACAGAGGCTGGGACTTGGCTGAGGTGGCTCCTGGGCTTTGAGCTGGGCACTGCAGTGGGGGCCAGGAGGTGCCTTGGCTGCAGGGTGTTCGGTGGTAGCTCTGGTTCTCCTTGGTCCTCACATTGTGCTTCTCCCTTCCTTCCATCCTAGGTGCACCTGTGAGCCCCAGCCATGTCCTGCTGCAAGCCCTGTGACCCTTGCTGCCAGCCCTGTGGCCCCTGCCCGCTGGCCAGCAGCTGCAATGAGTGCTGTGTCAGGCAGTGCCAGGACTCCCATGTCGTCATTGAGCCCTCCCCGGTGCTGGTGACCCTGCCTGGCCCCATCCTCAGCTCCTTCCCACAGAACACCGCCGTGGGATCCTCCACCTCTGCTGCTGTTGGCAACATCCTCAGCTGTGAGGGAGTGCCCATCAGCTCTGGGGGCTTTGACATCTCCTGCATCACCAACTGCTATGGTGGCAGCAGGTGCCGTCCCTGCTAAATCTGCTGGCAACATCCTTCAGCAAGAATTTCCGAGACCTCAGAACATGCTTTTGGGCAGAAGATAGAGTTTTGGGACATTGTAATTCGAGTTTCAAGCTGTTGTCCCTTTCTTCTCCTCTCTCCTCCTCATCTCTTTCTTTTGCTATCTGTGTCTCCCCAGATCAACATGGGAGAATTTGTTGCACTTTCTCTTCCTCCCTCTTTAGATTGGGCAGATGGACAACCTGCAGGAGCTCTACTGCATCCTATTGGTCTTCCACGTGCTCTCTCTGAGGCACCTCCTTTTCTTCTCTGGACTTAATAAAGTTGTTTTGCAAAGAAGCCATGGCCTCCAAATCCTCCTTCTTTCCACCACAACTCTTTCAGTCAACTCAAGGAAAAAGCTGAAGAAAGCAAGGGAATTCCTGCAGTGAATTTTACTTCATGCCTTTTCTTCTGGAGCTGTCAAAATGTTCCCTGCCTACCCCACAGAGAATGGTCTTCAGGGAAACCCTGGCTTTGAAGGGTTGCAGCAATAGAGATGGGAAACAAAGTTCTAGGGACATCCCACAACTTCACCTCCGCCTTCTCCTCCCTTCCATCATATGGTCTACAGGTCTGTGGTCAGCACAGATTGTCAAAGACAGATGAGATATGCAACCCATACACTTCTTCATCTCCTGGCAAGGCCCAGCTGCCTTCCAGACATGTGAGGCTGAGGTGAATCACAAGCTGATATCAATATCTGCCATATTCAGGCTACGCAGTCGCAGTCCCCATTCCTGTGAACCAAACACCCCATGGGCTACTGCCTGGATGGGCTCTTGGTCTTGCTTTGGGAAAGGCGTCTTCATTTTTGGGTTCTCTTTTTGTTTTTGTTCCCTTGTCCCAGAGAGACTACAGGTAGCAGTTTTGAGCTGCCTGGAGCTGAATCACACAGGTGCTGCCTGTCACCGCAGGCAGCCATGCTCCAGCAAGCTGGTCAAGATGGATTAGCCCACACTCCAGGAAAGAAGAATATGGAAACAGAGACTCTTTCTCTTTCATGGCATATTTTTCTTTTCTTCACCTTCTTTTCTCTTTTTCTTCACCTTTTGGTGAAGGTGGGATCTTGGCTTTAAAGGTAGTTACTTTGGATTTACAACGGTAGCCACTTGTAAAGACTGCATTTCGCAGTTAGAAACTTTTTTGAAATTACCTTCAAAAACTCTGCCAGCAGAGAAAAAAGCAACAAAGTTCCTGGGGTCTGTGAGAGTCTGTCCGAAATATCCTGCACTTTTGCCCCACGATTGTCATGACCACCGAAAAGTTAAAAATATTGAGCCAGTGCAGGGGGTGGAGTTATGTGCCTCTTAGCTCACTGTTTCCATAGGTATTATCTGTTATAGTCCGTGCTGAACCTGACGGGACGTTCTGCTCTTTTCTGAACAATGGACCTGGACTTTCTCCCCGCCTCCTGACCTGGCTGGTTTGAGCTGTGGGGGTGGCCCCTCTTCCAAGAGAAGACCCCTCTCGCCCACCTTCAACCATCGTGACAGACAAGCAGAGATGCGGGCCTCTTCATCAAGGGATCAAGACAAGAAACCTCTGTGCAAGAAACCCCCTTGTACCTTCTTCCTGTACCTTCTTCCAGAGACTGGGACTGAACCTCCCCCAACTTGGGGGAGGTGTGCAGTGATGGGGGGAAGGCTGCCCAGAGTAAGCGCAGGTGTGAGCACTGAGCCATGAAAACAATGGTTCTCACCGGTTGCTTGGCTTGGACTCTGTGTACCCCCCTGTTCTGTACTTTCCCTCTTGAAGACCACTGTTTCAGTTCTGAAACCACCTCCCTTCCCCCAACGAAAGACAGTATAACTGGGGTCCAATTCAGCCATGCCTTTGAGATCTCCCCGGCCGTGGCCTGGTGAACTCTCGACGGTTGGACCTCGAAGAATAGAAGCAACACCACGCTCTGGTAGCTATACCCATATCCCTCTTTCCTCCTTCTTTTCCTTATCTTCTCCCTTTTTCTCCAGTTCCCGCTCACCAACGCTTTTCTGTATTCAATAAAACTCTATTTGTTGATTTTGTTGCTGCAAATCCCCTGTGCCTTTGTTGGTTATTTTGCGCCTTAAAATCACCGCGACACCCGTTCACTGAGACAGGTCACAACAGGTTCAGACCACCCTGTGCTGCTGTGGACAGACCTGTCCTTTCCCCTCCACCATAGGCAGAGTGCAGAGTACAGCAGCAACACCAGGGGAGCCCCATAAATGGCAGGAGGAAGCAGCAGCAGTGCAGACCCCATGTGAGCTGGCAAGTCTTCATCAGCCACTAGAACTCCTCTACAGGTTCTTGCCTTTCTGGGTAGGATTTACCATTATCTTGTCCCTTTTTTCCCAAGACCACATGGTCACCTGCCATCTTGGAAGGAAAGGGTGTGATGCTGTCTTCCCCTTGTTCCTCAAGCCATACAGACACCTTGGGAAGGATATTTCTGGAATTTTATGCCTCTCTTGGTTCCCATGGGTATTTTGAGGTTCAGCAATTTTGTATCTAGCAGTAATTTAACGTAATTTTTGCCTGTTCTGTTCATTAGTAAACTGCTATTTTTTTCACTTATATCTACTCATATTTTGTTCTTTATTGGTAGAAAGGGATTGGTTGGAATTAAGGGAAGATTACTCATTTTAGATTGCCCAGCTCTTTAAATTATCTTAAAACAAGACAACCCCCATCAGTGAAATTTTAAAAACCTTCTCTGTTCAATTTTCTTTGGAACAATTACAAATTTTCCCTTGTAACTTAAGCAGTTCTGTTGCAGAGATAATATTACTGTGTACTCTGACTCCTGACAAATGAATTTTGTCTTTACAAGTGGGCAGAGCTTGGGGTGAAGGGAAGTGAAGGAGGGTTGGCTTTGCTGAGTCAAACCCCTTGTCTGGAGAGTGGAGTGAAGTGATACCAGACTCAGGGAGTCCTGTCTCCCTCTCTGCCTCCTCAATTTTTAAAGGTGGGTGGAGTTAAGGGTGCAGGGAGGGTTTGGTTTTGCTGCATTAAACTCACAAGGGCTGTGACATCATGTTTAAGGAGGTTCACCTTTTCCTCAGGGCTGAAAAACTCTAATTAATTCTTCACACCTTCATCAACAGTGTTAATTTGCAACTCCAAAGCTCTTTGGCTTTGGACAAGTTTGTTTAACTGGTTTTTCAGGTTTTGGGCTAGCTTCTTCTGGGCATTCCATTCTCAGTCTGCCCTGAGGTGGGCTATTGTTTCAGCCCCCAAGGCTATTTGCAACTCAATCAGATCTTTCTATTGCTGCTCCACAACATATTTCTCTTTGAGTTCAGCCTCCACTGGTATGGTTACCAGGTCTTCTCCTTTGCTGGGGTTCCCCCTCCCATCTTTTGCCAAAGGTCAAGTTTTCTCTGCAACTAACTGCTGATTTTTTCCACATCGCTCTTTATGAAGTTGGACAACGTTTATAAGCTTTCAGCAATTCTATTAGTGGATGTGAGAAACAAGGCTCACTCTTTAAAATTTTTAAAAGTTTGATAAGGGATAAAAGGGACAGTATCCAGCGCAGAGGTGCTTGGCAAACTGCCAGGAGAAGCCCATTAGCTTAAAACAATTTTCTTACATACTTTTTCCTTACATTGGTTAAATGCATATTCATGAGGATTATACATATTCAAACATTCTTGTGGATTTACATGTTCCTGGAATTTTTTTGCTTGGCTCAACTTTTGATTTGTCTTCATGCCATCCTGTAGATAAAATTTATATATTTAATTTCTTCTTGAAGCTCTGTTCCATTGTTTGACACTTTCTGATAGCCTGGAGGGTCAGTATTAAATCTCTCCTTGCATTTTTCTCTTGGTGTTTATTTTCCTGGTTCTTTTCACTGTTACCATTCAGATAAGGTACTCCAAAAGTACATTGAACCAACATAGCTCTTAACATAAATAAAGGCATTTAACATTAACACATAGTCTGTTTTAATACTTTGCAAAAGCCTAAGCTATATATAAGCTACATACTGCATAAAAAAACCAGGGTCCATCATCTTTAACTGATACTCTTGGGCACTGGTTTGGTCAAAAGGGAAGACAGTGTTCAGATAACATCCATCCATAAGCGGAAGAAATATGAACCTTTAGTGAAGCAGTAAGTCATTTGCACAAACTCAACCAAAAGTCATTTACGACTGTGTACCCTGAGTATGGCTGATACCAATCCCAACTTGTGAATTGTCTCAGCCCTGCATTGTCTGGACAGCAGCTTTGCCTGCCTGTGCTGAGGGAGTGCATCTCATCAGCCTGTGCTTCCGTTTGCATGCCATGGAGCATCGACCAGGTAAGGGAGGGGTGGAGAAGGAAGAGGTGTGGCTGTGGGCTGGTCCCAGGAATTGTTTTTCCCTTCCCCATTCCTGCCACCCTTTAGAGGGAGTCTCCCAGCCTTTGGCTGCTGAGAAGCTATGGATGACTTAGCTCAAAGGGAAAAGGAACAAAGGAAAATCTACTACAGGGAATCACACAATTTTTTCTCCAGCTATTTTCCCTGACCAAACTGAAACAGTTGTTATGGAATGAAGGAGGACTCAGAGGCACATACATGAATGCAAAAAAGCTTTATTGAGTGTAGAGGGAAAAAATACTCAGAGTGGCTCAGAGAGGGCACCAGAAGCATCTACTAAGATGCAGTGGAGGCGTCCCTCTGCTTGGCCTGCAGAGGGAGGAAAGGGCAACAGGTCTCCACTAGACTGGCTTGAGGAGACATGGACAGCAAAGGAAAGAGCAAAAAGAGACAGGAGAAGAAAGGGACAACGGCTTGAAATTCAAATTACAATGTCCCAAAGCTCTATCTCCTGACCAGGACCAGGTGCTGAGGTCATGGAGGTTCTTGCCCAAGGTTGTCAGCACCTTTAGCAGGGACGGCATCTGCTGCCACCATAGCAGTTGGTGATGCAGGAGAGGTCAAGGCCCCCAGAGCTGATGGGCACTCCCTGAGAGCTGAGGATGCTGCCAACAGCAGCAGAGGTGGAGGATCCCACAGCAGTGTTCTGGGGGAAGGAGCTGAGGATGGGGCCAGGCAGGGTCACCAGCACAGCAGGTGGCTGGATGGCCACATGGGAGTCCTGGCACTGCCTGACACAGCACTCATTGCAGCTGCTGCCCAGCGGGGTGGGGCCACAGGACTGGACGCAGGGATTGCAGGGCTGGCAGCAGGACATGGCTGGGGGGCACAGGTGCACCTGGTACAGAGAGCAGGGAGAAGCACAAAGTTAGGACATGTGAGAAGCAGCACTGCACCCAAACACCCTGCAGCCAAGGCACCTCCTGGCCCACATTGCAGTGCCCAGCTCAAAGCCCAGGAGCCACCTCAGCCAAATCCCAGCCTCTGTCTGTCTGCACAACACTTTCTCTCCCCTGTGCTCTCCCAGCACAAGCAGCTCCCATCCCCTCACTACGACAGCCTCTCTCAGCTGAGACCTCCAGCCAGGCAAGAGCTGCTCTTGAAGCAGCAGCAGGAGGAGAAGAGGTTTCCCACTCACCTGATTCCTGAGTAGGAGGAGGTGAGAGAAGTGGATGAGAGAGCAGAGACTTGGGCTGCCTTTTATAGCAGTCCTGCCCTGCCTCAGGCCCAGAGGCACCTTAGTGGAAGCCATAATTTTCTGACCAGCTCATGTCAAATGCAAACTATCCCACCTAATAATGGGGCTGAGTCCTGTTTTCCTGTACTGCTGCCTTTTCATTTCCTAGTGCATTCCACGTGCTTTCTTTTATGCAAACATCTCTAAGTGTCAAGATGAGAGGTTCAAGAACTTCAGGGCAGAAAGACATCAGCACAGGCACAATGCTCAGATCAAGGGCTGGCAGCATCCCCTGTGGGCAGGTGATATGAACCTTTTTCATGCCTGTGGATTTGTTTATGGCAATGTTGTCAGGAAAGGGGCACCACTCTTGTGCTTCTCACCTTCATGCCCAAGGTCTCCATTGTTTGGGCACATGACAGAGCTTCAGGTTGCTATTTCCTTCTTCCACTTTTCTCTTTCTTTTGTTGTCTTTATCACCTTGGGCCAGTCTAGTGAGGACATTTTGCCCTCCCTCCTTCCACAGGAGAGGCTGAAGGACAACCTGCAGAATCTCCACTGCATCTTAGTGTCTGCCCCTCATATTCCTTGTAGGGACTATTCCAGTCTGCTCGGGAAAAGAGATAGAGGAAGAAGAGGGAGGGAGTACCTGCAGTGGATTTTACTTTGTGCCCTTTCCCTTGGACCTGATGAAGATATCCCTGCTACTCTACAGCCAATGGAGATTAGACCACCAATCCAAAATATACTGGTAGTGGAGATAGAAAATAATGGTGCCTGGGAACAGTTCACAGCTTCATCTCTTCCTTTTCCTCTGTTCTGTTGCCTGGTGTACATGGCCAGCACGCAGGGACAGATACGTACCTCATACCCCCTTCAGTGCATGGCTAAAGGGCCCAGCTGCTGTTGTTATATTCAGTTCTCAGATATTTCACAAGTTGGAATTGGTATCAAGCACACTCAAGCTAAGCAAGTGTTGTGGTTTGACACTTGGCATCCAGAAGAGTCGCTCACTCACCCTCCCTGCTACAGCTGGGCAGTGGAGAGGGAAAAAAAATATAACAAAGGATTTATTAGTGAGATAAGAACAAGGAGAAAACACTTCAAGGGCAAAACAGGCTCAACTTAAAGTTTCAAAGTGACTTTATTACTACCAGAATCAGAGGAGGATAATAAGAAGCAAAATAATTGCTTTATACGTCTCTCTTCCCCCCAGACCCTCCCTCCTTCCCACTGACAGCACAGGGAGATAAGGAATAGAGGTTTTTGGGTCAGTTCATCATGGAGATTTTCTTCTGCTGCTCCTGGAGAGGAGTCCAGAGAGACAGTTTTCCACTAACTTCTCTGGTGTGGATCCACTCTCACGAGCAGCAGCCCAACTGCACCAGCTGCAATGGGAGTCCCTCTCATGGGCAGACAGTCGTCCCAAAACTGCTGCAACATGGCTCTATTTTTCCACGAGGTGCACTCCTCCAAGGGCAGACTGCTCCATCCTGGAAGCAGGGCCCCCTCTCTCTACCAGGTCTCCCACTGGATCACAGCATCTTCCAGGCATCCACTCACTCGGGCATGGGCGCTTTACCCATGAGCTGAGGGTGGATCTCTGCATCCCCCATGGATCCCCATGAGCTATGGGTGGATCTCTGCATTCTCTGTGGATCTCCATGAGCTATGGGTGGATCTCTGCATTCCCTGTGGATCCCCATGAGCCATGGGTGGATCTCTGCATCCCCCATGGATCCCCATGGGCTATGGGTGGATCTCTGCATCCCCCATGGATTCCCACAGGCTGTGGGTGGATCTCTGCATTCCTCGTGGATCCCCATGGGCTGTAGGTGGATCTCTGCATTCCCCAAGAATCCATAGGCTGCGGGTGGATCTCTGCATCCCCTGTGGATCCCCATGGCTGCAGGGGTGCAGCTGTTTCACCATGGTCTTCACCACAGCCTGCAGAGGAATCCTGGCTCTGGCACCTGGAGCACCTCCTGCCCCTCCTTCTCCACTGATCTTGGTGTTGCCATGTTGTTTCCCTCACATGTTCTCAACTCCTCCTCTTCCATACGAGGAGAAAAACTGTGTGACTTTGTTTTTATTTTCTTCTTAAATACATCATCACAGAGGCATTGCCAACCTCTCTTGTTGGCCCAGTCTTGGTCAGCAGCATGTTGATCTTCAGAGCCATTAGTGATTGGCTCTTCCTATGTCCAGAAACCAAGGCTTCGTCTGCTCCTAGTGAGACCTGAGCAGTGGTCTCTGTTGCCAGCACTCAAATAATCTCCAGGACCTCCTCACTCTGTGTGAGCCCTCCACTGTGACCTTTGTGCCTGACCCATAAGCCAGTTGTTCACCCATCACACAATGTATTTATCCAGCTGTGTCCTGGACATTTTGTCCAGAAGGATCCTGTGAGAAATGGTATCAAAAACTTCAGAGAATAGCATAAAAGATTGCATCAGTTGGCTTCCATTCATCAGCTAGGTGGGATACCTTGTTGTGAAAGGAAATGAGGTTTGACAAGCAGGGCTTTCCTCTCATGAACTCACACTGGCTGTGAAAAAGGACTGCCTTGTTAATCACGTTTTTGAATACCTCCTAGAATTATCTTCTCGCTAATTTGACCAGGGATTTTACTACAAGCCTAGACTAACACACGTGTGCTCGCACATGTCTTCATGGAACAAACAAAAAACTGTATATTGAAATAAGGTCAGGAAATGTCATTAGCTAAGATCTCTGTTGTGGAAATGCAATATGTCCCCTCACAGCAGAGTTCTTGGGCACGTGGGAGAGAAGTACAAGGGCAGTGACCATTTTCTGACAACTTTGCCACCACCAAGACCACAGGAATGACAGAGGTAAACATCATCTCCCCACAGGGAATGCCAATAACAATTAATCTGACACTTCTGCCTGTGCTGACATGTTTGTGCCTTGGAAATCGTTGATGCTCTCATCTTGACACTTACAGAAAGAGATCTTCATATAGGAAAGCACGCGGAATTAGGCAGGAAATGAAAAGGCAGCAGTGCAGGAAAACAGGACACAGCCCCATTATTAGCTGGGATAGTTTGCATTTGACATGAGCTGGTCAGAAAATTATGACTTCCACGAAGTTGCCTGTGGGCCTAAGGCGGTGCAGGACTGCTATAAAATGCAGCCCAAGTCTCTGCTCTCTCATCCACTTCTCTCACCTCCTTCTCCTCGGGAATCAGGTGAGTGGGAAACCTCTTCTCCTCCTCAGCCTCCTGCTGCTTCAAGAGCAGCTCCTGCCTGGCTGCAGGTCTCAGTCGAGAGGGGCTGTCATAGCACAGGGCTGGGAGCTGCTTGTGCTGGGAGAGGGCAGGGGAGAGAAGGTCTTGTGCAGACAGAGAGCTAGGACTTGTCAGAGGTGGCTCCTGGGCTTTGAGCTGGGCAGTGCAGTGGGGGCCAGGAGGTGCCTTGGCTGCAGGGTCTGTAGTGGTAGTGCTGGTTGTCCTTTGTCCTCACATTGTGCTTCTACCTTCCTTCCATCTTAGGTGCACCTGTGAGCCCCAGCCATGTCCTGCTGCAGGCCCTGTGACCCTTGCTGCCAGCCCTGTGGCCCCACCCCCCTGGGCAGCAGCTGCAATGAGTGCTGTGTCAGGCAGTGCCAGGACTCCCATGTGGCCATCCAGCCCTCGGCCGTGGTGGTGACCCTGCCTGGCCCCATCCTCAGCTCCTTCCCACAGAACACCGCCGTGGGATCTTCCACCTCTGCTGCTGTTGGCAACATCCTCAGCTGTGGCGGAGTGCCCATCAGCTCTGGGGGCTTTGACATCTCCTGCATCACCAACTGCTATGGTGGCAGCAGGTGCCGTCCCTGCTAAAGCTGCTGGCAGCATCCTCGGGCAAGAATGTCCAAGACCTCAGGACCTGGCTCTGGGCAGGAGATAGAGCTTTAAGACATGGTATTTAGTGTCCGAGCCATTGCTCCCTTCTACTTTTTTTGTCTTTCTTTTCCTCTCCATGTCTCCCCAGGCCAGCCCAGGGGGACGTGTTATCCTCCTTCCCTCTTTTGGGCAGGTAGATAGACACCCTGCAGGAACTCCACTGCATCCTAGTGGCTGCTCCTGGTGCTGTCTGTGAGCCATCTCTGTTTCTACCTTACATTCATTAAAGTTGTTTTGCATCCAAGCCTTGGCCTCTAAGTTGTCCTTCTTTTCATGGCAACTGTTCCAGTCTGCTCAGGGTAGAAGGTGGATGGGCAGAGCATGGGACTCCCTGTAGTGGATTTTCCTTTCTGCCTTTTCCATTGGACTTGATGAAGAAAATCCCTGGCTAGTCCACAGCCAATGAAAAACAGGGAAAAGATGGCTCCAAAGGGTGGCAGGAATGGGGAAGGGAAACAGCAATGTCTGGGACCAGCACACAGCCTCATCTCTTCCTTCTCCTCCCCTGCATTACCCAGTCTAGGGCCCATGAGCAGCACATGTGGTCAAAGGCAGATGAGACAGGTACCTCACAGAGTCCTTCAGCGCCTGGCAGGACCCAGCTGCTGTCCAGACATGCAGGGCTGAGGTGATGCAGAATTTGGGATCAGCATCTGCCAATCAAGTTACACAGGCCTTGGGGTCCCACCCTTAAGGTATAGAAAACACTCGGAGTTCATAAATGCCCACAGTCAAAAGGAATGGCAGAAGTCAGAGGGTCTGCATAAAAAAAATCAATTTTAATTTGTAAATCACACACTTAATGTGGATCTTGGTTATATTATAGTACTCCCAGGCCTACTATATAAGCACATGGCAGTGGGTTTTGGATTAAGTAGCTTGGTGAAAGAGAAGAGATAAAGAGAGAGAACCAGAGAGGAAAAAAAAGTCCTGGTACCATCATCAATCCAGTGGGTGAGATGTCAGTCCTGACTTCAGCATCCATCCACCTGTGCTAGTCCAGTCCATCGGATGTCCAAGGTCCTGAGGGCAGTGCCTAGATTTGGGAAGATACCTTTTCATGGATGGGTTTGTCTGCCTCAATTATAGGTTTCTTTCTTTCTATGCAAATGAGTGCTCATACACAGTCTGTTCTTTCAGACTTTTCTGGAAATGGGTCGGAAGTTTCAGGGGTTTTTGGTGACCTTGATCACCCTCCACAGCCCATGTGCTCATTGTGACCTCATTCGTCTCCATGTAGTGTCCCATGTTTTGCTTTTCTTCAGGAACTACAGCAAGGTTGGTTGTTCCAGGAAAGTGCTGCCCTACCTCTGTATGGCCCCTTCTCCAGCCACATCCTTTTTTTTCTCACAGCATCTTCAGAAACTCCTGAAGGCACAGTCGGGCTCAAAATAACAGCTCAGGCACACAGTGTCCCCATGGATCCTGTTTGCTTCCCCCCAAGCTCTTCCTGCCCAAAGCTCAAGGCACAGACACCATCTGCATCCATCTCACTGAGCACCAGTGTAGGAGCACAGAAGAAGAGGGACTCTTGTGCATGTCTCAAACCCAAAGACTGATGGCTGTGCAGCCACCTGAGGGTTCTGGCTAAGAAGCTGTGAGAAGAAATGGTATGTGCCTGGAAAAGGGGCCATGGGGAGGCAGGACAGCACTTCTCTGAGACAAATGGCCTTGTTCTGCCTGGATACTCCATCAGCTGAATCAATGCTTGAGCCAGGACTGGTGACCTGTCTTCCTTTCTTTCTCTCATTTAATGTCTCTCTTTTGCTTCTCTTTCACTCTACCGTATATTGACAATTGTCATCGTTTAAAAGACAGGTGTCTGCCAAGGAAGGCGGAAACCTTCACGGAATGGAAAATATTACAACCTTCCCTCCAAATTATTATAACTTCGAAAATACGGGGCTGTCAGACAAAGATGTAGGAAAGGAATAAGTCCTTTACTAATAAATATTTGTATAACAACCCAAAAAAACAACAGCACCAAACAGACCCAGACACCCAGGCGTGGCCTCTCTTGGCCGCAGGCGCTTTCCCCTTTGGTGCAGTTCCGGGCACAGCCAGCAGGGGTGCTGCTGGCCCCCGGCCGGGAGGGTGCAATGATTCCCCCGGCCAGCAGGGGGCGCTGTGGCGCGAACTCGGCTCCCTCATGAGGCGATGGCACCAGCAGGGGGCGCTGTGGCGCGAACTCGGCTCCCTCATGAGGCGACGGCGGCTCAGGCAGTGGAGGAGAGGGGAGGCAGCTCCCTCTGCAAAACTCACGGGGAGCAGCCAGTCTCAGTGCCACTGCTGAGACAGAGTAGTAATTCTCCAGAGTATAAATCCATTTTGATTTAGGTGAAATGTACATCTTTGAGTCTGTGGTTAGAAAACATAGCTATGTAGCCTGACTGTAAAGCCTAGGCTCAGAGAAACTGCTTCAGTGAAGGACAGAGATAAGGGAAGGGAGACAGAGGGTGATAAAGAGAGACAGAGAGACTGCTGTGTGACAGCAGGTCAACCTGACCTAGGAATTCTTTCTGATAAAGAAGAACTAGTGCCAAATGTCACACGAAATTCGTAAAAATGAATATGTATGAACCTATTGTGAAATTGTGTGCATATGTATTTGAGAGGGGGATAAAAAGGGACCTGAAGCTCCCAGAAGTATGCATGTTTTTTAAGGAGGGCAATCTCCACATCCATCCGGCGCTGTAATAAACATACTGGCTTTACAACTTTCACAAATATTTGGAGTTTTGGGTTATATTCCGCCAAACACTACGGGTGGTGAAATGTGCTGTAGGAGGAACCTTGGAGAGGTGAGCTGGAACAACAGAGGTGAGCAGGCTCATGGAGGCAAACAAAGCATTGCAAAAAACCCTGAAGTCATGGCAGGAGCAGCGGGGGTCCAGGCGGAGATGGGGAGTTGAATTAAAATGTGGCAAAAACTACCAGAGCAGAGGCAGAAAACAGCAGAGCTGGGCAGCCCCAAAAGGAGAGAGAAGGTGGAGGTAGTGGGTTGGCTTGAGTTTTCCCCTGGCTCTCAGGTCTCCCATGTGATGTCTTGGGGATGGCAGTGCCATCAGGGCTCCTGCAAACAGCCAGGAGACGCTCCTTCCAGAGAGAGGGAGCACACTGGGGTCCCAGTGTGCTTTTCTGAGGCACCCAAGCAGATGGTGAGGGTCCCTCCCAGTGAGATCGGGTGTAGGAAATGTCCCAGTTCAACAGACGCTCTTGGAGCAGAGGCTCACCCATGGAAATGAAGAACCGTGAAGGACAAAACTTTGCAGTGGGATCAAATTCTCCCCACAGCAGCAGTCCAGCACAAAGGCCACAACCATCTCCCCTCCGATCCCCCGAGAGAGAAGGCGAGAGAAGGCTGAGCCCAGTCCCTCACCGCCAGCCAAGTCCCACAGTGTCTCTGCACTTCCCAAGAGAAAACCTCCCTAGCCACAAAGCTCACTCCCCAGCTAAGCAACTGCAGCCAACTGCACCCTTCCCTCCTCCTCCCCATGCCAGCCACATCTTTTCTCTCCCAAGTATCATTGTTCCCATGTCTTACACAACAAATGGGAGAAAAATTCCCTGGGAGAAATAAAAAATAAAAAAAGAATAATCCTAACCTCCAACAACAGTGCACAACCCTGTTTTTACAGTAGAATATAATTTACACCAATTTCCATGCCAAGTGTGTTATTTATAATAAAGTAATTTTTATTACTCGACTCAACTGCTTTTAAAGAGACAGAACAGAGATACTCTGAGTGGAAAAAGGTACTTTTGTAATTACTCCAAGCTCTTATACACCTTAAACAATTAAGGGGTAACCTGTCTAGGCCAGCTCTGCTGAGACTTGTATTGTTTTATCTTTCCAGGAACATACCGGGAATTATGCCAGCACATCCCACTGAAGATTGAGTTACTTATCAAAGAACTGCTTATCATTTTTGTTGGAGCAATCATTGCCAGCAGGAACCAAATTTGGTTGACACATAAACAAGCTCAACCCACAAGTTGAAACCCTTGCTGCTTTTGTTTATGTTAATCAATATGGTAACCATATGCATTCTGCACAACACCCACTTCTCTCCTGTGGGGTGCAATTTACTGGGGCAGCAATTACAAAGGAAGGTGGCATTCAAAAGGTAACCTGGGATAGTGCAAAAGGGAATTCTACTCCTAGCAACTAGATAATAGTAGCAACTATTAATTTTCCTTTATGACCCCACTAAACGTAAGCCACAGTTTATGTTGTAACAGTGCATAGTGTTTCAGTATATTCCATATACCAAATCATTGTGTCAGGATTAAATCCCAATGGAGATGGGCCTGATGGAATGGATGTGCTTGTGTGAGAACCCCTTGTGATTTTGTATTTGTAAACAACATTATTGTACATGCAAGTATCCTAGTATTTCTGCCTGTAACTTGTTGACATTATGGGATGTGATTTCAGTTATTTAGCTCCTCTTATATCTTACCAATTGTTAAGATTTAATTATGCATTGACTTAAGACCAGCAGCCTATTCCTACTGAATGAACTTCACTTGGATGTGAAAAATACCATTGAAGGAAGCTGGAGAAAATGGACAGAAAATTTTGATTACCATTCATCCTGATGTAGAAAAATTCACAGGGTGGTGGAGCAACCAAAGAAAGACAGGGAACACAATTGTTGGCACATTTTATTTGGATGGTCACCAAGAGCAACTGAAGTTTTTAATAAAATGTTGCACCCTGTGATTGTCCTTCTGATGTTAACCTTTTTGCCTTTTATTTTCATAATCGGATTGTATATTAAAATGTGGGGGATTATAAAGAAATTAATCCTCAAATTCAGAGATCGCTTATATAGCTTTCCCCCTTTCTCTATCTCTTTCTCTACTTCCTTTTTCAGTCCAAGTCCATATGGACGTTTGAGACACAAGTGGTGCAGAAGCCCAGGTGATAAAAATCTCAAAAACCAATAACAGACCCAAACAACGGCTGCTGGTAAGAAGGCACTGTGAGAAAAAACAGACTGTGGCTGGAGAAGGGGCCATACAGAGGTAGGCAACCCATTTTTGCAACAAATATCCTTGTTCTCTCTCCTGGAGACAAGCACAACAGTACAGTGCAAACACAGGAATGAGGTCACAAAGTGAGTGTGGACTGTCAAAGGTTGACCCAGCAGCAGTGGGCACTGGTTTGACCAAAGGCCTCAACCAGAAAGAATTTGATTGACAAATTACGTATATTCATACAGGTGAGAAATGTCACAAATTTATAATAAAGCCCTAAGACATTTGCACAAATTCAGCTGAAATTCATTTACCACTGCATTAGCCTGCATACGACTGATAGGAAACTTGTGAATTACCTCAGCCCTGCATGTCTGGGATAACAGCTGAGTCCTGCCTGTGCTGAGGGAATGTATCACATCTAGCTCCTGTGTGCAGGCCATGGACTGTAGACCAGGTAATGGAGGGGAGGAGAAAAAAGAAGTGAGGTTATAGGCTCTCACCAGACATTGCTGTTTCCCTAAACAACTTTTGCAAATTTTGGAGCCATGGTCTTCCTGAGGACTTTTGGCTGCTGAGTAGCCAGGTGTGACTTTGTCAGCTTCAAGCGAGTTGAACCCTCTTATTCCTCCACCATTCTCCCTAAGCAATATGGAAGACTTGCCAGAAAATGAAGAAGGACTCAGAGGTCAAGGCTTGGATGCAAAAGAACTTTATTGAGTGTAAAGAAAAGGACGTGGTTCACAGAGAGCACCAGGAGCAGCCACTAAGATGCAGTAGAGCTCCTGTAGGGTGTCCATCTGCCTGCCCTAAAGAGGAAGAGAGGCAAACAGGTCCCCTGAGCTGGCCTGGGGACACATGGACAGCACAGAAAGAAGATGGAATAGTAGGAGAAAGAAATCATCCTAAAGCTGTAAACAGAATGTCCAGAAGCTCCATCTCCTGCCCAGAATCATGGTCTGCCCAAAAGCATGTTCTGAGGTCTCGGAAATTCTTGCCGAAGGATGTTGCCAGCAGATTTAGCAGGGACGGCATCTGCTGCCACCATAGCAGTTGGTGATGCAGGAGAGGTCAAGGCCCCCAGAGCTGATGGGCACTCCCTGAGAGCTGAGGATGCTGCCAACAGCAGCAGAGGTGGAGGATCCCACAGCAGTGTTCTGGGGGAAGGAGCTGAGGATGGGGCCAGGCAGGGTCACCAGCACAGCAGGTGGCTGGATGGCCACATGGGAGTCCTGGCACTGCCTGACACAGCACTCATTGCAGCTGCTGCCCAGCGGGGTGGGGCCACAGGGCTGGCAGCAAGGGTCACAGGGCCTGCAGCAGGACATGGCTGGGGCTCACAGGTGTACCTAGGATGGAAGGAAGGGAGAAGCACAATGTGAGGACAAAGGACAACCAGCACTACCACCACAGACCCTGCAGCCAAGGCACCTCCTGGCCCCCATTGCACTGCCCAGCTCAAAGCCCAGGAGCCACCTCAGCCAAGTCCCAGCCTCTGTCTGTCGGCACAAGACCTTCTCTTCCCTGCCCTCTCCCAGCACAAGCAGCTCCCAGCCCTACACTATGACAGCCCCTCTCAGCTGAGACCTCCAGCCAGGCAAGAGCTGCTCTTGAAGCAGCAGGAGGAGGAGAAGAGGCTTCCCACTCACCTGATTCCTGAGGAGGAGGAGGTGAGAGAAGTGGATGAGAGAGCAGAGACTTGGGCTGCCTTTTATAGCAGTCCTGCCATGCCTCAGGCCCAGAGGCACCTGAGTGGAAGTCATAATTTTCTGTCCAGTGCATGTCAAATGTGCACCATCCCAGTTAATGGTAGAGGCTGTGTCCCAGTTTCCTGCACTGTGGCTTTTCCATTTCCTGGCTTCTGCCACGTGCTTTCCTATATGAAGGGTCATTTCTCAAAGTGCCAGGATGACAGCATCAAGGATTTCATGGCAGAAAGACATCAGTGGACAAAGAAGGTTTAGATTAAGGGCCAGTGGCATTCAGGTAATGTGTACCTGTGTCATTTCTCTGGACTCCTCTGGTGGCCAGAAATCAACCCTGCTCTCATGCTTCTTGTACACATGCCCAAGGTCTGCACGTGACATGAGACAGTTTTTCTTTTGCTTCCTTCATTACTCTGTGATCAACACTCAGTCTTATACTCAGGTGGGCTTCTGCTGGGAGGGTTTGACCCTAGTGCTGTACTAAGAGTACTCAGAAAAATTGTGTTCTCTCCTCTCCCCAGTGACATGTGATAAAACCTCCACCTATGAGCTACCTTTTAGAGAGAACTGGATTTATTTTGTCTGGAGAAAAGGAGGCCAAGGGAAAAGTTTATCACTAACACTACCTGGAAGGAGGCTGTAGCAAGGAGGGTATCAGTCTCTGCTCCCAAGTACCAAGTGATAAGACAGGAGGAATTGGCTTCAAGTTGCACCAGGGGAGGTTTAGATTGGATATTAGGGAAAAATTCAATATCAACCATTGGAACACGCTGTTGAGGGAGGTGGTTAAGTCACCACTCCTGCAGGTGATTTCAAAGTGTAAATGTGGCACATGAGAACATGGGTTAGTGGTAGAGCAGGCAGTGTTAGAGTTATGGTTGGACTTGGTGATCTTGAAGGCATTTTCATGATTCTGTGAATATGCAGCTATCAGGAGTCTTGGGCATTTGAATTAGACAATTAAGAATGAGACAAACAAAAGGTCAGTGCAATCAGGAATTACCACACATACAATGAACATTTTCTTCTCCATGTATCTGCTAACCCTAGTGAAGAATGGCCCTGCATGGAGCAATCAGTATCTGCAGACCTTACCGCAACTGTTCTTCCTCGTCATGTTTCCTTTGTGAAGATCTGGCACTCCTCCACTGCTGCATCAAAACTGATGGAGACTTTCCTTGTCACCAGGAAAACCATTGTTTCTTGCAAGCCTTGGTCATATGTACATTGGGTTTGTGGTTGTCTTCACCCAGGTGGTTCTGCTGACTGGCCCACCTGCACCCAAGAAAGCCATTGCTTAATCCAAATCCCCCTGATGTGGCCTCTGCTGGTCCTGATCCAGCAGCTGCTCCCACCCCATTGTAAGTGTCAAAGAAAAGAAAAGAGTTGGAGAACCTGCACTATGAGGAAAGACTGAAGGAGTGTAGCCTTTATTTTAGTAATTAACTGGCATTTACCAAGAGCACTGAGAGTTTCAGCACAAAGCCAACATGGAGGGACTGCCCATGAGGGTCACACACTGAGTGAAGAGGAACTGGAGATGATTTGAGTGCTGGCAACTGAGACCAGTGCTTAGGTCTCAGCAGGAGCAGATGAAGCCTTGGTTTCTGGACATAGCAAGATGCGCACAGGGGCCAGTAAAATGGAGAAAGATCGTCTCCATCGTAAACTGAGGGCAGGAGCATGTGTGGAACCTCACACATGGCTTCATGGGACACTCTGTACCTGAGTTATTCTGAGCCCAGCAGTGCCTTGAAGAGTTCCTTTTCTGCATGCAGGAGACCATGGATATCCAGGGGAGGACATGGATTAGAGCATTACTCAAGGCTGAAGGCAAAGGAATTTTTATATTCTATCCCCACTGCTACCACCCTTTGAACTTGTGATTTCACTGGTGGCCTCTGTTTGTGCAGTAGTCAAGGATGTCTTCATTAGCTCCAAGGGGAAGAACACAGAAAAAAATCCACTGCAGGGACTGCCAATCCCTGCCTTTTTTAACTTTGTACAGGAGCAGATTGGAAGGGTTGCCACAGAACAAAGAAGAACTTGGAGGCCAAGGCATGACAGCACAACAACAACTTTAATGAGCCTAAGGAAGAAAAGGAGACTACCAGGGACAGTCACTAAAATGCAGTGGAGCTCCTGCATGGTGTCCATCTGCCTGCCATGCAGAGGGAGAAAGGGCAAATATCCCCACTTAGACTGGCCTGGGGAGACAGAGAAAACAAGTGCTAAGAATGAGCAGAGGGGAAGAAGCTCTGTCATGTCCCCTCACGTGGCAGTCCTTGGGTATGGGGGCAATAAGTGCATTTCCTGACAACTTAGACAAAACCAAACTGCTCAGAAATGACCCAAGTGAACATCACCTGCCCACAAGGAATGCCAACAGACTTTGATCTTGAGACTTCTACCTCAGAAATCCTTGTGATTCTCATCCCAGCACTTACAGAATGAGATCCTCACCTAGGCAAGCACGTGGCAGAAGCCAGGAAATGAAAGGCAGCAGTGCAGGAAACCAGGACACAACCCCTACCATTACCGGGAATGGCGCATATTTGACATGAGCTGGACAGAAAATTATGGCTTCTACTAGGTGCCTCTGGGCCGGGGGCAGTTCAGGACTGCTATAAAAGGCAGCCCAAGTCTCTGCTCTCTCATCCACTTCTCTCACCTCCTCCTCCTCAGGAATCAGGTGAGTGGGAAACCTCTTCCTGCTGCTGCTTCAAGAGCAGCTCTTGCCTGGCTGGAGGTCTCAGCTGAGAGAGGCTGTCGTAGTGAGGAGATGGGAGCTGCTTGTGCTGGGAGAGCACAGGGGAGAGAAAGTGTTGTGCAGACAGACAGAGGCTGGGACTTGGCTGAGGTGGCTCCTGGGCTTTGAGCTGGGCAGTGCAATGGGGGCCAGGAGGTGCCTTGGCTGCAGGGTCTGTGGTGGTAGCACTGGTTCTCCTTTATCCTCACATTGTGCTTCTACCTTCCTTCCATCCTAGGTACACCTGCGAGCCCCAGCCATGTCCTGCTGCCAGCCCTGCAACCCCTGTGGTCAGTCCTGCGGCCCCTGCCCCCTTGGCAGCAGCTGCAATGAGTGCTGTGTCAGGCAGTGCCAGGACTCCCATGTGGCCATTCAGCCGCCTGCTGTGCTGGTGACCCTGCCTGGCCCCATCCTCAGCTCCTTCCCCCAGAACACTGCTGTGGGATCCTCCACCTCTGCTGCTGTTGGCAGCATCCTCAGCTCTCAGGGAGTGCCCATCAGCTCTGGGGGCCTTGACCTCTCCTGCATCACCAACTGCTATGGTGGCAGCAGATGCCGTCCCTGCTAAATCTGCTGGCAACATCCTTCGGCAAGAGCTTCCAAGACCTCAGAAGACAGATCTGGGCAGGAGATGAAGATTTGGAACATTGTCTTTACAACATCAAGCCGTTGTTCCCTTCTTCCACATTTTTTTCCTCTTTTCTTTGCTCTCCGTGTCTCCTCAGGCCCGTCTAATGGGGACACGTGACCCTCCCTCCCTCTTTTGGGCAAGCAGATGCACACTCTGCAGGAGCTCTACTGCATCTTAGTGGCTGCATCTGATGCTCTCTGTGAGCCACCTCCTTTTCTTCTTTACACTGAATAAAGTTGTTTTGCATCCAAGCCTGGGCCTCCAAGTCCTCCTTTGTTCTCTAGAAAATCTTCCAGTCCATTCAGTTAAAACAGGTGGAGGAAGCAGAGAATGGGATTCCCTGCAGTAGATTTTTCTTCCTTTTCCTTGGAGCTGATGAAGTCTCCCCTGGCTACTCAGCAGCTAAAGGCCAACAGGAAGACATCAGGTAACAGTTGTGAAGGGAAACAAGAATTCCTGGGTCCAGCCGACAGCTTTGTCTCTTCCTTCTCCTCCACTCCCTTACCTAGTCCAGTGATGCAGTCAGTGGATCCTGGGCTGCCTCTGGAGAAATTCTGGCACCACTCCAGGAGTGGGGAACACCTGAGATTTGAATTTTACCTGCAACTGAACCCGAGGAGCTGCTTGCTCTATAGTGAAGAATGCCACAGCCACAACAGGGGTTGGGAAAAGGAGAAGGCTCTCTAGTCTTGAGGTTCCAAGATGGAAGAGCTCACTCCAAGCAAAGAAATCAGGGATAAAAGATTCTTGAGTGTGGCAGTGCTTGGGTTTTATACAGTTACAAATCAGGGAGTGGATACAAACGAACAACCAATGGAGAGATATCAGGGGAGGAGCGAGGGGATTACATCAACAGATCAGAACCAATCAGGATAGGTGGGAGGAGAGGGTAAGTCACATGGGCCAATAGGGCCTCGAATTTAAGGGGAATTCCAAAGGGGTGTCATAGTCTGGGATTGGCCCAAGGTAAGAGTGGCAGGCAAGCTTCCGGAATAAGGGGCTGGGTTGCCTTGACAGGCAGGGGAAGAGCTGGAACAAGGGNNGGAACAAGGGGTGGGGAATAGCATGAGGGACAGCTTTGAGGGAGGCTAAAACCCAGGAGCAAACCAATTTGGGGAGAACATGGGGGTACAACAGAACAAACTACTTAACAAGCACCATTGGGCATATCACTGTCACCCAGCAATGACGAGGAGAGGGGGGCGAGAGGGAGACAGGAGCACCTTTCCTCATGAAATCATGGGGCTGCTATTACTTCAAGGACTCCCAGCTTTCTGGGTATTTGTGGGCAAAGACACATCCAGACAAGGCTTGATGGTGTCTGAAAGCTGAGCGACCAGGGGATGTCTTCCTCCGCTCCAAGAGATTGTACCCTCAATAGTTGCGCCGCCATGGTGCCCCTAAATTCCATTCCTCTGTGAATGGAGAAGGGTCTCCTTATGCCCTCACCCACTTCCATGACTAAGCAACACCTTTCTCCTTTGTCATTCAGAAGTGCAATCAAGGGAAGGACCACACAGACACCAGACTTGAATGCAGCAGAACTTTAATGAAATGAAAGAAGGAAACAAAGCCACTGAAAGCAGAGGTCAGCAGCACAAGCAGCACCAAGGGCAGCAGAGAGTCTGCACTCCTTGGCTCTGGAATAGTTCCTGCATAATATTGTTCTACCTCTCCCACAAAGGGGAGAAACCAAATGGTCCCTATCAAGCCGGCCTTTGGGGAACGTAGAAGCACATAGGAACCAATGCAAACAATGAAAAGGGAGAGAAAGGCAAGTTCGGTCAGCTATTGTGCAAACACTCAAAACCTAGATCCTCTGCCCAACATCGTGTTCTGATTTCCTCAAGATGTCTCGTTGGGGCTCTCTCAGCACCTTTAGCAGGGGAGGCCCCTCCTTCCACCGTAGCGCCTGGTGATGGAGGAGATGTCAAAGCCCCCAGAATTGATGGGAACTCCATCAGAGCTGAGGATGTTGCCAACAGCAGCAGAGGTAGAAGATCCCACCACGGTGTTCTGTGGGAAGGAGCTGAGGATGGGGCCAGGCAGGGTCACCACCACAGCAGGTGGCTCAATAACAACAGTGGAGTTTTGGCACTGCCTGACACAGCACTCGTTGCAGCTGTTGGCCAGTGGAGTGGGGCCACAGGGCTGGCAGGGACGGCACTGGGTGTTGCAGGACATGGCTTGGGGCTGGAGATGCACCTGGCAAAGAGATCAGAGAGGAAACAGAGCACAAGGCTGGGTGGATGGATGAGGAGCAGCCTGGTTACCCCATCACAAAAGGGCCAAGGCCATCATGAGTGGGAAGCTGGAGACTGGGCCAGGAGCCCTACAGAGAGCAGCCTGACTCAGCAAGTTCTCTGCCAGGCAAATAAAGCAAAAGGCACCACCATCACCAGCCTCTCCCTATGCCAGCCTCCTCCCTGCTTTCCTCTCTCACAACCAGATGCTCCAATCCCCAAATATGAGAAAGGCAACATCACTTGACATGTCCAAAACTCAGTTCATGTACTGCATGGGCCCAGACCAGGAAAGTGATGCTATCCTGATCACTCTTCTGGGGTTGTTTGAAGTGTTGTTTTCAGGAAGAAACTGCAGCACTCATAGAATCATAGAATCATATAATCACAGAATGGTTTAGTCTGGATGGAACTCCTTCATAAAGAGAAGCTGTGACACTCACTAGATGAGATTGTTCCAAGCCCCATCCTAGCTGGCCTTCAACACTTCCAGGGATGTGGCAGACTCAGCTTCTATGTGAAGTTTCATTGCCTCACCACCCTTTGAGTAAGGAATTTGTTCCTAACATCAAATCTACATCCTTCCTCTTTTAGTTTAAACCATTCCACTTTGTCCTATCAGTATCTGCCTGTGTAAAAAGTTGGCATCCATCTTTTTGTAAGCCCCCTTCACACACTGACTGGCTTCAATGAGGTCTCCTCAAAGCCTTCTCTTCTCCATGCAGAACAACCCCAACTCTCTCAGCCTGTCTTCATAGCAGAGTTGCTCCAGCCCTCTGAGTATCTTTGTGGCTTCCTTTGGACCTGCTCTAACAGGTCCATGTGTTTCTCGTGCTGAAGACTCCATGTCTGAACCCATGTGGGGTCTCACAAGATCAGAGTAGATGAGGAGAATTACTGCCCTCAAACCTGCCAGTCAGGCCTTTTGTGATGCAGCCCAGGATGGTTTTCTGGACTGCAGGTGCAAACTGTTGGCTCACGTCCAGGTTTTCATCCACCAGAACTCCCAATTCCTTCTTCACAGGTCTGCTCTCAATGAGTTCATCTCCCAGTCTGTCCTCATGTCTGGGATTTCCTAATGTAGGTGCTGCACCCTGCACTTGAACTTCTTAAACTTCATCAGGTTCTTATGAGCCTACTTCTCAAGTTTCTCCAGGTCTCCTTGGATGGAAATCTCCTCCTGGATGGAAATCTCCTTCTGTAATGTCAGCTGCACAGCTCAGCCTTGTGTCATCTGCAGACATGCCAAGGAGGCACTCAATCTAATATCCTTGTGATTGAAAAAGATACCAAAAAGCAGCAGTCCCAAGACAGAGCCTTGAGACATGCCCCTGTTTCCCTACCTCCATGTGGTCATAGAGCCACAGACTAAAGTTGTGTCCATCCAGCCATTTTCATATTCACAATAGCACACCCATGAAATCCATGTGTATTGGGTTTGCATGGCCTGGTTTTGGTAGCAGGAGGGCTACAGTGTGGCTTCTGTGGGAGTTTGCTGGAAGCTTCCTCAGTGTCCAGCAGAGCCAAAGCCAGCTGGCTCCAAGACAGACCCACTGCTGGGCCCATCAGAAATGGAAGTGATGCCTCAGGAATAACACATTAAAAAAGGAAATAAATTATTGCATGGGTGTAGTTGGGGCCAGAGAAAAGCAGAGTGTCAAAATGTGAGAGAAACAGCTCTGCAGACACCAGTGGAGAAGGAGGAGCAGGAGCTGCTCCAGACTCCAGAGCTGAGATTCCTCTGCAGCCCATGGTGAGGCAGCTGTGCCCTTGCAGCCCACAGAGGGCATGGGAGTGCAGAGATGCACCTGCAGCCCCTGGAGGAGCCAACACCAGAGCTGGTGAATGCCTGAGAGGAGGCCGTGACCCTGAGGGAAGCCTGTGCTGGAGCAGAGACCTGGCAGGGACCTGCGAAGAGAGGAGCCCATGCTGGAGCAGGTTTGCTGGAATGACTTTGTGAGGGCTCCTGAAGGACTGACCCCATGGAAGAGTGCCCCACATTGTAGCAGTTCTTGGGGAGCCATAACCTGTGGGAGATGGTTCCTAGCTTCCTTCTCATTTTGGAGAAGTTCATGGAGAACTTCTGCCATGGGAGGGACCCCACCCTGGAGCAGGGGAAGGACTCACACTCCTCTCCTTGAGCAGCAGCACGAACAACCTGTGATGAATTGACCATGAGACCTGTTCCTCTCTCCCTGCTCTGCTGGGGGGGAGGAGGAGATAAAGCTGGGAAGGAGGGGGAGGTAGGGGGAAGATGTTCAGGTTTCTGGGCTATTTTTATAAGACTTATTTTACTTCTCATTATCCTCCTCTTATTTTATTGGTAATAAATTCAATTAATATGCTCAATTAATACTCAATTAGTTGAGTCACTTTTGCCTGTGACAGTATTTGGTGAGAGGTCTCTTCTGGTCCTTAACTCATGAACCATTGTTATATTTTCTCTCCCCTGTCCACTTGCAGAGGAGAGTGATAGAGTGGCTTTAGTGGGTGCCTGGCAACCAGCCAGGGTCAACCCACCACACCATCTCTCCAATTTGGAGATAAGGACTTTGTGTGGGCTGTGTTGAAGGCCTGACAGAAGTTTAGCTAGATGACACTGGCCAGTCTTCCCTTGCTGAGTGTTTCAGTCACTCCATCGTTGAAGGCCACCAGATTGCTCAGACATGACTTGCCCTAAGAGCAGCCTTGCTGTCTGTTTTGGATCACCTCCTTGTCTGAGTATGACTTACAGTTGCTTTCATGAGGATCTGTTCCATGCTCTCCCCAGGCACAGAGGTGAGGTGTACTAGTCTGTGATTCCCTGGGTCCTTTGTATTGCCTCTTTAAAAATTCAGTCTGCTGCTGGATGCCCAAGGATTCCTGTGCATGAGGGTGGGCCATATCCTTCCCTATCCCTCCCTCCTCAGCTCACCCTGATGGCTTTTTGTTGTTGTCTCCCCATGTGTGTGCATTGGGCTGCAAGCTCTGACCCCATCCTACCTAACTCTGCCCTCAGGAAAAACTTCTGGCTTGTTTTGACTTGTCCACTCTCTGAGCAGTCTTTGAGTACACAAACAATGCTGTGAGCTTGCCTGGGGCCTTGCCCTTCCCCACAAGGCTCCAGCCCTGCTGTGCCTGTCTCCTGATGTCCTCAGCAGAGTTCACAGCAGGGTGTGTTCCTCCTACCTGTGTTCGTGTCTTTGGTGCTCTTGTGTGCAACCAGACTAATGTGAATGCAGCACAGGTGCATATTTGACAGGTGTATATGAACCCGTGTCCTTTTCTGTCTCTCCTCACAAATAGATTGTGTTGCTCATGGCAGGGACACTCTCCACAGCTCTGTGCAAGAGCTCTGCAAAGCAGCAGGAGCTCAAGTGCAGCTGAAAGGTAACGGCATCAACCTCCTGGAAATCTCTCCAAAAAGAGGCACTGTAATCAATCAATTTCCTGAACCCTGCTTGTCCTGATCCTCCAGAGCTCATACTCCACTGATGGTGATGCCAAGCCCCAACAAGGACTACCAATTTAGATCCTGAATTTAGTTGAGTCTAACAGGATTGGGACTACCTCAGCATGATGGGCAGCCCCCCTCTGCCTGCCTCACCAGGTCAGGACAGAGCTGCTAGAGAGTTCAAAAGGATAGGGTTTGGTTTATCCTGGAGAAAGAATAAGGAATCCTGCTTACTCTCCTTGTTCAGGCCCTGTCCAAATGGATCTGCTTCCAGTGAATTGTTGGTGCTTCAAGGTGTGGGACACAGCCTTCCTTCATGCCTAAGCCAATGTCAAATGTATTCATCCAGATCATTGTCCTGGTGCTGTGTCAGGCTGAGATCTTGGCCCAATTAGGTACTGAATTAAAAAATCACAGTAAATGTTATTGGTATGCACTGGACTGGAAGGACAGAAACACTGTGTGTTGCACAGGGGAAGCCAATAAACAAGGTTATTGGGCGGATGGGATGCCCCAGCCGTCGCTCTGTGGTGCAGATGTCACAGTGTCCCCAGGTAGGAGTGGTGCTTGTGCTCTGGGTCTGCCTGTGGAGCAGAGAGAGGGGGGGATTCCAAGGGTGCCAGGCAGAGCAAGGAGCTGGATCATCCCTATATTAGCAATTTACCCAGTGACAGCAGTGCAGGTCTTGTGGGTGAAAGGCTGAGGCTGGGCATCACAAGAACATTGGCCAAATAGATGGAGGAGTTCAGAGACTCTTCCCTAAATCTCCAACAGGAAGAAGTGCAGGGAACTTTTCCTGTTGGTCCTTTCATTCTTCAGCCCCTATTTGAGCTTAGCTTTGCCTTCATCAGCTCCTTCCCTACATTCAGAGAACTGTAGACATCTGAGATGTCCCAACCTTTTAATCATTCACTTAAGCTGAGGGTAGAAGTCAAAAAAGAAATTTTGGAGTATCAAAAAAAAAAAAAAAAAAAAACAGTGATTAATGGTGAAGCCAGATGTTCTTCAGAGAAACTCAGAGATTACTGCCATGACCACTTTGTGGAAAAGAAGAAGAGCATTGTACACTAGTAGGCCAAACTTTCTCTGGGGACACTCTGTGCCATGCTGTCATCAGTCCTGTTACCATCTATAAACAGTGAAGAGATGGCTAAAAAGTGGGTATTTCTAACAGGTATGCACAGGGTACAGACATCCATTAGAACTGCAGCCTGCAGAACTTGGCTTACACAGTCCCCATCAACCTGATTCCCAAGAGAGATGTGTTCAGTGCTCTGATACCTCTGTCACCCTGACTGACCATTGGTCAAACAGTCAAGAGGAGGCAATGCCACCAAAGGACTTCACAACCTCACCTTCTGGAAGAAAATTACACCTGTCTACATTCCAGACTCCCAGATGGGAAAAGGGCAATTTACACAGTCTTTATCATGGATGGATGGATGGATGGATGGATTCTGTTTATGCAGCCCTTCCTGACTGAGGCCTCTGATGTGCTTTTGATCAAAACAGTGCCCAAGAGCATCAGACTAAGCAAGGGCACATTAGTGAACAAAACTTGTCTGCCACAGACAGCTCACAGATACTGCTGAGCGTGTCCAGAGTGACTTTGCACAGAGCTTTTCTGGAGCAGCACTGGTCCAGAAAAGGACCTTACACAGCAGGGCCTTTGAGGCCCTGAGCCTCAGCTGAGCTGCCCCATCTGTGGTTGGGAGCGACAAGGTACCCCTGAGCAGTGAAGGGTCTGTGGGCTTCCATTACTGTCCTTGGACTGCCCTGGCCTGTGAGGGTTCACAGGGACTCCAGTGTGAGGCCCAGAGTGGTTAATCCCAGCACTGACTTGGGAATGGTGCCAGGCCTGAATGCATGCCAAAACCTGGGCCCTGCCATGGGCTTTACATGTGGTGGTAGGGCTGAAATGAGGAACTGATCCCAGCTGCCCATTTGTGCTGGCCATGGTCTGAGACTGGGCAGCTGAAGTCTAAGACTGGGAGTGAAGATGGAGATGAGGCCTGAGGCTATTCCATACAGCCACACTTCTGACATCCTTTGGGAACATCTCCTGTCTACCCCATCACAGCACTGACCAGAGCAAGAGGTGCTGAATTCCCATGATCCTGACTTTAAAACCTTGCTTTCAGGTGGGTTTGTCTCCAGGACCTCCCATGAAATTCTAGTTGTTACATGAGGTTTTTGCAGGAGGTGTTGGGGGTATATCTGGACAGAGATACTAAAGGGAACGGGCTGATCACTTTTCAGCTGGGGATGTTTTGCATTCTGCCCCAGGATTGTTTCCCACACAGGACCCTCTGAGTGTATCCCAGCCTCACATTTTTCTGCATGAAAGATCTCACTACACTGTCAAACTTATCCCCTGCCAGGATCAACACCATTCTACCCAGGCAGCTTGCAAGAGCATATGTGGAGGGAAGGACAACATGGAGAGCCAGCCTGAGATGCAAAAATCTTTATTGAGTTTTAAGAGGGAATCAAGGTGTTACAAGCACAGGCCCTCAGTGCAGGGATCTGGAGGGACAAGCAGGACACTTCACCTCTTGGCCATGGTGAAGTCCATGCAGGGCATTCACTTGCCCTGCCTGTAGAGTGCAGGCTGGCTTGGAGGAGCCTTGCAGCCGAGGGGAGCAGAAGGACACAATGAAAATAGAAACAAGGAGATATGTAGGAAAGACATAGGGCTTTCGAAGTGCCTGAGCTGGGCCCTTCTTTCCAGCATTTTCAGTAGGAACTAAAGATGGTCAGTTCCTCTGAAAGAAACAACCTGAAGATTCTTCCTTTGTCCAGCACCATGCCTGGAGATCCTGGGGACATTCCCCAAGACCAGCACCATTAGCAGGGGAGGCCCCTCCTTCCACCGTAGCGCCTGGTGATGGAGGAGATGTCAAAGCCCCCAGAATTGATGGGAACTCCATCAGAGCTGAGGATGTTGCCAACAGCAGCAGAGGTGGATGATCCCACCACAGTGTTCTGTGGGAAGGAGCTGAGGATGGGGCCAGGCAGGGTCACCACCACAGCAGGCGGCTGAATGACCACGGTGGAGTCCTGGCACTGCCTGACACAGCACTCGTTGCAGCTGTTGGCCAGTGGAGTGGGGCCACAGGGCTGGCAGGGACGGCACTGGGTGTTGCAGGACATGGCTTGGGGCTGGAGATGCACCTGGCAAAGAGATCAGAGTGGAAACAGAGCACAAGGCTGGGTGGATGGATGAGGAGCAGCCTGGTTACCCCATCACAAAAGGGCCAAGGCCATCATGAGTGGGAAGCTGGAGACTGGGCCAGGAGCCCTACAGAGAGCAGCCTGACTCAGCAAGTTCTCTGCCAGGCAAATAAAGCAAAAGGCACCACCATCACCAGCCTCTCCCCATGCCAGCCTCCTCCCTGCTTTCCTCTCTCACAACCAGATGCTCCAATCCCCAAATATGAGAAAGGCAAAATCACTTGACATGTCCACCAAGAGGAGATCTCAAAAACTCAGTTCATGTACTGCATGGGCCCAGACCAGGAAAGTGATATTACAGTCTGGATAACTCTGGTGGGGCTGTTTGAGTTCCAGCAATCCTCAGCCAGCTGACCAAGGACTCCTGCACATGAGGATATGTCCTATCCTTCTTTTTCCCTCCCTATGGTCACTTCCCTCCCTGTGTCCATCGACTCTGCAACTGGTTTTCACCCTAACGTGCTATAAGGAGAAAATTCTGGCTTGTTTTTACTCATGCCCTCTTTGTGCAGTACAGAAAATATTATGGCCTTGTCTGGCTCCTTGTCCTTCCTCACAATGTTCCAGCCCTGCTGCAGTTGTCCCCAGGTATCCTCAGCAGAGTCCACAGTGTGTTGTGCTCCTACAACCTAGACTTCATCAGGACAGAGAGGTGGGCCCATGAAATCCTCATGAAGCTCAAGAAGGCTCAGTGTAAGGTTCTGAATTTGGGTTGGGTAATTCCCAAGGATGGACACAGACTGGGTAATGAGTAAACTGAGAGCAGCCCAACCAAGAAGGACTTGGGTGTGCTGGTGAATGAGAGGCTGAACTGGACATGACCTACAATGTTCACATGCAGCTCTGGAATTGTATCCCAGAATTGTATTGCCTCAGAAGAAGACTGACTACCAGCTGTAGAGAAGTGGTTCTCCCCCAGTTCTCTGCTCTTGTGAGACCCCAGCTGGAGTTCTGTGTCCGGTTCTGGGGTCCCCAACGTGAAGCTGCTGAAGTAGGTCTAGAAGAGGTCACAAAGTTGCTCAGAGGGCTGCAACCCTTCTGCTATGGAGACAGGGCTGGGAGACATGAATGTATTTAGCCTGAAGATGGTTTTGGGAATACCTTAAATTGCATTCTATTGCCTAAAGAGGATACAAGAGATGAACTCTCTCTTTTTTACAATGAGAGGGACTTTTTTACTAGGGCATGGTGTGACAGGTGGCTTCCCACTGAAACAGGATAGATTTTTACTAGTTACTAAGAAAAAATTCTTCCCTCTGAGGGTGGTGAGGCCCTGCACACGTTGTCCAGAGAAGATCTGGCTGCCCCATCCCTGGAAGTGGATGCTGTGGTGCTGTGAAACCCATACTCGTGTGACTTTCACAGTTGCTTCTAGATCCAGGGATTTTGATGATAAAAACTGCCCAATAAACCTGACTTGGGGAAAATTTATTGGAGGCTATGCCATTAACAAGCCAAACGAGCCTTGCCAATGTTCTCTGCTTACAATAACACTACAATTCTCAGAGCAAGTAGCCTACTGGCTCTTCTTCCTGTTTCATCTCCATGGGCCTCCACTGATGGTCACAGCTGGAGAATGAGGCCTTTGGTAGGAAGCACAATTGCTCTTATGTTTTTGACATTGTGGCAGAAGCCCAAGTTGGGAAGGGCTCTTCCTTACCCGGCATCAGCAAGTGGAAAACAGCCACCAGCCAGACTCTGGACAAGATTCATCCTGCACTGATCCGCTGCCAGAGAGTGGTCCCACTCTTTTTCATGTCTCTCCTTTTCAGGGAAATCACCAGTGCTGGAGGGAGCTCCCGTGTTCCTGAGTCTGTGCCAGTTTCTCTGTCCAGCAGCTGGTAACATCTCAGTGATCTCCTCTCCTCCCATGAGCTAAAGGAATGGTCTGGGGACCTATTTTGGGGCAACCCCACTGCAGCACTTCCTATGGAAACTCAGCTCAAGGGTGCTGAGTTTCCAGATGGATCCCACCCTTTGAATTGGAATCTGTTGCTCATGAAGCATCATCCCTTTTGCCCGAGAAATCTCAGGGTACACATTTGTTTTTCTGCTGCTGTTCCAGCATAGCCTGCCTCTCTGAAGTGACAGAGATCTGCTCTGACAGCCCTGTGTGAGGCCTTGTATGCTGCTGTTTATCTCAGAGGGCTCTAAGCAGTGTTGATGAGGAATTCACAGCAGGTCTCAGACACTTTGCTATGTATTGGATTTCTTGGACATTTCTGATCCTGCTTTCTGTTGCTTTCCAGGACTGTAGAGGGAGTCAACACTCCAAATACACAATTCTTTCTAAAATACATCATTCCTAGGCAGAAATGACAAGCAGTGATGTCTGTCTGAGGACAAATCCAGTCTCAGACTCTTTCTGATGTCCCAGGCATTTTCCCAAATGCCACTGAAAAGGAGCACAGCAGACAAAGGTGGGGATCAGCCTGTGCCTTGGGCAGTGGTGCCTGGGTCTGGATACAGGACTAAGTGCCAAGTGCCCAGGTGGATGCAGGAGGTTTGGGAATCTCCCCCAGAAGTGCCATTGCTTCTATAAGGGAGGAGTAGATGTTCAGTTCAGACTCAACCATCTCAAATGGAGAGCTCTACGCTCAGGTGAAATTAATCCCACACTCCCATAAGGGTGTGTTTATCATGGTGAGGAGCTGATGCCTCCTCATTATGAAGTGGTTACATGGACCATCCTCACTGTCAGTGCGCAAAAAGAAAAGCTTTGAGAACATGGTTAATCTGTTCTGAAATGAAAATTGGGAAGGAAAAGCAAGTGCTGTTTGGAAGTGCTAATGTCCTCCCAATGAGTGTAAAGAGAGACTTGCTTCCCAGCCAGCCTTCCATAGCTCTGCACTTTGAGTGCTTTGCCAATCACATTAAAGTTTTTCCACAACAAAGCCCAAAATGGGTGGAACAATGTACTGCTAAAAATGATGTGGGGTTTTAGATGTGGAAATGCCCTGACACATCTAGAATGAAGCACACCATTTTGCATAAATTTAATTAAAAATAAGAGAGTAGATTCAGATACTAAGGAGAGGAAAGAAGAGGAATTATGCAAATTTTGTTTGCAGTCTTATGCTAGGAAAAATGTCTATAAGTAGAGATATCAGACATTGCCAAATTTTATGTTGAATCAGAGTATGATTTGATGAAATAGCTACAAGAATGTGGCATAGATACATCACAAATCATCAGGCTAAATGGAGAAAAACATGTCTATTTCCTAAAGTTGCTGGGATTTCTTTGGGAAATTCAGACAAACCCTGACAAAATTAAGCACCTGGCAAACTGGGGTAGAAACCTGTGGGAGTACCACGCCTCCAGTTCTGTTACAGAACCATTTATGGACAGGGTTTGTGACCCTTTCCAAGCACAGCACTTTAAAGGACTGAGAGGCATTCTGAATTACCTGGGAATGAACAGAGGGTGGTGGGAGAGCAGAACTGAGGCTCAGCCCAGCCAGAGATGGCTGTAAGGTGATATGAGCTCATTGGTGGCTTCTCAGTGCCTGGGATGTCCACACAGACCTACACTTCAGGGGGGATGTTCTGCAGGGCAGAAATCATGGGAGGGCAGGGATGAATCTTTGTTCAACTGATGCCCTGTGAAAAATCACTTCACTTTTTCTGGAAAGCCCGTCCCAGAGCGACCTTCACCTCTTTGTTTCTGAGCGTGTAAATGAAGGGGTTCAGCAAAGGAGTTACCATTGTGTTAAAGGTATTCACGATTTTGTTCACATCCAGGGAGTTCTGGGCTGATTGCTTGACATACAGGAACATGATGGAGCCATACCAGATGGTGACAACACTTAGATGGGCAGAGCAGGTGGAAAAGGCCTTTTTCCGGCCATGGCCTGACTGGATCCTCATGATGGAAGAGATAATGTACATGTAGGAGACCAAGGTGACCACACAGGAGGCCACCACAACAATTATGGACACAAGGAAGGTTGTCAGCTCCACAGGCCATGTATCACTGCAGGAGAGGGCAAGGCAGGAATCTATATCACATAGAAAATGATTGATGACATCTGGCCCACAGAAAGTCAGCCTGGATGTCAGAAAGGCCAGCAGGGAAATGGCCAAAAATCCTCCCAGCCAGGAGCTGAGTGCCAGCCGAACAGAGAAGACACTGCTCATGAGGGAGCTGTACCTCAGGGGGCAGCATATGGCTAAGTAGCGGTCATAGGCCATGACAGACAGGAGAAAACATTCAGTGGAGCCTAGAGAGAGAAGAAAGAACAACTGGAGGATGCAGACACTGAAGGAGATGGTCTTGCTAGTCCCCAGCATGACTCCTATGGCTTTGGGAACAACACCTGTAGTGTACCAGATCTCCAGGAAGGAGAGATTACAGAGGAAAAAGTACATTGGGGTGTGTAGGTTGCTGCTTTTCCACACAAGGGCTATGATGGATGCATTACCTATCACTGTCAGGGTGTACACCAGTGCCAACACTACCACAAAGGAGACTCGAAATTGCCATGTCCCTGGGAAGCCAAGAAGGATGAATTCTTTTACACTTGTCCTATTTGCCATGTCCTTCCAAGTGTTGAGGTCTGTCTGCAAAGAAAGAAAAGTTTCTGTGAAAGTTTGCATGCTACAAGTAGTGAAAAAAAAAAAAATCACCATCCCTGAAAATGCAGTTGGTGCATAGCAGGGAAAATGCCACTTTTCTTACGTTAAAATTTTCTTACTGTTAAAATAGAAACCCTCCCCTGATGAAACACATTTGGACAACTAGATCTAACCCTGAAAATCAGGCGTACCCCAACAAATGAACACTTATAGAAGTATTTATCAGATTGTGCATCTCCTTTACAGCACGGGGAATGTAGTCACTTCTGTGAGATGAAAATCCCACTTAGGAAAATGCGGACACCAGGCTGAGGCACTCCAGCTATGGAAAAATCTTTTACAAATAGGAAGGCAATAACATAACTTGTAGTTTCCGAGGCAGGCAATACTGAGGTGTGGTTTCATCAAATGAGGAATACAAATACTGTCACGATAATGACAGTAAAAAAAAAATACTGTTACAATAATGACAGTAAAAAATCAAGAGATTTTCCCACCTCTTCTATGCCAGTTTATGACAAAGCATTGAGACTGAGCTGCAGCCATGCAGAGCAGCAGGTTGCTATGCCAGTCACTACTCAAGGTCTCCTATATTTGCTTTCTTCTAAGCCTGAGAACAGAAAGTTTTTGCAAATACCTCCATTTCCCTCACTGATGTCTGCTTCTCAGCATAGCTACTAGGGGTGTGATCCACCTCTTTGCAATTTTGCCATTTCAGAGTCAGAGGAAGGATTTCTGCTGACTAAGCTGAAATATCTAAGGTGAAATAAAATATTCCTATCTCAGCTCCTCAGCTTACCCCCCTTCTTTTTTCACAGAGAGAGAAAAAGCATGAGGGAAACATGGCTCATTTTGCCTTAAAAGCATGGCTAAAAGCTCTCTAGAAGTGCCATGCTGTCTCTGAGGTCTAAGGCAGGAGTCTAGTAAGCACTTGGATGTTAGACATCTGAACTTGGGCAGAGATATTCAGCCTCAGAGACTAAAGGCAAAATCCTCTGAGTTGAATCCCATTAAAGGTAGCTCTGCTGAACTGTTCCTGCAGACAAGGGCAAATTCTTAATTAGTTCTCTAGAGGAACATATTTTCAGGTGGATGTGGAAGACAGATGGACTAAATCACCACCTGAATAATCCCTTTCACTCCTATCTTCCTCCACAACAATATATACCAGAAATCTCATGTACCTAAAGAGTAAAGAAATCTCCCTTAAACCAGCTCTCCTTAAACATGCAAAGCATTGGAAGTCTGTGCAACACATCTTGGGCAGGCTTCACTCACCAGATTTGCCAGTGGAAATGATCCAAATGACATTTTTTCATGCACCATCCTCCCAAGGTAGCCATGGTCCCCTGGGCTAATGGAGAGCATTGGAAAGATTTATTGTAGATTTATTGTGGGGAACTCTGGATTCAGGTGAAGGTGTGTGGATGAGCAGCTCTCCCCTTGCTGACTCACTTCAAGCTGATGGCAACTGCCTGACCTGGTTTCCTCTCCATCCAGTAGGATCTGACAACTTCCACTCCTGATCTTCTTCCTCTCCCTGCCACCACTGTAATTCCACTAAAGGGAGCTCTGTGTGCACACACACAAAGTGTAAACTCTCTCCAGCTTAGCTTCATATAATGAGATCATGCACCAGAGAGTCGCCAGCATCATTAGCATAAGAACATCCCCACACCTACCTCATTAACACAATGAAGCTCCAGCTGGCCACACCTTGGAGACTGTTTTCTGTTTTCCCTCTGGTGTGCTCCAGGGAATTTGACCTCTGGGAGGCCTTATGGGCTTGTCAGAGATGAGTGGTACTCTCTCTTCACACAGGCCAATTAAAGAACAGCAATGAAATTCCCTAAGTGGCTGCTAGGCTGGGAGTTTGCCTCCTACCTGCAGCTGTGGTATGAGAACCTTGTCAGGAACTCAGCTGGCATGGAGATGTCTGAAATAGTCATGTTCCAAGAGACTTGGGTCAAACATTTAGTTCTGAGTACTAAGGGGATCATGAAGCCTCCAGAATGAGAAGTAACTAAGGGCAACTATGGGCACATGAATACAGAGACAGCAAAGGACTCACCTACCTCATTTCAGAGCCTTTAAATGCAGTTAAGGCCTCTGTCTTCAGCTTTAACTGAAGAACGAAGTTCAAAATCCGACAAGACGTTTGTAGAGGAAAATTGATTTCCCCTGACTCCAGAAAAAGTGTCTTCTATTGAGGTACTCATCTTTGCTCCATTCATCATCAGCTGAGAGAAACAGTCACTCTCAAGCCTTAGTTCAACCCTTACAGAAAAGGATCTCTTACAGATCAGGTAATACAGGCCTTACAGACACCTATTTTTCTTCTGTTGACGCTCAAGATAAACTAGTCAGCTGGCTTAGACCACACACACACAAAAATACACACACTTCTCATCCTCTAGACATCTTGAGTTAGATTCACCTCCAGAGAGAGTCTGTCTACACTGTCCAGACCACCACACACGTGTGGGACTTGGCAGAGACATTTCTGCAAGTCCTGTGTCCCAGGCTTCAGTGTGGTTGAGAGAAAACTGACCTCTCTCTACTTGGTTTGAGGTGGAGATGCAGCTAATGGGAGTAAAGTTCTCAGCTTGAGCCTATTTGCTGACCATGAAGCCATCTCCCCACTATCTGTCCTACCCATGGAAATGGATGTGGGGTTTAGCCATGGGATGGAGGTGCTGGAGCCTGTGGGTTCACTTATGATCACTTAATGAAGCAAGCCATGCACACATGACAATGCAGGCCCTGCTGTGGGCTTGTCCTAGTTGGGGAGTTCAGAGGGGCCACCATTAGCAGGATTTGTGTCTCCAGAAAGATGATTCTTGCCATTTCCTGGCACACCTGCTTTGCTTTGGGATGGGCTAAGTCCCCTGGGTGACCTGATGTCCCATCACTGACTGTGGGAAGAATCTACAGAGTCTCCTGAAGATGGATTGTACTCCCCATCTGCAGGACATACTCTGAGACCAAGGAGTCATATCTGAGCAGAAATGTTGGAAGGCTGAGCCTGATCCCAGCTGTCTGTGGAGAAGTCAGGGATGTCTTCCTCAGCTCCAAGGGACAGTGCCCGAATGGGCCCCACTTCCGTGTTTCCCACCCTCCCCTTCCTCTGGGAATAATCAATGGTCTACTTGTGTCCCCACCTTTTCCTCCACCACCCATGGCAACACCTTTTGGTCTCAGCAACTTGAGACAAGGACACCAAAAAAGGATTACATGGAGGCTGAGGATGAGATGCAGAAAGCTTTATTGTCATTGAAGTGGGAAATTAGTTCCCTTATAAAGAAGGCTACTGGTGGTGGTGATGAGAGACCACATGCAACTGCAGCGAGTCTGGGCCCACTTTGGCACAGACACTGGAGAGCCACTGGAGAGCCAAGGGGACATCCATCTGCCTGCACTACAGCAGGCAGGGGTTAGCAGATTCCCCCAGAGAGGCTCTGAAAATCTTACAGTCCAGAAGTATGGTACACAAGAGAGAGGTGGAAGAGAAAGGCAGGGAAAGCAAACACTGGCCATGGTTTCAGAGAGCCCCACCAATCCTCCTTCAGAAGGGCAGCACTGGTTGCTCAGCACCTCTGAATTTGATGGCCAGGAGCTCTGTCCTCAGTCCAGCATCAGCTTCTGGGTTCCTGGGGGTCCTCGTGAGGGCTGCACCAGCGGCTTTAGCAGGGACGGCATCTGCTGCCACCGTAGCGGTTGGTGATGCAGGAGAGGTCAAAGCCCCCAGAATTGATGGGCACTCCCTCAGAGCTGAGGATGCTGCCAACAGCAGCAGAGCTGGAGGATCCCACCACAGTGTTCTGTGGGAAGGAGCTGAGGATGGGGCCAGGCAGGGTCACAACCACGGGCGAGGGCTGGATGAACACGGTGGAGTCCTGGCACTGCCTGACACAGGGCTCATTGCAGCTGCTGCCCAGCGGGGTGGGGCCACAGGGCTGGCAGGGCTGGCACCGGGTGTAGCAGGACATGGCTTGGGGCTGGAGATGCACCTGAGAGAGAGGGAAGGGAAGGAAGCAAAGCACAGGCATATGTGAGGAGCCATCAGCCATGAATCCATCATCCCGCTGCAAGAATTGCAATGGTACCTGCTTAAGCCAGAAGGGAGAAACTGGGTAATGAGAGAAAGGGGTTTTCAGCCTCATCCAGACACAGTACTGCAAAGTTGCAATATGTCTTCAATAAAGAGCTCCCTCAGCCAAATCCTGACACTAAGTTAGAACTTAGTTCTTCTCTGACCCCTCAGCAGCAGCAGCACTAAGACCTCTCACAGGCTATAGGAACACGCATCTGCTTCTCCAGAAAAGGACAGGGAAAAGGGCTTTGGACTCACCTGGTTCCCGAGGAGAAGGAGGCAGGAGAAGTGGATGAGAGAGCATGAATTCTGCTGGCTTTTATAGTCACTCTGAGATGCCCCAGGCCCAGAGGTGGCTCCTATGAAAGTGATAATTTCTTAAGGTGCTCATGATGTATGGAAAACATCCCAGCTAATGACATGGGCTGGGTGCTTGTTTTCCGTGTTGCCACCTTTTCATTTCCTGGCTTATTCATAGACATTTATTCATGGAGGCTTCTTCTGAGTGCTGAGATTGAGACGCCTCAGGATTTCCAGGGCAGGAATGTGTCAGTGTCTGCAGAGTCCTCCACTCAAGTGCTGGATGGGTGCATGCAGGCAAATGAAGTTGGCCTGGAGCTCACTGGTGATGTTGCCTGTGGCCTTGTTGATTGCAAGGGGTGCAGCTGCTCCCAGGGCTTCAAGCCTTGACTGATTGCCCAAAGATATGCCATGATATCATTTCAAAATGATATGATATGCCATGTCTCTTTCCTCCATTCCTCTCAATCCAGTGTTGGTTTGTGTTCAGAATCTCAGGCATCTGGGCTCCACTGTTGGGTTTCATTCTCCTGCTCCTAAAGCTCTCCTTTTGTCCTCCCAGTGAGGGAGAATCCTCAAGTCATCTGGGCAATGTGAGCCAGTGCTTGGTCACCCTCAGCAATAAGAAGGGCTTTCCTATGTTTCACACCAGTGTTCCAGCCCGTGCTTGTTTCCTGTGGAACCATCACTGCGCACCCCAGAGAAATGCCTGGCTCTGTTTGCCTTGCACGCTCTGGATTTGGGCAGCATGGCAAGGTTTTGGTTGTGGGGGAGCCAACACCAGGTGGATTTAAGACTCATCCAGCACTGGCCAAGGCTGAGCTTATCAGCTCTAGGATAACATGTTTGGGAAGGGAGAAAACACCAACTGTGGAACAACTGCCAGAGGAGGTGGGAGAGACAATGTGAGAGAAACAACCCTCAGTGAAGAGGGGAGGTGGGTGCTCCAGGTGACCCCATAAAAGCTCATGCTGGATCAGGCTCCTGTCAGGACCTGTGGCCATGTGAGTGACAGGCCTGTGCTAGCACTGGTTTGCAAGCAGGACTTGTGAAGAACTGTAGCCCATATGAAAAACTCACATTGGAGAAGTTTCGGGGGTAGTGTCTCCCATAGGTCATAGGGCGAGTGTGTGAGAGTTCCTTCTTCTAAGGACAAAAGAGCCACAGAGACGTGTTGAACTGACCACAACTCCAAATCCCTATCATTTGGAGAGGAGAAAATTAGCAGTGAAGTTGAGCTGAAGAAGAAGGGACCAGTGGGGGGGAAGGTGGTTTTAGATTTTAGGTTTATTTCTCATTACCCTACACTGATTGGATTGCAGTAAATCAAATTAATTTCTCTGATCTGAGTTGGGTTTTCCCATGAGGGTAATTGATGAGTGATCTTTCCTGTCCTTATCTAGACCCAGAAGCCTCCTGTATTTTCTCTCCTCTGTCCAGCTGAAGAGAGGGAGTGATGGAACAGAGCCATCATAGAAGACTGCTGGAATCAGCTGGATGGTCCATTGAGGTGAGATTTCCTTTTAGAGAAAGCAGAGAAGGAGAAATGGGTTCAGACTGACCTGATTCCCAAGGAGAAGGAGGCAAGAGAAGGGGATGAGAGAGAAAAGAGCTGGGCTGGCTTTCACCATGGACCTTTACTGACTCAGACTGCCAGAGGTATCCCTTCTGGAGGTGATCATTTTCTGACAAATTCACCTTGAATGCAAACCATCTCATTTAATGCTGTGGTTTGTCTTCTTAAATTGCTGTGTTTTCACTTCCTGCTTTATTTCTGGCACATTCCTCAATGAAGGCATCTTTTGCATGACAAGATGAGAGGCCCAAGCATTTCTGCATCAAAACACATCAGCGTCAGCACAGGACTCATGCCACACACTGCAGGAGTCCATTAGAAGTAAATTGTGTCAGTCTGGGTCACTCCATTGGGATCTTAGGGGACTTTGTCTCAAAGAAGTGGCCTTGTTCCTGGGTTTGACTGTATCCCACCAAACACAGAGCCCAGGACAATTCAGGCGGCTGGCTTTGCCTTCTCCTGTCATGCACCAGGGATACAGAAAGGGGGAGAAAAGGTGGAAGGTTTAATTCAGCTGTAAGAAGGAAAGGCAAATGGCATAATAAAGGGGCTTCCATAAGGACAAAGGTGACAAAAGGAAGAGTGAGGAAAGTGTAGGACTGCTGCTGAATGAGACAAGGGCCCTGGAGACACAGGATAGAGAAAAAGCTGAGGGGCTGAAGGCCTTCTTTGCCTCAGTCCTGATTAGCAAGGCTGGCCTTAAGGAATACCAGATGTAGACTAGGGGCAAAGTGAGGATCAGGGAAAACTCACCCCTGATGAATGGAGATCAGGGCAATGAATCCTCAGCAAACTGCACATATTTAGGCCCTGTTGGAATGTACACACAAGTGATAAGGGAACTGGCTCCTGTCATTGCCAGGTCACTCTTGATTACCTTCAGCTGAGCATGGTGACTGGATACTGGAGCAAAGCAAATGCCACTTGTGTCTTCAAAAAGGGGAAAAGGAGAACCCAGGGAGCTACAGCCTTCTCAGCCTCACCTTAGCCCCTTAGAAGGTGATGGAGCAGCTAGTCCTGGAAAGCTCTCCTAATCAAGGCATGTCAGGGGTGAGAAAGTCACCAGGAGTGGGTCAGTGTGGCTTCACCAAGGGCCAGTTATGTCTGATCTTCTTGACAAAGTGCTGTGGCAATGTGACAGGCTCAGGAGAGGAAGAAAGAATGGTGGATCTTCTCTGCCTGGGGGTGAGCAAAGCCTTTGACATTTTGTGTGGATTCCTGTAGGAGCCTCACAGAGAAGCTGTTGATGTTGGATGAGCAGACAGTGAGACAGAATGAAAACTGACTGGCCAGGTACAGGGATCAGTGATCAGCAGCACAAAATAAAGTTGGAGACCAGTGACTGGTGGTGCATCCAAATCATCACGACTTGATGGGTCCTGTTTATCAACCTCACCAGTTGAGGGTGGGACAGAGTGGACCCTCAGCAGGTTTGCAGACAACACCAAACTGGGAAGAGAGGTTTATGCATCAGAGAGTCAGGCCAGCATCCAGAGGGACCTCAGCAAGCAGGAGAAATGGGCTGATGGGAAACTCATGCAATTGAAAAGGGAAAGTGCAAATTCCCTTGTGTCAAAAAGTCCAACAGTATCCCCAGCTCCATTGGACCAGGTGTTGCCAGGAGCTCAAGAGAGGTGATTGCTCCCCTTTATGCAGCACTGGGGGGGGACACAGCTGCAGTGGCCTCTTCTGCTGCCCTTCCTCTGTGACCATATTGGTGACAAAAGGGATCAGTAAGAGAGGGATAAGGTGAGTGGAAAATTGTCTGGCCTGCCAGGTCCAAAGAGTTGTGGACATTGCTTCAAACCCCAGCTGGCTCTGGGGTCCCTCAGGGATCAGCAGTAGGACCACTAGTGTTGCATGTTACCATGAATGTTGTGAATAGTGGGAAAGAGGACACTCTCCACAAGTTTGGAGGTGACATCAAACAACCAAGAACAGGCAGCGAACTGGCCTCTGTTGCCCAAGTTGTTCCCAGAAAATCCCGAAATCACCTGTGGAAAGGAAAAAAGGAATACAGACTAGATAGACTCTGGAAGCTCTCTGCAACAGGAGACTAGGCTACAAACAGCTGCTGGAACATGGGGTTTTCAGCCTCCTCACTGCCATCTACAGAAAATCCCAGGCTGCTGTTTCCGGCCCCTGAGCACAGAGAGAGCTCGGGGAAGCTGCTCCATCTCCTGGTTCAGGGCCGTGTTGCTGCCTCAGGCTGCAGCTGAAGCTGTGCCGGCTGATTCTCGCTGGGATGTCCTTGCTGGAGGAGGGGGAGAGTCCATTTGCCAGGACACCAAGCTGTGTCCGTGCAGAGCCCGAGTGCTCTGAGACAGCCCGAGAGGCGCCAGCGCAGGGCTCAGACCGGGGCGGAGCTGGGGGCGATGGAGAGACACGAAAGGAGAGGAAGGAGGCGGCACGGCCGCAGCAGAGCCGGGGCTCAGGGCCACAGCGAGGGGGCATGCGACGGGCTCGGGGCGCGGCACTGGCGGCGCTGGCCGCGCTGCTCATCGGTGCGTGGGGCTGGGGTGATCCCGCAGGTGTCGGACGCTGCCGCCCTGCCTGGCTTCTTCACAGACCTCTTCCCGAGAGATGTTCTCCTGTTCATCCCTCCCTCTTCTCCATCACACAGTCCTGCAGAAACCTCCGGGTTATTTTCTCTACCCAGCCCGGCACAAGTATTCCTTCTTTATTAATCACAAAATCTATCCATACCCCTTGCTAATTTCCTTCTGGTCTTTTTGTGCTTTGTCCCACATCCTCCCATTCTTCAGCGACTGCACCGATTCTTCTGTCATTCCCTCATTCATCTCTCCACAAACCATTCATGGACACTTCCATTCCTGCACATCTTAACGTCCTCTGGGAACTGTTTTCCTCCACATCTCTCTATGTTCCTGAATGTCATTTTCTGCAAAAGAAAAGTGATTGTTCTTTTCTCCATGGCAGTGGCTATGGTCAGAGCCCAGGTGCAGCAGGAGACATTCACGGAGACCACCGAGGGCACCGGCATCAACATCACCTGCTCACATCCCAAAATCCAGACCAATGATTGGATCCAGTGGTACCGTCTCCTCCCTGGCCAAGGACCTGAACTCCTCGTACTCACTGTGAAAGAGTCCAAGCCGCTGCCGGACAATGCAGGCCAGCTGTTGGTGTCGGCAGATCGGCGTTGGAGCGCGCTGTGGCTCGCTGAGCCCCGGCGCGGGGACGCGGCCGTGTATTACTGCGCGCTGGGGGCCACGGGCAGAGGAGCCGGGGCTGCGGCCGGGCACGAACCGCCGCGGGCGGGGCCGGGCGGGGCCAGCAG